>JAQISU010000240.1:4360000-4475000 GCA_029339505.1 Unio delphinus
TCAATATTTGTGCAATCTGATTTATAAATAAACTGTCAGTCTCACAAGTCGGCATCTTTCATGTAATTATTGAATCTAGTACTATAGAAAGTTAGATTTCCCTGTGGTATTTAGTGAAGCGCAGTTCGTGCCAAATGCAAGGTTGTAATACAGAGCGTTTCTTGTGTCTTGTAGTAAATCAGAATAAGCTAATTACTGTTTCGTGAAATTACCTATTGGGCCAACAAAAATGTCGTCTGCTTCACTGAACAATACCTTAAGTAGAGCCACCATTTTTGTTAATGCGGGCAGTCCGAAATAGAGAGGCATTTATTTGAGCTGCAATTGCATACAGTATAATACGGACATTCTAAAGTTCGTCGCTTATGGAGATTGTCGTACAATGTATGCAAAATAAAATGGCGTAGCTAGTACATGACATACCCAGATATTGTTAGATGACTGTTTTTCATCGTTCTAACTGAATGCCTTCAGTAAGTCGATTAAGCGATATTTAGGCCCGAAACTTCCTGTAATGTTACCTTTCGCATAATTTTGAGTCCGTGCCGTTGTTTTAACGTCTATTTATATACTTATAATCGTGGCATCTAGTTTCGAGAGAAGAATATAACCTTTCTTCAAAGCTGATGTATCTAAACACATCATCTATGATAAAAGTCTATAATTGATCACACCGCGCATGACATTTATTGCTTTTATATATAATGTTTAATAATATATACTTGTAAGCATCATATGTCTACTGTATATTAAAAGGATCAGTACGGGTATAATTCAAATTATGATACATTTTTATTTGTTTGTCTAATTGCACATGAGTTCTTATGAACAACAAAAGATTTACAGCGTTACAGTACTAATTTACTCCATTTTCTCGATTTTCTGTAACTGTTCTACGTGACGTTCAGCTCCTTCTCACTTATGAAACAATTTGCGATATTACAGACACATGTTTTGTTTTGTCGATCAAATCAGAAACGAACAAGCAGGTTTGGGTGATATTTCTTCCAATATAGCATTTATATAATTTAATTACCAAATATATCACATTGGCTTTTGAAGTGTTTTTACTTTTAAATACTATACTATTGACTATAATAACATGATATTACATCATATTATGTGGCTGGTGCGTTCATCAGTGTTTAGTTAGTTGCACTAGGATTTAGGTCGCAGAAAATTTGGAATGATTAATCTACCATCTCGTAAACCAGTTGCAAGCATCGATCGTCCTTCAAAACAATTACATCAAATACTGAAACGTAACAAAACCGTTCTCTGTCGTCGTCTCTTATCTGGTTTTTTATGAGAGTACCAAAAAACGTTGATCACTAGTTATAGTTCTTGCCTAGATGTAGAGAACCTTACACCACTGGACCCGCAGTCTTCGTTTAATCAGATGACACTTTGCTAGACGCAATTATATTAAGAGGCCACGGTATAGTCTTATTTTGTAAGTACCTGGACTTAATGACTAGCATCCAGACTGAGTTAACGCAGAAAAGTGTCAATCTTTAATTAAATATTCTTTCCAGAATATGCTTTTTCTTAAAAGCGATACTGTCAGGTACACTATGGAGAAAACCATGTATTTAAGGGATGTGCCTTAAAAACGATTTAAAAAGCATATATGATTCAAAACAGAAATGTCGTCTGCACAACATGAGATGAAGGTTTTTATGACGTCTGTAAATGACGTTATCTTTTATATTTAATAATCTTTCGTCAAAAGGTTAAATTGTCATTTTTAAAACTTCAATGTACAAATTTATATTACTTCCCTTATGAAATGTATTAATTTTGGGTCTATTTTAATTTTACAACCCAATGCAACTTTCTTTGTCTTACTTGTAACTGAATCTCGCCAAGGACATGAAAGGTATGAACATGTATTTTTCAGCTTAACACAAAACTACTAATGAAATTTTTAACCAATATTCAAATTGGTCTCTTTATCCTTGTAATAGTCAACACATTTTATTTTCCATCTTTAATAATTTACAGTGTCATTGTAACCTTAATTAAAAGTTCTCCGACTTTTAAATACTATTTGAAGATTTCGGAATCAAGATTTTCCTAAGAACTGTAATAATCAGACACAATACAGCTTTTTAAAATTTCTGTCTATATTGAAGAACCATAACTCTTGCAATTCTGCAAAGGTTTGCTAATAGCAAGAAATATCAGGATAATTGATAAATTAGTTGTAGAAGGCATTTAACATCCACCCCCACCCCCCCAACAATAAATTGTAACCAAATGTATAGGCCACTCTTAAAATTACTGTCTGGAATAACACCGGATCAATGGTTTTCCTCTATTTTCTAGCTCAGTTGTTAGAGCTTTGTATATATAATCGATCGGTAGTAGGTTCCATACAAGCCCAGAGCGATGCTTGTCACCTATTTAATTGTTTAAAAATGTAGGTTACGTTTGCTTATTTTGATTCTGTGGTACAAAAAGTGAGTTGATTTAGTGAAAATAATCTTATTTCACTTTTTTTAAAAATGTTTGATACCTTTGCTAATTTTGATTCTGTGGTACAAAAAGTGAGTTGATTTAGTGAAAATAATCTTATTTCACCTTTTTTAAAAATGCCCGATACCTTTGCTAATTTTGATTCTGTGGTACAAAAAGTGAGTTGATTTAGTGAAAATAATGTTATTTCACTTTTTAAAAAAATGCCCGATACCTTTGCTAATTTTGTTCATATATATATATACGTCACCACGATAGTTATATAGAATACCCCATTTTGAATCTGTGTGTGTGCATGGGCGAGTGTTTAGGTACCATTTTAATAACATAACCTGTTCAAAAATTGAGGACCATGTGGCAGATGGGTCCTGCATGACCAAACGTGTTACCCTCGTCAAGTAAACTTTATTATTATTATTATTATTATTATTATTATTATTATTATTATTATTATTATTATTATTACAGGCTTTGCCATTGTTAGTCTTGTAATTCGTAAAATCTTATTAACCCTTTTAATATATCATATTTAGGTTTCCTTTGAAGTAAATGAAGTAAGTAAATTAAGATACAGATTGCCGTCACAGGATCTGCATACAATCCACGCGAGTATTTCTACCAGTAGTTACAAGAATTTAACGAAAGAGTTTCCCCTCGAAAAGCCGTCTACCGTCAATCAAATCATATTTTAATCTGTGTTCCACAGGAATGTTGTAAGACACATGTATATACTTTTTATGCTGTTTATCAATGACATAGTCTTACATCCAGCACACTCTGCCGCATATCTTTTCGCTGATGACTCTTCTTCACTGCATTCATTCCTACATCTCTCGAGGCCATTGAAAATAAACTTCAAATCGATCTCAACAATATATCAGTTTGGTGTCAACAACACATAACGCATGTTAATGTCTCTAAACAATATATCAGTTTGGTGTCAACAATGTTAATGTCTCTAAAGCCAAATGTACGACAATCGGAACAAGTCAGTGATTACCGTCTAAAATGGATTTTATTTTACTACAAGTAGCTACGACGTGTGTACTGTCAAACATAAAACAAATTCTTCTTATCAACGTATCAGATGCAATACACATATCAATCACTCACGAGCAATGGTAGTCGAAATATTACCGATTAAAAATTACCATCAAAATTTGTACCTCTCCAGCCACTTGAATTTTGCTTTTTTTCGGGATAAATACAACTGAGAATCTGATGACGGCTGTACCATAATGGGGAAACACATCCAATTATAAAATCTATCCAAACTTGACAAACTCCTGAAATTGAGGGCAGAATAAATCTAAAACTTCTTATTATGACTCGCTCGAAAGTTTTGTTTTCATTTCTAAAATGGTTACCGGTACAAAAACGCGCTTTTATTTAAAGTAAAGTCTTTTACTAGATTATATCTCTAACACAACTGAATAAGATCATCCAATACAGAGCTCCGATCATCTACTAATAAAGATCTCCAGAATGCGTAGCTACTAACAAAGATCTCCAGAATGCGCGGTCGAAAGGTTAATTTCCGATCAGCTACTAACAAAGATCTACATAATTCGTGGTCGAAAGGTTAATTTCGGATCAGCTACTAACAAAGATCTCCAGAATGCGTGGTCGAAAAGTTAATTTTCGGTCAGCTACTAACAAAGATCTCCAGAATGCGTGGTCGAAAGGTTAATTTCCGATCAACTACTAACAAAGATCTCCAGAATGCGTTGTCAAAATGTTAATTTGCGGTCAACTACTAACAAAGATCAACAGAATGCGTGGTTGAAAGGTTCATTTCCGATCAGCTACTAACAAAGATCAACATAATTCGTGGTCGAAAGGTTAATTCCGATCAGCTACTAACAAAGATATCCAGAATGCGAGGTCAAAAGGTTAATTTCCGATCAGCAACAAACAAAGATCTCCAAAATGCGTGGTAGAAAATCAAGAATGACGAAACCTCATTTTAGCGGAAATGCTATTTTAAAGCCTCCTAAGTGAGAACTTCATCACTGTATCAAAAAATAATTTGTGCATATTTTATTACATATATGTATATATAGCTTTTCATTAATGATGAAATGTATATACCTGTGTATTACGTATTGTTCATATATGTATTTGTTGGCCAGTATATTTACATATTCATTCATTTGAATTCTGGGTGAGCACGTGTACAAGGATACATTAGGGTGTATATGTGACCTCTGTTTGATTGTTTGTAGTAATTTATAGTAAGTTGAGGATCATATGGCAAATGGGTTTTTCATGATGAAATGTGTTATACTTCTTAAACAAAGTTTGTTACTACTACTACATCTACTACTAATACTACTACCATTAATTATTATGTTTTTATTATTATTATTATTATTATTATTATTATTATTATTATTATTATTATTATTATTATTCTTGATGCTGATTTTATTATCATGATAATAGTTGGGTTTTTGTCACCACAGCTAATTTCGAATCACATTACAGTGTTAAGTTTAAAGTACAGTAATACAATGAATGTTAATTTATTTTTTCCAAGATGTTAAAACAATAGTCAGGAATCGTAACTCGTAATAAATAAATGAAATAAATAAACGAAATAAATAAACGAAATAAATAAACGAAATGAATAAATGATTTCTCTTTCGTGCAATTTATTCTAGTAAATGACCAATTCTTGGTATCTGAGCAAAGGCGTCTAAAATCTATGTAACCAACCAATTTAACAAACAAATTTATTAAAAACAATTCTTTGGCATACATCTCTGGGAGACATTATTGATTCTTTTCAGTTTTCCAGAATTCTTGACGTTTCAGTAATTACTTGTATCGAATTTGCTTACAGACTGTAAGCGTTTTAGGTCATGGTAAATGTGGAAATGTCTTATCATCAGATGGACCCATTGTTTTTTTAATTTTCTACTGTATCTTAAGTTTCGTAGGGATTTGTTAATTTTCATTTGTCACCTTTGATCTAATGTACTTTTACAAGAGTATAAAATGATCCAATGCATTTTTCTTTTCTGTAAAAATTAAATTTCCTCTTTCTTCTTGGATGCGATCAACATACATTAGCTTTCTCTTTCCTTTTTTCCTTATTGTGTCTGCAAAATTTCATTTGATAAATTGTGTTATTTCCGTTATTTCAGACTTATCGCTTAAAACACACATCTTCTATTCTCGTAAACCTAGGTCTAGCGAACTTGTATTCTGTTCCTCATAGCCGGTCACATAGCCTCGTATAACTGAACATTTTATAAAAATTACTCAGTAAATCAAGTAGCCAATTATGTTTCTCCTAGCAAACTTTGAGCTATATTTTCGGCGCGGCCTCTATATTCCAAATGATGGTGGAGTTTTCCAGCTAAAGTATCGTTGCAAAAATAAGTTTAATAGAGTAGTCATTTCAGTTAAATTGTCACCAATCATTCTCGTTAAGATGTACGGAATTTCCCGAGCAGTTTCAATCGTACCAAATTAAATCATTTGAATTATTTGATGAATTATTCACGGGTCAGAGAGTTGCTCTCGAATGTACTTGAAGGCGATGAATGTAGAGTAATGGAGTACATCAGTTGTGTGTATTGGAAGTCAGTAATGGGTATCTGAGGCTGTATGTTTCAAAATATTTTGGTTTTTTATGAAACCATCTCTCAACAAACACTTTTGAGAAAAGATGCCAATGTTCTGAATCAATTATAATATAGTGGAAAATGGTCGCTTTCCAGTTAATCAATTACAACTGAATTTTAAAGCCAAAGCAAAATCATTTGGACATTTTAAGTTGCCAAAAAAACAATTTTAATATATAATGCAACATTGCCTTAAACATGTAAATATGAATAGATTGATATTATTTTGTTATACCTAAAAGTTAATATAATGAATTAAGATCAACAAAGTTATTAAAGTACAACACCCATTTAATAGTAAGAATACAAAATTAAATTTGTAAAGAAACTTACAATATTCTGAACTCAATCCAAAACATAATAAGTATTCTATCAGAAATCCAAAGGTATTGAATATTTCAAATGAATTTTTTCAAGGTTTGATTGTGCCGATATACGAATAGTCTTGAATGAACCGATGTGCTAATAATAATCACGATCTATTACGGTTATACAACCCAGCTTGTCTTTAAATGAATTCACAACAGTAGCAGTACAAGCGACCATAAACTCTGTCTGTCTGTCTGTCCATCAGTTTCTAGTTGGAGAGAGAGAGAGGTGTATATTTTTATATTCAATTAATAATAATCGATTATTATAACATTATTGTATCACAAAAGCAGATGATTCAATACATTACAGTATGTGAACCACGGAACCGAGGAATTTACTGTATAAGGCTGACAGGGGTTGCAACTTAATATCATTTACTTTAAATCATTTATAAACAATATAAATTAATCCCAAGGAAAGGGCACACCTGTCGTTATGATGAACAGTATTCTTTAATCCAGCACAAATTCCTTGCTCTCTCTCTCTCTCTCTCTCTCTCTCTCTCTCTCTCTCTCTCTCTCTCTCTCTCTCTCTCTCTCACATCTCTGCGTAGTTTGTCCGTTATGCATAAGAGGGGAGGGGGAACAGAAATCAGAAAGGATTGTGATGAAAATGTGTACCATATTATATTGATTTAGAAAAAGAGCATTACTAATAACTTTTTATCGTCATTTTCATACGTGACCATGGTTAATGTGTGGAATTTCAAGACGTTCGCTAGAATGTTTATATATGCGTAGTACTGCGCCATGGGCGGATCACAGATATACCAATAGTATTGATATTTAAAACTGTTTTATATCAATATTTTAAATGCCATGTTAGTTTTAATGTATGTATAAATATATTTGTATCTGGAGAGCAATTAGTGTTTACTCTGAAATGTGGTCTTCATAAGTACAGTGAACTGTTTAGACTGTCAAAGTCATTAAGTCACTTATTGACAGTGGGCTTGCGACACGCTATAAGACTGATTTCCATACTGCATAGACTGTCAAAGTCATTAAGTCACTTATTCACAGTGGGCTTGCGACACGCTATAAGACTGATTTCCATACTGCATAGACTGTCAAAGTCATTAAGTCACTTATTGACAGTGGAAATGCGAATGCTATAAGACTAATTTCCATAGATCAATTGTCAAAGTCATTAGGCAGTGGGATTGCAAAGTGCTACTATGACGTTTGCTTGCGTTCGTTTGCTTTCAAAGCTCGTCTTGGGATAAAGTCAAACCACAGATAAACCAACGGCTTACAGAAGCACACTGATTTCACATGCACAATAATATTAAATTCTGTTGATTAGATGTGCGGGATTCATATTCGTTTAATTCACATTCGAGTCTGTTTTTATTACCCACTCCCCACTCCCACCCCCACCCTCCAAAAAAACCACAACAAAACAACAAACAACAAAAAACGAACAACAAAACCATGGAATCTAATACGTTTGTAAGTATGGTGAAAAGAGTGGTTACACTTTATCTGAAATGCTAAATGAATTGTATAAAGTAAAAATCGATCGAATCTGTTACAACTAAAGCATTGTTTGTAAAGAATCTTCAATATAGTCAACTGTGACACACTGACAGCTACTTCGCAACGCTCACTAATGATGAAGCTAACGATATATTAGTCCCAAGAGATACCGTAGTGCCTTTAAAGATATATAATGAAATGCATAAAATGGGCGTTGAAGTCGATTACATAACATAGAGCGACAAGATAAAAATGAACGAAAAAAGACGTTGAATTTATAAAAAAATGTAATGAGTAAATTTAAAGGATTTATTGTTTAGAAAAATAAATGATCTGAACTCTGATGATACACTTTGATGCTTTCACACTACGATAGGCATCTTTCTTCAACACTAAGGACTTTTATGGTTGATAAAGCTAAACTCTCTTTTGTAGGTCTAGCTGTCGTTGTCTTAGTCCCTCTATATCTGTATAGTGTGTACTACTTTCACAAATGTGCATATTGGTCCATTTGTTGTATTGTAAGCTCTCTCTTGTAAGGTGTTTAGAATTTAAGATCAGTTTCCCGTCGGAGTTGGAAATATTGTCATCGGCCTAACAGATGACCTGATATGTTGAAGAATATGTTCATCTGTCTAACAGATGACCTGATCTGTGCAAGTGTTGTACAGAAGCTGAAAGTAATATGAGACAAAATGTCTAATCCGAAGAACAAGCCAATGGTGGGTATTGCAGCAGTGGCAAACAGATAGGTCGTTTTGTTGTCCATATCAATGTTACTGTTGGTGTCATCGGGATATCGGCATATCGGTCAAGTTTGTTTACAGTCTTCTGTGAGGATTAAATGTCATCAGACGTAAGGGATCAATCATTTTTAATTTTCGACGGTCGATTTCAGGTTCACTCAGTTGAACCAAGATATTTTTATTTCTATTTCCTTTAGATAATTAATTTATAAGCTAATATAATGGCTACACTTAGTACATAATCCAGCGGAAGATTACTTATATAGCTGTTTAGGTGCAGAATTTAAAAAAAATCTAAGTCTCCTCCCTCCACAATCAATACCACTTACTAAGTCTCCTCCCTCCCCAATCAATACCACTTACCTTTTCTTCAACTAGTTAAGTGCTCTAACAGGAACTTGTTTTGAAAATAATGCATTATAACTCCAGGAGTGGCTTCTACTTTGCAAAGTCAATAATTAATTTATGCAAGAATTAAACTTAGGATATTTTCTTTTATCTCCACTAATATCTGATACGTTTCATCGAATGGCACAAAATACCCATGATATTTTTTTTGTACTACATTAAAAAATTTTCATATTAACGTAATAAACAACACTTAAATTTAAATATTACCAAACTTGCTACTGTACCGAAGTTTGGAAGAATAAACCTACTCTTGAGCACCCCACCCCTCCCGCTTTCAATAGCAGTGATAATCTGATCATTACGTGAGTTGTCGGCCTTGTTTGACATACTCTGCTGTAATAATTTGAATATTTAAGATTATGTTTATTATTTTACACATGTTGACCAGAAAGCAAGACCGAATCATATAAACGTTTTTTTTAACATTGATGTCACTACAAAGGAAACAACCAAACAAAACAAAAGAAAAACGTCCATGCTGGAAAGGTGACGCATGTTTACATTCATTGTTTTCCAGCTTGTTAAATACTTGATTTGCTTGCGGCAAGTACAACGTCTGTAGGCACACTAGTACAAGGCTTGCATGGAAAGATAGGGACTTTTGTATTTTCATATGAGATATGTATGGATTATTTCGTAATGAGATATTGAATTATTAGGAAAACCTATTATAGCGATATCACTATTGGAACTACTTTATCTTTCAAATTTAGGAAATATATCTATCATTATGTCTATATGTTTGCATTTATTTCCATTTATTTCTTCTTCTTCATCATCATCATCATCATCATCTTATTATTATTATTCTCTCTCTCTCTCTCTCTCTCTCTCTCTCTCTCTCTCTCTCTCTCTCTCTCTCTCTCTCTCTCTCTCTCTCTCTCTCTCTCTTTTGTTAGGAAGAATGAATCTTAATGTGTGTCAAAACTGTTGAACCTCTAGATAATTTTATTTGATTAAATCCTAACGCTCAGAAAATGCAATTACCAGGTAACTTTTTAAAGGGAAGATTAGTGTATTTAATTATATTTTTACAGTTGCTCCGTGAGGCAAAACAGTTATGATTTTTCATACCAAATAAAAGGCCTAGCTTGCTTTATATTATTATCTATCTACACACGGAAATCCATGTTTGAACAAGACATTTTTATGCTGTCAAATTTGAGTTGCTCTTTGAAGTTTTAAAGACCGTGTGTGTGATTTTTCACGTAGCTTGAACACTTTTTCAGTCATATCGCTATGCAGTGAGGCAGATTATAGTGATGTCTAGCACTGGGCATCATGCCACAGACATGTATCACAATGTTCCACCCAGTCACATTATCCTGACACCAGGCTGACCAGTCATAACACTAACCTCTTAATGCTGAGCGCCAAGCGAATCGGTTGTTAGTACCATTTTTGTAAGTTTTTGTAAGCCGGGGATGGAACCCACGACCTCCCACTTCCGCGGCAGACGTTCTAACCACTAAGCCACCGGAGCGGTTTAAAGACTATACAACTGTTGAACAAGCTAAATACCTCCTGAAGATTCTACTAGATAGATAGATAGATAGATAGATAGATAGATAGATAGATAGATAGATAGATATATAGATAGATAGATAGATAGATAGATAGATAGATAGATAGACAGACAGACAGACAGACAGACAGACAGACAGACAGACAGACAGATAGATAGATAGATAGATAGATAGATAGATAGATATACAGACAGACAGACAGACAGACAGACAGACAGACAGACAGATAGATAGATAGATAGATAGATAGATAGATAGATAGATAGATAGATAGATAGATAGATAGATTTTATGGGCCAATATAAATTTTAGAGTCATTGATCTAAACGCATTACTAGATATTGATTATTGGCAACCGTGGATAATGCAGACGGCAATTATTTGTCACGTGACAAGGGTTGCGTTTTGCATTTCGAGGCAGTTTAGAAGGCATATTTGTGAAGAACGTTTTTTTACTACGATTTGGGCAATAAAGCATACGTATTCATATTTCATCTTCGGACTAGAACTTTTAAGTTTTATTTAGCTCGAATAAACTGTCTCACAAATCTTACAACGCATTTGATACACTTTTGAATTACCTCTTCTAGTTGTAGCACTCGTGCTAATTCAGTTTCAACTTTCAATTGTATGTTACTGGGTCAGGTTCAAGTTTCGAGATTATTAGATCAATCACAACATGTTAATAGCGAGGGCATTATATATTGAAGGAATGTAAGTAAATCATTCACGTGATATATGGAGGAAGGAAGCAGTTAGAATCTCTATTTCATAGAATCAATAGTATCGGTGTCGGTAAATATGCAAGGCTTTTGGTTTATATCGACTGTGTTCTGCTCAAATCTGTAGGTGTTGTTACAAAAGGATATGAAAGCACTAATTGTGTTAACGATTTTCTAGGACTCCACTTGTTCAACACACTCTGATATTTGGCATATGTAATTTTTGTTGCAAAAATACAAGGTACACTAAACTGTTAATTATAACTCAAGAAATTAATAAAATTAATTAACTGTTAATTATAAGTCAAGAAATTAATAAAACATATCCTTCGGTCTTGCTTTGTGATCGATAAAATCAAGTTTATATTCACCTACTCTGAGCATAACTACAGAAAACTATATCATTCCAATACAGGGCAGATAAATTAAACCAATTTGCGTTTTTTTTTTTTATTACTTTATGCCAGTACGAAATGATTGTATAAATTATCTTCTGAGGTTTTGAACTTAATTCATTGTTAATATCTGTTTGCATGCAAGAAATAACATAACATATTTTATAGTTTTACTGTGTTTTTACTGTTTTATTATTTTTAAAATACTATTTTACTATTTCTTTTGAGGATGAAATATTCAAGTTGTAAGGCAGACGATAACAGAGGCAGTATTCGAGTGTCAGATATTGTATAGATAAGTTTAAATTATTTTTACGCAACAAAATAAACATATGTTTTACATCTTTATCTTCATCGTCGTCTAGCGCTTTCAAAAATATGTGCCTTTGTCTTTAGATCTCTTCGAAAACCACTTTTATCGAAGACCATAGTCTAAATTTGTGTTGTGGTGGTATATTCGCCATTCATCTCCATTTAATATATCATTCATGTAATCCATCAATTTATAAATAAACTCCTTCACTAGTTTCCGAAAAAAAAAATATCGCAAGCGAAGAATTATAAAAAGAAAGAAATGTTTGTTTAATATTAAATGGACGTGTCAACAAAGTTATAGATCTAAAAAGTAATAATGAGTTCGCCTTAAACATGTCCATTATTTTTATGTAAAAAGATGAAACAAAACTAAGCTGTATTACGTGAGATTCCAAACAACGTTGTGCACTGGTCTTACAACGTTAGAAACCCCATGCGTTAACACGAAGTTGGAACATTGTCTACCAAAGGCCGTTTTTATACACACTGTCGAAGACCTTGGTAAAATCAGTAAAAGTTATATATAGTTTTAGATTGTAATTTTCACAGTAACAATGATATTCAGTGCAAATATGATACACGTTTTATCAATACTTAAATAATAATTATGTAATTTTTGAGATTATTACTTACAATTCGTGTAATAATTGTATTACTTACAATTCGTGTAAAACGTTGGATATGAAATTAAGCATGGTAATATCTCTCTGATCATTCAACTCATATGTCAGTATTCAAATATGGAAACAATGGAATCATATGTCAGTATTCAAATATGGAAACAATGACCATTCAACTCCTATGTCAGTAATGAAATATGGAAACAATGGAATCATCGCAACATCATCCGAAAAAAAAGCACTGTTTAAAATAACCGTAAAATCTTCACTTAAATATGGCTCTCCAAACTTTGAAAGATTAGTGACCGTATACAACCCACAATAGCCTTTAAAATGTCACCATCAATTACATCTCCAGTTCACGAAACAACAAATCAAATTACCTTCGTTTTCTTCTAGCACCTCGTTTCCGTTGACTTCAATATTATCAGTGTAACTACCGAACTATGAAGTAGATTCCCTTCGGAATATCTACTCAAGAAGAAAGTAAATAATGTATGTATTTTCCAGGTTCTTTGATTACCTTATACATCTATGAATAACCTTCCGTAAGAACCACTGACCCAAGAGAAGAAACTGACAAGCTTTCTCACATACCTACAGTGGCGGAGCTTTTGACTCGAACTAAGGTGCGATGGCCGTGATCGGTAATGGGGATTGATTTACACTACTCGGCCATCCGGGGCCCCAATTAAGAACGTACCTTCTGCTTCAGATACTCAGTTGATTAATCCCACACACGTATTTTGAGCGCACTTTGGAAAAGCTGATTCGACAATCATAAATGGTTTTGAGTACTAAATTCAACCATACATTAAAATTTGAATTTGTAAAACTGTTTTGAAGAAACAAAAATACGGAATCGGAAAAATAATTAAGGATTTGGTTAACATTTGTTTTCTTACTACATTGTTGAGGGATTATTATTTTTGTTGTCAGATTTGGAGGTCTTGATCCTTAGTTCTTGCTTGAAGATCAGGAAGTTTCGTTTATAACGGGCCTGGAAGGTTTTAGTATAAAGTGATCTTACACTCACCTGCGAAAGATAAGTAATCCCAATAACATGTCAAATTTGGATGAAAGCACATATTTGGATGATAATATTGAGGTAATTTCGCTTCAGCGAAGGTATCAGCTTTAAGCTTATTTCTTATGAGCATGATAGGACAAGATATCCAGTGACGTAGCGAGACGAGGGCAGGTGGGGCATTCGCCCCGGGCACTGGTGGCTAGGGGGCGCCAAATTGGTGTCCAAATCAGGTACAAGGTACATAACTGCGTAACAGGGGCAGCCGGGGGGTGGGGTGGGTGGAAGGTGGCGCAAATTTGGGTGTTTTTTGCATTGGGCGCCAAATATCCTCGCTACGCCACTGAATATATCATGGATTTCTTTAGCAAGGAAATGAACAAAAAAAAAAAAAAACCAAAAAAAAACCTCAACAGCTATCAATGTCATATCATTGTCATGTCCCTGTATTTTAAATTAAAGAAAATGAATTAAGTTTTCTGATTTTGTTAGTCTGATGAAGGTATATAACAATAACAACAAAATTAGTTATTAAAGTAGTACATCTCTGATACATGCAATCTGTGGTTCTTTAGTTTGAAGGATATTTAATAAACGATACATTACCTAAGTAGCTTGTACATCTGAACCAAATTTTATTTCTCAGAATGATTCAGGAATATAATTTGACATGCTGTCTCAAAAGTAAATGTTTACAATTTATTTATTTCACTTTTACAGTTATCAAATCATACACGGATTACTGGATGCGTATAAAATATATCTCTCTTTCACATTGATATTTGTAAGTCAGACAACATCAGAGGGAATTTGCATGGACATGCTTCAATACGTCGATATCATTACCAAACCGCTCTTAACCCTCACACATATATGGCCGAAAATATCGTACACATAAGATGGTAAACGTCGACCTTTCAGAAAATCTACCAATTCATTTGAAGTCGACTTTTACGTAGCTGAATGGCGTACGAGTGTTACTGCCAATATGAGCTTTAACGGCACATCTCTTGACAAAGATTGATCACTTCAGTAATTAGCATGAATCTCGGTGAACATTGATCCAATTTGACGTTGGTATCAATCAAATATATTATTTGGCATTTGAAAATATCCTTTGATCAATGTACCACCAATCGTGTCTACGATTTCGAGAAATAAATCAAGGAGAGAAAGTATCAGAAGACTGACTAGATTAAAATAAATCGTAAGCATAGATTAAACGATTAAATCAGCCATTATGTATGTTTGGTCCTGATATCAGTCGTTATGAATGTTTGGTCTTGATATCAGCCGCTATGAATGTTTGGTCCTGATATCAGCTGTTATGTATTTTTGATCCTGATATCAGCCGTTATGTATGTTTGGTCCTGCTATCAGCCGTTATGTATGTTTGGTCTATCAGTGATATCAGCCGTTATGTATTTTTGATTCTGATATCATCCGTTATGTATGTTTGGTCCTGATATCAGTCGTTATGAATGTTTGGTCCTGATATCAGCCGTTATGAATGTTTGGTTCTGATATCAGCTGTTATGTATCTTTGATCCTGTTATCAGCCGTTATGTATGTTTGGTCCTGATATCAGCCGTTATGTATGTTTGGTCCTGATATCAGCCGTTATGTATCTTTGGTCCTGATATCAGCCGTTATGTATCTTTGGTCCTGATATCAGCCGCTATAGAATCTTTGGTCCTGATCCACTACCAACCCAAGGAAAAAACTTAAAAGTATTGATAAAATGGCGATAAATTGAGAAGAAAAGAAGAAAAAAATGGTAACTTAAATGCAAGGATATCTGTCATAACGACTACCTAAATCATGTTCGTTATTGCTTCATCTGTCTAGAACGTTGTAGGTTTAAAGGTAAAATGTAGAAAATGCAGTCAACTCGTGTCAGTCAGTTATGATTTGAATCTGGGCGTGCTTTCTCGCACATTTTGGACTGAGAATGATTTACAAGAGAGAATACATTGAATCTAGCTATCCAGTTATAGTAAATATAAGGTTCCAACTGAATGAATTCATCGCTAGGTGCATTCTTGTTGCAAAGGGGGAAATGACTTTGGATTATAATTGATAGTGGCTTTCTGTGGTTGGAAAGTTTTCTTCACCTAACAATTGAGGAAGAAAATTTCGCTTTGGCCAAGTCTATTCCCCCATTATCATGGCTGGAAAAGAGTTATATCTTCATATCAGTCATGGAAATTAGGTTTGTTGGACATAAGGACTTAATTTAAAATATTTTTTTTACAATATTATTGTGTTGCATGGATGCATATTTATAAACCATTACAGCATATGGTGAAGAAGAAGAGGAGGAAGGCGATGATGATGATGATGACGACGACGTTGTTGATGATGATGACTTTGATCATGATGAAGATGAAGACGACGACGACGATGATGATGAATGCATCGTCATCATCATCATCATCATCATCTTCATCATCATCATCATCATTATCATCATCATCATCATCATCATCATCATCATCATCATCATCATCACGTCATTATAATCGAAATCTTCGCCATGATAAATCTTTAATAAAAGCAGACTAACAATAACCGTAGCTGCTATACGTATAACTGAAGCCAGAGCACGTTCCACTATTTTTTTCTTCTATTTGTCTATAAAGGAACCTATACAGACATCGATTTTTGTAAAAGAAATCAGTATTGACTGTGTACTTGATGCTCGAAGTGACTGTGTATTGAGACGTCTAGTGACTGTACTGAGATCTAGAATGACTGTGTATTGAGACGTCTGGTGACTGTACTGAGATCTAGAATGACTGTGTATATGGACGTCTAGTGACTGTACTGAGATCTAGAATGACTGTGTACTGAGGTATGGAGTGATTGTACTGAGATCTAGAGTGATTGTCTAATGATATCTGGAGTGACTGCATACTGACATCTAGAGTGACCGTGTACCGAGACCCGGAGTGATCGCATACTGTCGGAAGAGTTAGTTTCTTGTTTGTCATAGAGCGTGTCTGCTGCGTACGAATATCAACATACACGACTTTGTTCCATTCTCTTGTTTTAAGGGATTAGCAAAATGAGTACTTGGGTTTGTGAGTACAAACACTCCTCCAGGAAACAAAACTTGTAATACATACTAAGTGGCGTGATATCTGTAAGGTAATGAAGACGGACGGGACTGAACAAACGTATAAATGTTATTAGCACAGGTATAATATTGAAATAAATCAATAAATTAGCACAGGTATAATATTGAAACAAATCAATAAATTAGCACAGGTATAATATTGAAATCAATCATTGATATGAATACATTTAAATATGCATATTGTATTACACGTTTCTTTTATCTATTATAGATATGGCGACATGGTCCCGAGGACAATTATGGGGAAGCTTGTGGGAGGTATCTGTTCGCTCAGTGGTGTATTGGTGATCGCATTACCTGTTCCGGTCATTGTTTCAAACTTTAGTAGGATATACCATCAAAACCAGAGGGCTGACAAAAGAAAAGCTCAGAAGGTGATATATATGCTTAATGTCTGTTTGAATGTTTGGGTGCTTGACATGATTAAATATAAAACACTGCACGTGGAAGTATCAATCAATAAAATTATGCTTTAATAATGATTGACCAAATCACGTGGCATAAAATGATAACCCAAGAAAATAAGAAAAACCTCACCAGAAAAAAAAAACAATAACCCAGACTGGTACCAACACGAATACATGCAAATGTCGGACGGATAAATACAGCGAGAGACCACGTGGATGGACCAACACGATGCAGTTGGATAGATACAGTCTTGTAAGTTCAATTGCTATGTTGTGTTGTAGCAATTGGATTTTCACCTGCATCTTAAACTTACAGTTTTGATACCATAATACATAGACTTTTCGGGTAACATTTTAGGTCACGTGGTACCAGTGCATTTAAATCTGAGTTGATGATTAGATATACTGAAAGCGTATTGTCGACAGAGAAAGAACTAGCGAGAAGCGAGAAATCAAACGATAATCGCGAGGTAATTATTGGACTAAATACATTCCACGACTCTAACAAGCAGGTACAAATCTCTGAGTAAAAGCAGAACACAATCAGCAAAGGAAGGTTTGCCAGCTAAGCTGTAAATATTAGTTTTGTCACGGCCCCCTTAATTAATTGGTGCCTGTGGTCGGATGGGAAGAAGCTGCTTGTATAATGTTTTAAAGTATTGCGGATATAATACTATATAACGAATGGTTTGTAGCACTGCCTAATTAATGCTGCAGACAAAGTGATTGTTACGTGGTGGATTGGAAATCGTTGTCTAGAGGATGATCGGCCACGGTATTATTGTCCGGATCGAGTAAAGAATAAAATAAAATATGAAATTAATGGATGGAATAATACGTCTGAGCAGAGGTACAGAATATAACAACACAAGCCCCAGTCGAACAATATTGACAATTTCATCAGTTATTAAAACAAAATGAAATTGAGAATGACATTAGAATCTTGCACCTTTTTAGAAAAAACAATACAATATTTATAAAAATGCAATCAGGCGGTCTATCTAAGTTCAACATCGATGATAGGTTAGAGCCAACGTATTCCTTTTGCTTCTCTCTCTCTCTCTCTCTCTCTCTCTCTCTCTCTCTCTCTCTCTCTCTCTCTCTCTCTCTTCCAGCTTGAATCAACCGTACTTTGTCTCCTCTCTTTGCCTCGGTATGGGTATGTATTTGGAGACAATGAACATTGTACGTTTCCGAGACATTCTCAATTCTACGTAGCAGAATCTCTTTTTTCCCCCTTTAAGTTCCGTGTCCCTCAAACGTCCAGACACCAGTTCCTCTGACAATTTATAACAAGAGAATACTTCTTTACACCACTGGAGTCAAGAATGTCTCCCATCTGCGAAAACCACGACTAGCTAAAATAGAGAAGGAAATTACTTAAAACATTGAATTTCACCTGGAAACAACATCCCTTTTTAGTTTAGCCAACATGCTGAAATTTGAATAACTTTCGAAGATTAACATATGCCCATCGAGGTTGGAATAATTCTCTATTTGGACCTTATGACACCAATGGATTCCTGCAAAATTTCACAAATGTCACAAACGTCTCTCAGGATGGGAAGAAGCTGCTTGTATAATGTTTTAAAGTATTGCGGATATAATACTATATAACGAATGGTTTGTAGCACTGCCTAATTAATGCTGCAGACAAAGTGATTGTTACGTGGTGGATTGGAAATCGTTGTCTAGAGGATGATCGGCCACGGTATTATTGTCCGGATCGAGTAAAGAATAAAATAAAATATGAAATTAATGGATGGAATAATACGTCTGAGCAGAGGTACAGAATATAACAACACAAGCCCCAGTCGAACAATATTGACAATTTCATCAGTTATTAAAACAAAATGAAATTGAGAATGACATTAGAATCTTGCACCTTTTTAGAAAAAACAATACAATATTTATAAAAATGCAATCAGGCGGTCTATCTAAATTCAACATCGATGATAGGCTAGAGCCAACGTATTCCTTTTGCTTCTCTCTCTCTCTCTCTCTCTCTCTCTCTCTCTCTCTCTCTCTCTCTCTCTCTCTCTCTCTCTCTCTCTCTCTCTTCCAGCTTGAATCAACCGTACTTTGTCTCCTCTCTTTGCCTCGGTATGGGTATGTATTTGGAGACAATGAACATTGTACGTTTCCGAGACATTCTCAATTCTACGTAGCAGAATCTCTTTTTTCCCCCTTTAAGTTCCGTGTCCCTCAAACGTCCAGACACCAGTTCCTCTGACAATTTATAACAAGAGAATACTTCTTTACACCACTGGAGTCAAGAATGTCTCCCATCTGCGAAAACCACGACTAGCTAAAATAGAGAAGGAAATTACTTAAAACATTGAATTTCACCTGGAAACGACATCCCTTTTTAGTTTAGCCAACATGCTGAAATTTGAATAACTTTCGAAGATTAACATATGCCCATCGAGGTTGGAATAATTCTCTATTTGGACCCTATGACACCAATGGATTCCTGCAAAATTTCACAAATGTCACAAACGTCTCTCAGGATTGTCTCCACTTTGTCGTTTTCCGCTACTTAAACCCATATTAACCTTTTATCTCCATATGTCTAATCACTATCCAAATTTAAAATCAATCATGCCCTAAACCAGGGCTGCTAAACCGTTGCAGTTTAGTAATTTATTACGTTATCTATTCCATAATCATTTTATACTATTTCGTTTCACTCTGACCACATCGATTCAGTCAGTAATGTGATGCTGAAATAATACAAAATTCACACTGTCGCAGTTCTGAGGACAGGGATGTTGCTCTGTAGTGTTTGCGCTGAATGACGAATCTTTCAGCGAAACTTTCTGGATAGTTGATGGCGGTTCGTGCGAGAAACCCACACGACATTTATAGCCTAGTGCCAATGAAGATATCATTCCGATTGAGATTAGGTATGCAAAATCGAAGACAGCCTGGGCACGGGTCATATGCGTCATTAGTACATACGCTGTCCCGTAACATCTTGGCGCCAAGCAATATTAGTACACAACATGTTAAGTTTGTGCAAAATAGTAAAATGGAAGGCACATATTATGATGTGGGAAAAAGAGATTATAATGTTCTAACAATGTTGTCGTCCCAAACCAATGTCAATATGCTGTTTATTTTGCCCTTTTGAGTTCCGACAAGTCTCTACAGATTTTAGGGCTCCATGGCAAGTCACATACAATGTGAAACCAGTGGATAATTAGTAATTCATAATCTACTAAAGCGAAGATTGTTTTATTAGACTATTAGTTTCTGTTAATCCGCTACATGGGTCATAATCTGCGAACGCTGTTGTCTGGGATTATCTATTTCTGCTATAGCAATCTCAAACTCGGATATGAAATTATTTTTTCTTCGATAGCTACCGAAAACAGTCGGTGTACGCGTGTACACTATTTGTTGCACTCAAAACAATTCTGAAAGCATATGTATCGAAGTTCTAGAACCACCAGATAAACTAGTTACTATAAATATAGTTCCGACAATAATTCCGATTCGTGCGCCTATGGTTGTTGTTGTTAATGCGACTCCAGCCACTCAAGAGCAACATGATTCGGCGGTAAGACCGCACATTTCTTTTTAACTAAACATGTGGGTTTATTCTTTACTATCAACGTGGCTCTTTTTGGTATTTTCATTTCTCAGCAGTTTCTCCGTTTTGATTATATTATTTATTCACGTCGGTAGCATTGAAGGTACGTTAATACTACACGCGTAGTACAGTTGCAAGACGAGCGTACCCTACTGTAAAATGCATCCAAATAGTAAGAGGGTAGTTAACTGGATTTAGCTACGTTATCTAGGGAACGACGTCCCTCAATATTTTGACCCGGTGTGAGTGAAAGATAGAATATCAAAAGAGAACTGGGCAAGGTTGTTGGGAAGAATTAATGCGATATGATGCCCCCTCCACTCTTATACAGGACAAAAAACACATTCAATCATGTAAATTAATTTTGGTAATTTCAATTGAACTTAAATGATATCAACATGATTTAATATCAGTGTGTAATTTGGATTTATTACATCATCAGAACGAGTGGTGAAAAGAGCGCAATGTCCATGACTAATTGCATCACCTTCCTCTGGACTGGTCCAACGTATCCTATCCTCGATCGAGTATTTCCATTCCGACTGCCTCGTCGTTCTTGGAATTTCTATTTTTACTCTCTACTTGTCACTTTCCCATTTCTGACCTCACTCGTCACTTCTCCCTTTTCTTCCTTTATTTTCAGACTCCGTCTCCGGAATGTCGAGTCTTTTCTCCCTCGGAAAAATGTTTCCTTAAAGGAAATTTGATATGGATTTTGTTATCTGGATGTATTACATCATCACAGCAAGTGGTGAAAAGAGCGCAATGTCCACGTCTGATTGCATCACCTTCCTCTCGACAGTTCCAACGTGTTCTATTTTCTCGAGTCTTTCCTTTCCGACAGCCTAGTTGTTCGTGGACTTTCTAGATTTTACTCTCTACTCGTCATTTTCCCCTTTCGAACATGATTCGTCACTTCTCCATTTTCTTCCTTTTTTTTCAAATTCTATCTCCATACTCTCGTGTCCCTTCTCACTCGGAAAACTGTTACCTTGAATGACAAAATTATCCCTAAATCCTTACATGTACCACTTTCTAGATGTATATGAAATCGCTTCATTTACATTACTCAGAATACACTCCAGGCACTGCGTAAAGCCTAACTACGACAGTACCTTGCCATAAATTACCATGTAACATCTATGTCGAAAAGTTACCGTATGTTACTACATTTTCGATTACTATTGCATACAATTCATAGATCATTACTCCCTATCAGATTATTGAACGTTAAAAAAACAAATATAAAAGGGAGTTATCGTTAACTCACGATATTTAGTATCATCCTAACAGTCAATGAAAATTATTTCATATTTATTAATATAACCCTATAAATCTTGCACATATGAACATTTTGTTAATGAAATAACTGTAAATTAAAAGATAAATTGCATAGCGACTCAATGATTCATATATTTAAATGAAACTGAATAAGATAAGTTGCATAACAACTGTAGTATCAACACATTTCCATGCATACACGATACACGATACATAATATGTAACCTAGCCATATCAACAATACAGCAAACAATGTGAAATATAGAATATTACGTGAGATTACAATTGTGTACCTTAATACAGTTAACTTTAGAACGTGCATCCATCACTAATTATGTCTTTCTCGCAAAACAGACACCTGGTCCCTTCCTTGTTTTGACGATGAAAGCACTATTCTTTCTTAGGCTTCCCCCGGAGCCATCCTTTTCTATCTCAGAAAATTTGGACTCAGTAATTTTGACCAAGGTTGACACCTTTAATGCCTATGGTTTCCAAGATGTTAGCCTTAATTTCAATCGGCCAAAAATCTTAAAGCTCGGCACATTCAATTTTAAAGTTCATTGCTTATACAGAATTCGATACTTCACACATACCCACACTTATTACGTTCAGGTGCAATATGCACAGCCATTTCTAGTAAATTGCCCTTTTTCACCGGTACATCTGTTTTAGCATTTTAAAATAAACATCAATTGGGAGTAAATATATTTCAGGCTTTTGTGCATTCTGGGAGTTAAGTGTAATTTTTCATTGGCAGCTGATAATAGAACAGGTTGATTTAATGCTAGTATAGGCGTCGACAATTCAAGTATGTCAGTTTGTTTTTAGAAATAGGACTTGCTTTTTGTATTGTATACTGCGGAGGTATCTGGTTTAGCTGAATCATGTTATGCATACTTATATAAGGGTAAAGGTTTCTCCAGATAGAATTTTGCCAATAACTTGTTTAAGTTTTAATTTGTATTCAACTAGGATCAGATACTGCAATTGCTTTGCTCCTTGCTATTCTTTCATGTATTACTGTATCTCTCCGTTCAGTCACATGCTGTGCGCAATAACATCAAACCTGTCTTTAGCGCTGGTAAATATTTTCAATAGATTTGCTCCAATGCTTTTAGTAATTGCATCTGAACATTGGTTTCGGTACTTGCATTCCTCCTCTTCTGCTACATTTCATAGATATACTGAAGATTGGTGCGTTCCGATTATATTCCTATATAATACACATAAATTTTTTATTAGTCGATGTGCTCATGTAACATCTTTGTGATTACAGCTGCAGCATTTTTAACAATTAGCCAACGGTTCAGTGGCTGCAGGCACATCAGACGTAGCAAGTAATTTATTCCTCTTTAGCGACTCCACTTTTTGTTGCTTTATATTATGTTAATCCTTCTTGTTCTCTTCATACGCTTGCCCTAGTTTATTTCGTTTCATTTCTAAGGTACTCCAAATTTAAAGAATCTGTCAACGCATATAACATTTTGTTTCTTACATCTGTATGATATATTCATAGGATACAGCGATTGAAGTGTTCCTGTTGCATGCGTTATCTTCTAGGCACTTGGTAGTTTAATGCGATATATAATGACCTCAATAAACTCTTAAAAACTATTTCGAGAGTCCGTCTGACCTTGTTGCCGTAATATATAATTTCTTCAAAATAACAATTTCACCCTCTATGTTGTGTTTGTAAACTAGTCTTTGAAATTGTTGGAACAACTAATTGTAAGCTTATCAACACATAATGTAGCGATTTTGCTTGGATGGTAAATATACCGTTTTGACAAGTATCCAATAATTAAGAACTGGATGGTCAATTATGAAAATGTTCGTCGGGTAACGTGATAGGTCACGAGGTACCAGTGTAAATAAGGGCCGAACATGAGATGATGATGTAGGATTCCGATTCGTATCGTCCATAGTGAAAGACGACGTGAAATAAGGTTGAAATCAAGAAGATAATCGTGAAGTAATTCTTGGAACAAATGCTCTATATGACGATAACATTGTTATGTTCATAATCGATTGGCTCATGAATGATTACAAAGAAAGAATAGTTACAGGAAGGAATGTAATTGTAGATAACTGTATATTAAATGTCTGAGTGACTGTTATATATCAGGTGGCTCTTATTGGCATGATCTTGATAGGATGCCACAATTAATCTTAACACATTTAGATACCTGCGACCTTAAAGAAAGCATTCTATTGTTATGTGCCATTTCGCAAGAGTTCAGGAACGTTTTAAGATAACTACACAATGCCACAATTCATTGTTACACGGAGCTTGATTTGACTCTTGATATTACTTGAAAGGTATTAACTGTCTTGTTCATGATGATAGAGAGTGCAGTTAGAGGTGGAATGAGTGTAATCTCATGCAGATAAACCAAAAATAATAATGACAGATATGTCGACAATGCCGTGAAGATAAATATGACTCAGAGTATGAAATGATGAGAATAAGTATGTTAAAGGTAACATATTAGGTATCTTTATTGCCATCACTTCATATATTGGCCAATGACTTAAAATAAACTTTGGTTAAACACTTCAAAAGAAAATGATTTCCTTTGCTTCTATACGCCGTATCTAGGAAAGGTTAGACCATGGTCATTGGAAGTGCATGATTTGTTGTATAGTTTCAGTATTTCATCTGAAATCTACATTAATGTTTGTTTTTGCAGAAAGCCAGGCTGGCTCGCATTCGTATGGCCAAGAACGCAAATAGTGCGGCCTTCATCAGCAGCAAAAAGAGAGCAGAGGAACTCCTTTTGGCAAAGGAAAGTGGTATTCAAATAGACGATTACAGGGACTCTGACGTATTCGAGATGCAGCATCACCACTTATTAAGTTGTTTAGAGAAAACAACAGTAAGATTAGAACATAACACATATACGTACTTACGTTTAACCTCTCCTACAATATGTACAACACACACACACACACACACACACACACACACACACTTATAAGCGTGCTGATTCATCACATGGTTTTCGAAAGCATCCAGCAATAAGTTAAGTATGAAATTGTCATATATCACAGATAGTCATATATTTCCGTCTCTGCTTGATGGAATGGACTGAATTATTCCATGCTTTGACCAGGATATATTGGAGTACCATATTGATGTAGTTAGGCATTTGAGTAATTTATCATATTGATGTAGCTAGGCATTGGAGTAATGTATCATATTGATGTAGCTAGGCATTGGAGTAATGTATCATATTGATGTAGCTAGGCATTGGAGTACTGTATCATATTGATGTAGCTAGGCATGGGAGTACTGTGTCATATTGAGTGAGCTTAGCATTGGAGTACTGTGTCATATTGAGGGAGCTTAGCTTTGGAGTAGTGTATCATTTTGATGGAGCTAGGCATTGGAGTAATGTATTATATTGATGTAGCTTGGCATCGTGTGCAGTTCGTGTGTAATGTATACTGACTCTCAAGCATCCTGAAACTATTGTCAAATAATGTTCAATTTCTCACGTTTCACCCTAATTAGCATTTCACCCTAATTAGCATTTTATCTTAATTAGTATATCACACTAATTAGCATCTGAACCTAATTAGCATTTAATCCTAGTTAGTATATCACCCTAATTAGCATTTCAGGCTAATTAGCATATAATCTTAAATAGTATATGACCCTAATTAGCAATTCAGCCTAATTATCATTTAATCTTATTTAGTATATCACCAATAATTAGCATTTCAGCCTGATATTAAAGGTTAATCAGAGAACCGTACTATTTTCTATTCCTTTTTGTCTCAGGATTTCAGGACGTTTTGTCTTATCCAAATGTTTTCTCATTTGATGATTCAGATCTCCTAACCTTCGGTGAATAAGGAAAACAAAATAGTTCCTGTTCAACTTTTAATCATGACACAACTTATAGTAATTTATGTGTGACCTGATAATATCCTCATAATACGGAAAGTTATAAGTTATCAACAACTATACCACAACTAAGGAAGTTTACATGTATTAAGGTCATAAAGCATTTTCACATCATCTGATTATTATAAAAGCAAGTACTAGCAAAAGTCAACATTCATTTCTTATCGGTTTTAATTTATTAAACTTGTCTTCATTTCATCATAGCGACATTAATTTGATTATATTGTATACTCTTCAAGGATCGAGAATTCATTGAAATGGATATGACGTACACTGTTCCGCCAGTGAAACCGTCAGAGACACCGCCACCGTCGCCAGATCCATCGCTGACGTCGTTCGATAAACGACAAAGTTCACGATGCTGTCCACGGCGATTTTCTCCACATCGAAGATTTCTCGCCAATAAAGTGAGTGTATTTAAATGAGAAAGTCTATTACGTCAGATTGTTTATTTAATTGTTTATTTAACATATACTTGTCTCTTTTTATGTTTACAGTAAACAGAAACGAATTGGCTTTTTGTCTTGTAAATACTTTTAACAACAATGACGTTCCTTTAATAAGGTTACTATGACGAGATTTCACGAATGCAATCGCTGAAGTTAAAGTTTGATATCAGACATTGTCAGTCTTAATTTCAGCTAATGATTTTTATAATGTAAGTCTTTACTAATGTTTTATTGTGACATACATCGAGAGTAGGCTGTGATATTTTATTCTGCATACAGTATCTTTATGTTTCATAATCGTATCACACATTGATTTAAACATTTGTTGTGCTGTCATTATTCCTCAATAAGGACGATATTCTCACTTATTATAAGAAATAATGCTTCGGACTTTACAATTATTTTTTCATTACGTATTCGGCATTTTTCTTTAGAATTAAAAACAAAATGCAAAAGTACAAAAAGCAAATAGTTTTCATAGAAAATAGCACCAGCTCGCTGAGAATAACTGATGCATGAAAAATATGTCCAAAATGATGCATGAAAAATATGTCCAAAAATGATGCATGAAAAATATGTTCGAAAATGATGCATGAAAAATATGTCCAAAAATGCTGAATTAGAGTCTCCAAAAAAGCTACACGATATCCTGTAGTATCTTCTAATCTTGTTATATCTAATATACGTTTGACTGTTTTTATTATTCTTTTTGACAACAAACTAATATCTGCTGACATATGTCTACTTTAAAGCCATTGCAAGTCAATTATGAAAAACAAAAATAAATATTTTCTTACTTTGATATACTTAAAACCTTTAAAATGTCGCTGCTTTAGAGAGGTGATCAGTCATCTTTATTCATTGTTATAGCATTACTCGCAGCATGATTTCATTTGTTTTGATGAAACACAGTCCAGACTTATGTTTTTAAGCATAAATCCTTTAAGGAAAAGGCATACGTAGAGAATCGACTATCATAGCTTTATCTTGAGTTTATAAGTGACATGGGGATATTGGTTTTTGCCTGAAACAGAAACCGTTATGATATTCATATTTCCTCACTACATAGGTGTTTTTAGTGTTTCTGTTATTATATTTTGTACTCCAATTCCCACAATACTTAAAAAAATAAACTGTATTTTGACTGTGGCATAAAAACATTTAGATGATTTGAAATCGAACCTCTTCCAATCAGTCCACTTTTCAATTTTCAAATTAAGAACTATCGTTTTCAGTATGATGAGTAATGGCAATAGATTCGGTCCGTTTTTATTTTTTTATACGCTTCTCACTTATTATTATTTTTATTGTATACTTGTCGCACCAAATGGATGTTTGTTTCAGAAAGGATTACATCAATGTTTAATTGTACATTTTTAATAAACTCACATTTGTACAAGACAGCAAGTACATAATAATATTCTTGAAAAAGAAAATATCGGATTTCTTTCTTAAATGTTGACCTATACAGTGTTTGTCTAAGCAAGTAACTTGTTTAACACAAGGCACTGCTGTATAATCCTTAGGGTGTACAGTAGAACGAATCACAGTGGCATACTTTAAATATATAATATTTTACTTTTAATTTCGTCAAAAGAAAAATTATATTGTAAAGCATCACTTAAAGTCCTCTGTGGATAAAAAAGATTCACTATCATTAAAAAAAGTAGTAATATAGCCCATAAATAGTTTTTTTTTGTTGTATTAATATAGCCAATATTTTTTTGCTGCTTGTAGTGGACTGTCAGATAAGTTATTTGCCAGATAAAATGTATAAGAGAATTGCCACATACTATTAAATTAACTGACAATAATGAACGAGATTTCTACATCTTTATTTAATTACATATATTAAATACAGAAGCATTTCAGTTTTCCAAAGTTAAAGGAATATTTTTATATTTTCAGCGATCGCGAGGACGTGACCTAGATCCAAATGAACTCAATGACATTCAAATAAGGTTGCCAACTTTGCACAGATCTTCCAGGTCTAATCTTAACGCTGTAGATATGTCTCCAAATAATAAATTAAATAATACCCTGACCGTGACAACGGCAATAGTAACACTTCCAACGCCAACCACTACACCGGAAACGGAATCTGCTAAGAATATGACAGAGGCTGTATCGCATACGCAGGGGAATCCCCGATCATCTCAAACCCCGAATATGGTAAAGATTTCAACTTTGTAACACTTGGCAACACATGATGTAGGCTAATGGGACTAATATTCTGTCACCTTCTTTCACATCTTTATGGTACAACACCCCAATATCACGACGTTTCTAGTTGGTTTACGTTTCTTGCTATTCAGATATGAGGAAAACTTAAGGTCAGTATTTTATCTTAGTGTTGAACACCGATCCACCAAGCAGGATGACTTACTTACATATCGCTTCAATCCAGAATAAGGCAAGTAGTTATCGGATGGATTGATTAAGATTGGATCATATCATTCTCTTAAGCAATGAATGCGAAAAATATACTAGATTTTCACAAGGAATTGTGAGCCACAATCAAAAGTCTTCTCGACAAAGATGGATATGTCAGGTAAAAAGAAAACGGAAATCCAAAGTACAAATAGAAGTAATTTTTCTTCAGCCTTGTTAAATTCAAGTGGATGTATTATTTATGAACTGAATATTACAGTTGGTCACAATGATGGGAGTTTCTTCGCAGTGTGATTTTTTATATGACAATCGTGTGGAAGTACTTACGTCAGTAACTGGGACCCTAATAGAAGGGAGAATTCAATCAATGTTCGGGGAGTATTTCTGTATATGTTACTGAATGAATTTTTTATGTGCAAGATATGCTACATTGCTATCTTGCTCGTTTGTCAATACCTGTTGTTTTTATTACTTACTCTATATTGCTCATGATTTTTGATTCCACTACAGTTATATTTCTTCATAGTTATGAACAATTGTTTGTTGTTGAGGAATACGTGTTTTGGAAAATGGGGCAGGTCTTATACTTGTACAGTGTATTAGAAATATTTCCTTTTTTGTACAGATTTTTTCCCCTTTAGAAAATCAATTCTCATTGCATTGATTACTACGAAGTTTCGTTGCAATACTGGAAAATGATGTTATATTGATTCAGTGTTATAAAATGGTTGGAAAATGACGTTCTATTGATTCAGTGTTATCAAACGGTTGAATTTGATGCGTAATACTCTAACCTCTCATCTTCTTCATTAGTGTTTATAAATATGGATTGTTTACACTAGGAGTACATTGCACTAGATTTTGCATGCCATTTAGGAGTGTTTGGTATAAGGAAATTGGGTGACTGTACCATGATATTATCTTTTCTTCTCTTAATTCGTGTGCACATTATTAATAAACCTTCGCACATCTAACTCTTTACTTCTCAAGTTCATTTTCTTTAAATTTTAAAATATATCGCGAATGTATAATACAAGAAATTTATCAAACACAGATTAAATGTGGGTCACCAGCTTTTGAAATCCGGTTCACATTTAGAAGTAGCGATGTCCTCCTATTCATGACATCCACAAGAGCAAAAGTAACAATATAAAAGTCTGACATTTAAATAATATCCTCAGGTGCCAGTTGTCTGAGGATATCTATCTATCTATCTATCTATCTATCTATCTATCTATCTATCTATCTATCTATCTATCTATCTATCTATCTATCTATCTATCTATCGGTTTAAGATCCAACTTATACTTTGTTAATGATAAAAGGAAGTTGGTACTTATTAAATTAATATAAACTAATTAGTAAATTAATATAAACTAATTAGTAAACTAATATAAACTAATTAGTAAATTATTACCCATTTTCATTATGACACTTAAGACAACAGTAAATATGGTTGATCAAGTAGCTGATTCTAAAGTAAACTTGAATAATAATAAAATATGCGTGAATGCTAATTAATATTACAGAAAAAGTGGTTTTATGTTCATAAAGATCATACAAGTACCCCAGAAGTTTTAACGTTTTCACGGCATTAAGAGCTTTCTCGTGGTTCTTAATATAGAATTATGTTTTCCACATTATATCTTGTATATAAGTGGTATTATACATTTTATTTTTGTCGAGCTGCCTTTCAGGTTTTCTCTTTGGAATTTTAGTATTTAAAAGAGCGATATATATATATATATATATATATATATATGTATATATATATATATATATATATATATATATATATATATATATATATATATATATATATATATATATATATATATATATATAATGAAACATTAGCTACATAGAACCACACATTAAGGAAAAAGTAAACTCTGTTAAAAATAATATTTTCTGTTTTGAGACCGGATGAACGAATCACAAAAAGAAAGAGATATAATTTCGTTTTTAAACACAACACGTTTTAACAATGGAAGACTGATTAATGGACTCGGACCGCGACGCAAATGAAGGCCTAAAAGGCATGCACTCGGGTAAGGGAAATAACTCTAATTTTTATTTTTAAGAAGCTTTTAAGAGTGGCAGAGTAATTTGTTCTCTCATTTATTTATATACATAATATAGCATTTCTTTGTTATAGGGACTTGTTCTGTACAAACAGGGACTTGTTCTGTACAAACAAGGACTTGTTCCAAATGAATGAATGAATGAATGAATGAATGAATGAATGTTAAATTCAAGTAAACCGGCCACGAAGGTTCATTATTCACTGTTTTATCTTTCAAAAAAAAGTTATTTAATTTTTCCCGTGGGGTAAAAAATGGTGCCACATCCCCCACGTTCGTTTATACACACATAGTGTGCTATTTAATTTGGTCGTCATGTCGCGCCCCTATTGAGGGACTATTGACATGAATGTAGGAAATGGGTGAGTGGGAATAGATCAAACACACATTCAATGTTCTGTACATGTGTACCTATAGAACATTAGTTACAATGGTATATATACATTTAAATATTGACACTAATAATGGATTCATAAACGAAGTGAACCTTTGGATCTGAGTCATATACAAAGTCCTGAATAACATGATGGCAACAACAATCACAACACAGATCCATACAGCAGAGATGATGTCGAGGACTTTCACATATATGAGACAAGTGTAGATATTGAAGAAATTATCAATTAGTCTATGCCAAAGTATCCATTCCCACCATTATACATATATATAATCTAAAAAACTATATTTATCCCCGAGGTGTGGAACAATCTACTGAATACAAGCCATCAAAAAGTCCATTTTAATCATTGCAACTTTAGAGGTCCCTCACTTAGAACACATGCTTTTACAGCTCATTCATTTTTATTAGTAAACTAAATTGAATCAATTTAATACTTGCTATGAAAACAACGACGATTCTTGACCTTTGGATAGATGATCCACACTTTCTTGATTTACTTTAATTCCTTATTAGCTACAGTCAACTTTGAATACTGCGTGGTGGTCACATGGAAATAACTTGCTTGAAGTAGAAAAACTAACATGGCGATGACCTTGACCCTAAATGATATGAGACTATTTCCATCTTGATGACTGTTACAAGAAATTGATTTGATTTTCACGTATGTAGATAATAAAACTCCATCTCCTAGGATTCATATATAGTTGATATATTCTGCATGCATAAATCCATGAATGGAACTAGATGTTAGAATAAATAAAAAAATACAACCAAACAAATTATCAAACAAAACCAGCTAGTTTTCATAGCCGTGAAATTATAATAAAATAAAGGAATCAATAATGTGAAATTTGTTAGCTCTACTAATCATGAAAAGCATTATGGGGTGGCATTTTAGTCAGTCTTCTGTTGAATCGCGTGTGTTATCCCACTTGAGAAATGCAATGAAACCTTATACACTTACACACACATTCGTCTAGAGTAGAACTTCCAAATGGAAATGGTGCGGTTCATGCAACCAATATGGCCGGCATAGCGGAACTTTTGAAGCTCTTTTTATTTCTCCACGTAAACACAACCTCATGTAGTTTTCTAACATACTTCTTATGTTCTCTGGTTGGTTCTAAAAGACACAGGTGTCGTCTTAATATGTGTCAAGGCAGCGATCTCGACGATATTGCTATGGCTACTCGTACTACATAGAAAATCATATCGACATGTGTGTTTTTAAAACGGGTTTACTTGGTTACAATTAAGGACCGACTGTTTATATATTTTAAAACTGAATGAAGTATGAACCGAGAAAACGCTGTGCTAACGTTGTATAATCCGCACTGAATTAAAAAAAATAATTCATCCCATATAATTAACTACAAGAGCATAACTAATTGAATAAATTCTTAGTCTACTATAATTCTTTTATTTAATCATATTTTGAACCTCATTCATAAGGCGAAAAAATAGAAAGAAACAGTAAAGATTCAGAATATATATCTATTGTCAAGCTGAGAAAAGAATTGTGTTTAAAGAAACGTCCACTTCTCACCACCACTTCAGTTAAACAATCAATATCCATACTTGAACGATATAAATTATTGTACGCAAAGACTGTTAAACTATCGTGCATAGAAACTGTTTCATTGCTTTTAGGCAAAACATATTTTTATTCTTCATCTTCGTCAATGTTTAGGACTTCGTACAAGGGACCGTTCAAATTGTCATTTCGCACCGTACCGTCATGTATTCGTATCAAGATATGCAAGCAGACGATGCTTATTATTCATTTAAAGTGTATTTCGTCTATAGCATTATCAAATATATCTCATTTATTTGGAAGAAAGGTCAGATGTTTGGTTCATTGTTAAAATCTTACATAAGAAGATTATACAGGCTTTATTACGTTATCTAAAATTTCTGGATTTAAGAATTTGAATATTTTAATTGACTAAAGCGTTGCGATTCTAACACGATATTTGTGGGTTACAAGGCATCGATTTGCAATATTTTTCCTCTCCTACTTTGTTTTCCATTTTATTTTACAAATTAAATATAACATTTCCATGTTGTAACGGTATACAGATGTCATATCGTACATAAATATGGAAGCATACGATGTTTTTGTATTCATTCAGTGTATTTTACTTGTGTCATTAGCAAAGGTATTATATTTGAAAAAATAAGGGCCCAGAATTAGGTTAATAATTAAAATCTGACGTAAGAAGTCTGGACTTGAGTGATTCTATATTCTAAATATAGTCCTTATTGAGTATTATGTACAGAAAAGTAGTGCCATTGGGTGTGGCTTAAAACAATTGGGTTTACTTAGGTATGATTTTAAAAATTCAAAAGGGATTAGCCAATAAAAATTGCTTTAAATCATTATGAAAAAAGTTCAAAAGGGATAGGCCAATAAAATTGCTTTAAATCATTATGACAAAAAAATTCAAAAGGGATTGGCCAATAAAATTGCTTCAAATCTTTTGTGACAAAAAACAGTAGCTGTATGAAAATGATATATAATTCACATCCGATATGGCAGCAACGACCGCCAGACTTGTTGGTTGCTACTCCTCTTGACAGGTGGTATACACAAAAAGGCTTCATACGAATCGTAGTCGAGCCAAAATAAAAGCTTTGAAAAATCTAATATGACCACCACGAAGGCCAATTAGAACATATTTCTAACTTTGTTAATCCTGTTTTGAAATATTTATTCAGTCATAATAGCCTGATGTTTTCTCTAAAAGAAAGTCGAATGATATCGATTTGTCCAACATATGAAACCTGGCATTTTATATATCAGCAATATGTCCTACTTTTTCACTGTATTACTACTCAATAACGTTTCATCTGGCATCATCGCTCGGCAATATGTTCTTTTTAAACATCTTATTGCCACTCAAGAACATTTAATCTGGCATCAACGCTCGGCAATATATTCTTTTTAAACATCTTATTGCCACTCAAGAACATTTCATCTGGCATCAACGCTCGGCAATATGTTCTTTTTAAACATTTGATTGCCCCTGAAGAACATTTCATCTGGAATCAACGCTCGGCAATATGTTCTTTTTGAACATGTTATTGCTACTCAAGAACATTTCATCTGGCATCAACGCTCGGCAATATGTTCTTTTTAAACCTTTGATTGCCCCTGAAGAACATTTCATCTGGCATCAACGTTCAGCAATATGTTCTTTTTAAACATTTGATTGCCCCTGAAGAACATTTCATCTGGCATCAACGTTCAGCAATATGTTCTTTTTAAACATTTGATTGCCCCTGAAGAACATTTCATCTGGCATCAACGTTCAGCAATATGTTCTTTTTAAACATTTGATTGCCCCTGAAGAACATTTCATCTGGCATCAACGCTCGGCAATATGTTCTTTTTAAACATCTTATTGCCACTCAAGATCATTTCGTCTGGCATCAACGCTCGGCAATGTTTTTTTTTAAAAACATATTATAGCCACTCAAGAACATTGTATCTGGCATCAACGCTCGGAAATATGTTCTTTTTAAACATCTTATTGCCACTCAAGAACATTGTATCTGGCATCAACGCTCGGCAATATGTTCTTTTTAAACATCTTATTGCCACTCAAGAACGTTTGATATGGCATCAACGCTCAGCAATATGTTCTTTATAAACATCTTATTGCCACTCAAGAACATTTGATCTGGCATCAACGCTCGGCAATATGTTCTTTTTGACACTCAAGAACATTTGATCTGGCATCAACGCTCGGCAATATGTTCTTTTTAAACATCTTATTGCCACTCAAGAACATTTCATCTGGCATCAACGCTCGGCAATATTTTCTTTTTAAACATCTGATTGCCCCTAAAGAACATTTTATCTTACATCAACGCTCAGAAACTGAAAATAACAAATTGTATTAGATTTCTGCGAATTGTTTTCTAAGCTATTGGGTATCATCAATTCCAGCAAGACACCCTATCTACGTTCCCTCTAAGCTGCTCGCGTGGGCGCGCGCAGCTGCTCGAGCATCCCCGCGCAGCTGAATTGTCAATTTTTTCTCAATCCAACGTAAAATTTTGCTCGTCTCGGTATTGCTTGCGCAGTGCAGCGAGCACTGCGCGCACATCTACCATTCGCTTAGAGGGAACGTTGCACGGCGACCCTTGGCTTTGTTTTTTTCCTAAAGTAAAATAATAACAAAGTTCAGCCTAAATAAAATAGAAAAGGAAGCGGAAAATATATTTTGCTTTGGTTACATAGGTAATCTAAACCAGTCGATTGTTTGTTGGCTTGTTAATGGTAAATCATTTAGCCATTCGCTCTAGCCGGGTATGTGCTCTAGCCGGGTATGTACTCTAGCATGGTATGTACATTATCATGGAATGTACTCTAGGAAGGTATGTACTCTAGCATAGTATGTACTCTAGCATGGTATGTAGTTTTATTTTTTTAAATGTTTAAGGTAGTGACTAAATCAACATGTTGTTAAATCAGAAGTTAGTGACTCGAACCTACCTTTCACATTATCGTAGAAATGGTTTAGTGTTATTAGCAAGCCATGCAAAAACCATTCCTTTTTATTTCAATAAATTGAACCTAAATACACATGAGTTCCTCGTTTTTTTTTTCATGTGTGCACACACACATGAACCGGGATATCTCTTGATGTATGTACTATCAAAGACCGGTTCTCCAACTAGCAAACAAACATCTTCCGTACTCATTTTGCCAACACTAGAACCACCGGAAATCTGAATATCGACCAGGTAATAATCTATATACCGCTTGCTTTGTGCAATATGTCTTTAAACGTCTGTTTTGAGCAATATCTTCTAATCTCTCTCTCTCTCTCTCTGTCTCTCTCTCTGTCTCTCTCTCTCTCTCTCTCTCTCTCTCTCTCTCTCTCTCTCTCTCTGTCTCTCTCTCTGCTTGTGTGTGAACACATTTAATGTATTCATTTTGATAATGTTACTCTGATGATGTTTATTATCATATATAATTAAACTTTTCTTTCTGTAGAATTCCCCTATATAAATAATGTTGATAGTTCACGTTTTCTTTCTTGATTTTCATACGTTGAATTGAATTATAACTTTGTATTATGGTTGCAGTGTGAAACTTTAGTTATTAGGGAGATTTGAGTATCTGAGTATATTGTGTAGGATTATAATTTGTAAGGATAGCAGGGCACGGATATTTGACTATTTGCGTATACTTTGTAGGAGTTTGATATGTAAGGATATGTCAACGCATGGCTATGTGGATATCTATGTACACTTAATATACATAATTGCTTCTGATTACGTAATAATGATCTGTATTAGAAGATTGAGAATATTAATCTATACCGATGTGATGAAATCTAATGATATATACATGATATGCAGCTGAGATATCAGAACGTATGGGAATTTCGATGTGCACGAATGCGTGACCAAAGGCGGTATTGGCTTATCTGATGATAGATTTTTGATTAGTGTGAGACTAGATAGCTAGATCAATATGCTAATGTCTTAGTGGGCTCAAACAGGAGGCTTTTAGGGACCGGGAGAGGTGCAGAGACAGAGAAGGGAAATACCCTAGTAAAGTGGGTCCCGAGTCTCTGTGAGAAACGAAAAGGAGAGAGGCAGACGAATGATGGACTGAAGGGATAGTGTAGTCAAGGGAAAGAAAATATTGAGATGAGTAGAGATGAAGGACGGGAGGAAAATCATTCATAATAAGTCAGATAATATTATAGACCATCTCATGGTCGAGTGAAGAGACGAGTGATAGCGTTTAAATATGGAATATTGTCATTGAATGGTATTACATTGCTGTTTATTTGAATTTCATATTTTGTATATTCAGTACTTTAACTTGGTCGAGTGAAAGGGTTTTAGTTGAATTTTATTTGAGAGGTGACTGTTAAAGAATGATATTAAATTGTTATTTGAAGTTCATTTCTGCATTCATTAATTTAACTGTCTGCATCGCTGACTGAGGTCTCAGAGCATTGCATCTCTTTATCATTAATTTCTAACATAAACGAGCCATGGTAATAATTAAATAGCACCCCATCCAAACCTAGTCCACGAGACCTTTACATGGGCGCTCTCGTCCTCGATAAGAATAAGACGCACATATTATCTTTGAGATCTAAAGTTTTCTTTGTTAAGGAGTAGTAGTGAACAGTGTGAGATATTGTCCATCCTGTGTATTTCAATTAGTTAGTCATTATATTTTGATATTTGCATGGTTGATAGGTTTTTAATTACTTGCATTAATTGTTAATCAAATATCGAGTAAATATCTTACCGGAGAGACGTTATTTGTGTAGACAGGTAAGTATTTGAATGGAAAGGTAAATATCTGTCAATTATTAAGCTGAGATAAGGTATAACTTATTGTTAGAATAATAATAACATGGCTACTGAAAGACAGATGGTTAAGCAGTTCCGTGCCATGGCTCGGAAGATATCAGCTACGAGGGAGACACCTGGCAGCATTCACATAAGAATTCATAAAAGAACGTAAGACTGGAAAAGCTGGCGAAAATTAAACCCAGAAATAGCTGGAGTTGGCCCAGATATCAGCGAATAGAGAAACCCAGAAAGAGCTGGAGCTCGCCAGGATATCAGCGGACATGAACGAAGGTGAGCTCGCTCAGGCTCTTAAAATGGAAAAGGTAAGGGTGGCAGTAGAGCTAACGATAAGGACGACTATAGTACGATCTCAGGAGGAAGAGTATGATCTTTCCTCGACCAGCGAATGGCACAGATAAGTTCAATGGTGAAGACCAATCCACTGACGATTATCTCGTGCAATTTGAGACACACGCGGCCGCTCACAAAATTTCCCAGTAACATTGGGCGATCAAGGTTACAGCCTTTTTATTACAACTTAGGTGCCGAAGAGGCTGATAACTACGATGCGGTCGAGAAGGCCCCTCTTTGCCATTATCGGATGATTGCCGAAACATACCGTTAACTGGCTCAGGAATCGTGACCGTCCTGTCAAAGAATGTTACAGGCCGGGGGTTCTGTCTTTCAAGTCACAAGTGTCAGAGAATGGCACCAAAAACAGCTCATAGGACCCGTCCCATAGGGAAGTACACCCCTTTAACGATAAACCATTTCGACGCATCGCAATCGGACCGATACAGCCTTTGTCGTCGCATAAATCGGTATTTGTTTACGGTCGTATTAGATAACTCTACTAGCTATCCAGAGACCCGCTGAAGAAGTTGTGCAAAGCCATCTCAAATATTGGGATCGGTACATTCCTGCAATGCTTTTCGCATATCGGGAAGTACGCCAAGCGAGTTTAGGGTTTACTCCCTTTGGACTCCTATAACGGATGACCATACGTGGCCCAATTGCCGTACTGAGACAGGTGTGTACGAACGATAATGCTGTCGAAGAGGTACGTCTTACCTATTTGTACATCACTGAGTTGCAAACCCAACTGGAGATAGTTTGTTCACACGCACAGTTGAATCTCAATTGAGAGAAATGTGGGTGTTAATGTGTTGTTGCTGTTGCCCCGATGAACACAAGAAGTTGCAAGTTTCCTGGAGGGGGCCGTACGTCGTAATCGGGAAATTTGGAGGTCAAACCTACAACTACCTACTAAATAGAAGCTTTACCATGCAAACCTTTTAAATCCATACCAGGAAAGGGAGACTTTCATCGATTGTGTCGTCGCCACGATCGTCACCGAGGACACTGAAAGAAACACGGAAGAGGCGAATCCTGTCCTCCCGAGCTGTTCGCTAATGAGTGCTGGGACATCCTCGGACGTAGAGTGTCACCCCATATTGACTACGGTATAGTGAGAAAAGATAGAGATGTTGCTGACCGGGTATTCCCATGTGCTTACGACAAAAGCGACAGAACGTCAGTTATCGAGTTGGACGATCGGCAAGTCCAGAGCAAACCGTACCCCTTGCCCCACGCAAAACGACAAGTGGTAATGCAGGCGATCGAGAAGATGATTGCTACGGTAGCAATCGAGCCTGTAGATTCTCCGTACAGCCATCCGGTAGTCCTAATGCAGATAAAGAATTATACGCATCTCGACTACCAGAAGGTGAATCAGGTGACTACATTTCAAGTGGAAATGCTTCCTCAACGTTAGATTTGCCCATCATGCCATTCGGAGTAGAGAATGGTCGGAACATCTTTACTAGAATTATGCAAAAGTTCTCGGAGCCATTGCGTGATATGGTCGTCTATAACTTCATGGATGATCTCTTGATAACCACAGAGACATCGGGTGAACACCTAAATCTGCTAGCCGAACTTTCAGATCTGCTTCGTCAGGAGGTATTGAAGCTAGATATTCCAAATGTCACCTGTTTTTCAGAACCTTAGACTATTTGGGATATATCCTTAGCAAGGCATGCTGTCCCTCAAAAGGTCAAAGGCGGAGCAGCTGAGAAACTCACCACGGCCGACCACGAAAACTGAGGTGAGATCATTCCAAGGACTGGCCGGTTATTACCGGAGGTATGTGGCCAATTTTAGTGCGATTGATGGGCTATTTCCTGACCTGACAAAGAAATGGGCCCTGCGTATAGTTATTTGGACGGATTCGTGTGAGCACGCTTTTCAGACAATAGGCTTACAGCCGAGAGGGGATGTCTGCCTACCAGATTTGTCCAACGACTTCGTGCTTAGCACTGACGCGCGATACACGGGACTGTGAGCATTACTATTAAAATGCACGTACGGCAGTCGAAAATTGTCTGCCGCCGAGAATAACTGCTCCGTATCGGAGGAAATGCCTCTAAATTGTGTTCGGAATTGTATGGTTCGAGCGGTACTTGTACGGGTGCAAGTTCATATTGGAAACTGACCACCATCTCATCGCCTATCTCGCGCAGGCGAAATAGTGGAATGGACGCTTGGTGCGATGTTCGCTTGTCTTACAGCAGAACCATATGCAGATCAGATACGTGAATGGAATAGATAACGTCTTGCTTGGTTATTATTAAAGAATACCTCAGTGATAATGTGTGGCGATCACGTTCAACCACCATCATTTGTTGATTATCTCCGCACGAATGGTTATAAAAGTTTTAAGATTATAATGAGTAGATAACTAATGATCATAAAGAGCTAGATCCAGAAATTTGAGAATTTATCGAACTTATCAGATTACTGTCGAATAAAATTTAGTGTACAATAATGCGCGACAAAATTTCAGAAACTTCCATGCATGCTTTTTGGGATAAATGGAAACCAAACAATTTCATATTGGCAAGTAGAAAGATTAATCATGATACACGTCAACAGCAATTATTTCGGTTACATATGAAAACGTTTTCAGAATAACACGTACCGTTGTGTTATAGACCAACTGATACACAATGACAGAATATTGAAGTTGATATGCCAGGATAGTCGAGGAAACAGATTATCTATCAAATGATAAATCGAAGTTGATATCAGTGCTGTAGAGGATGCGTTAAAAGACAAAAGTTTCATGGACGCTAGGATATGAAATGACAATTCACTCATCTTCAGGATTGATTGTTTCTGAAACAGTTATGCTGATTATTGATGATCGTATCAAATGATCAAATGATCGTATCAAATGATCGTATGGTGCTGATAGAGTAACAAATCAGAGATGATGCTACACCAATAAATTACTTGCCATGATTGACCTGTAATAGTTGTGGCCATCGCAAAGGTCATAGTTGATAAATTCGTTTTAAAAGATAATACAACTTCTGTTGATGTCTTTCGTGATAACTGCTCTGCTTATTTATATATATACTTGCAACATCAATAACAGTCAAAGCATATTTGTACGTTATTTGAAGTGACGTCTACCAAATTTTATAGTATCATGTGATAAAAATAAAATATCCGCCTAATGAAACTCACTGACAGTAGTACTGACATCAAAGTGTGCGTGCTGAATTCGTTTAGGTGGTGGTACATACATTTGCCATATTGCTTGTAGGGCTAAACATTGTGCAGTAACAGAACGTTCGATACCTGCCGTATCAGCGAGCTTACTAATTGCTGCACTACCTTTCCAATACCCCTTTGGGCTATAATAAATCGATTCCATGGTATAATAATAATATTCGGTTTATTAATTACCATCTACTAACGCTAGTGTTCCCTTGTTGTCGTTTCCGTAGCAAGAGTTGTTTTAACGGGGTGGGGTCGCTAACCCTACGCCCAACCCTCCTCCTTTTTCAGCCGGGTAGCAAGGTCGCCACGGATGGAGATAGCACAAGGGAAGTCGTCACAAGAATCGGCAAGGCCAACCAGACCTTCGCAATGCTGAAGCCCATATGGAGGACAAGAAACCTCAGTGTCCACACAAAGATCCGTATCTTCAAGAGCAACGTGTTGAGCGTCCTTTTGTACGGCTCAGAGTGTTGGAAGTCCACTGCGAACATAGAACACAAGCTCGAAGTGTTTCAAACCAAATGCCTGCGACGCATCATGAGGATTTTCTGGCCAAACATGATCTCAAATGAGGAACTTCGGCACAGAGCGGGTGCAAGCACCATCTCTGAGATCATTTCAACTCGGCGATGGAAATGGCTCGGCCATGTCTGCAGAATGCCTCCTGACTCACTACCAAGGGTGGCACTGAGATGGATCCCACAGGGTAAAAGGAACCGTGGCAGACCCAAAGAGACCTGGCGACGAACAGTGGAGAGAGACCTTAAGACCAGAGGCCTCACCTATCAGACCGCCCCTGCAATAGCTGCCGACAGACGGAAATGGTGCTCCCTTGCTGTTGCCTCAAGCACCAGACGGCGCAGAAAGGATTGATTGATTGATTAATGCTAGTGTACATTTCATGGCGGATTTTACTGTGAAGCTAGCAAATGTTCTATAAAAGATGTATTTCTTATAGCATGTAACGAATGAATCAACTTCACATCTGCAATGTGTCGTTGTTTTATATCGTTACCTTTATAAGCTACATCACGAACGTGACATGCTTTATCAATTTCATTTATCGGATATTGTCCAGATTTTGCTTGATCTTGTTCATCAAGTCAAATATCAAGTCTGGTTCCAGGACCGAAATAGTTAAATCTTGGAAGATGTTTTTTCTAATGGGTATTTAGCCGACGGAGTTCCTGGAAATTGTTATATTAAAGTATATCACACCCATCTTTAAGCCGAATCTTACCTGAAAAGTTCAATTTTCTCTTCCCACGTACAGAACGTTTTATATTTTGTTTTTTGTATAATTGTAGCTAAAATCAGTAGTTGGAACTTTAACTCTACAACGTAACCATATAAATCCATATAACTATAGTAAAGATATAATTGATTTTTCAGCGACACGAAAGCAAGAACAAGTAAAAAATTACGTATCATTCCCAAATTATATTCGGATGACCCTAACCCTAACCTTACGTATCATTCCCAAATTATATTCGGATGACCATAATATGTCTATCCGGAAGTGGTGAAACGCAATTACTGCTTAATTTGATAATGAGGTGGTTAAAATGGGACAAGCTGTATTTAGAAGCACCAACTGTAGATTATCAGAGATGTTACGATGTTTTTAAAGATTTTAACGAGAATGCAAAGCTATTAAATGAAAAAAAAATAACGGTATTATTGATTTTGTAAACGATATGGAAGCGCCGAGTGTTGATGAACTTAATGTATTTATTAACACTTTTGTGTATATGATGATGTGATGCTGTACAAACAATCAAATCTAGCAAGAATATTACCTTGAGGCAGACATAAATACAGATATTATTTATGTTACTGAACGATTTACGTAAATTCCGAGAGATAACGGTAATATTGTATATATTATTTATGTTACTGAACGATTTACGTAAATTCCGAGAGATAACGGTAATATTGTATATATTATTTATGTTAATGAACGGTATACACAAATTAGAAATTAATTAGAGATAACGGTAATATTATAGCAGTGTTTAATGAAGTTGATACCTATACTTTAAGAAACATTCAACAAAGATGGTGTAGTGTGATATGATTAAGCTTACAAATTTATTTTCAAAGGCACAAACTACCCCACACTGATTTATAACAATAAATTTACATGACTCCAGATCATGGTCGTGTTGGTATTGATAATTTGATAAAATATTTCGGTTGAGAGAATGATATAGTAATTCACAGCAACAGAGAGGGTGTGACCTCAAATAATTGTCATAATGTAAACATCGCGCTGATAATAAAAAAACCCAAAAAAAACAAACATGCGACGACAAAAAACAGTAACAAAATTAACTAACCCCAAGAGTGAATTTGTCGGTTAGTTAGATGCTTCAGTTTATTGTTATTCCCGTTTTTGTTTTCATTTTTGTAGTTAGTCTTAGTTTAGCAAATGGAAGCTTATGAAATCGAGATTGGTGCTTAAGTTAATAATTTTTAATCTGAGCAAGAATTAAAAATAATTTTTAAAAACGTTGTTTACTAATATATCACTAGTGCTGAATCAAAGTCATTACTATATACAGTGTTTCTATTGTTAGGTGTTACCAATTAAAAACTTAAAGTCAGGTAAAACAGAACTGAACTAAAGTATAATCTTTAGAAGCTTCTATATATTTGTCAATATACAATACATATTTGTTTTTAAATTCCAGAAATTCATCTATTGTTAAAATGTTTATTAATTATATTAAATACAATTGTTAAAACACAGTTTAACGGCAAGTTTAAGATTGCTGGTATCTTCGTTTTCATTTTTGCGTATTCTAATTTTGTTAATAATCTAGCAGCTTCTGGACGATATTATTTCATACTTATCTTTTTGAGACGTCTCAAGTTAAATCAACTTTAAGACGCCAAGTTAATTATTTTCTTCTTTACTTCAGCGACATAAAAAACTTAATTAAAACTCTTTTATTTTTCTTCTTTTGCTTTCGCTGCTACTTGTTGATCGAAACCTAGGGTAGAATAGCAATATGTGAAGAAAAGATGCTTAATGAACGTTTTGATTGAAGCCTAGGGTAGAATATTATTGGAGGAAAATATAAATTAGGACTCGGAACTGATCATCAGAAAACGCCATCAAACCAAAACGAATTCTCTGAAGAAAAGTCATCGGACATGCCATTGATGATAATAGAAAAGTCAAAGGCCATTGATGATAATAGAAAAGTCATCGGCCATTGATGATAATAGAAAAGTCATCGGCCATTGATGATAATAGAAAAGTATATCTTGCCGATATGTCGAATGTTGCTCAAGATAATGATAACAAACACTACTTGCTCAACGTCATTGAAGTTTACAGTATATACACTTTTAGTTTACAGTATATACGCTTTTAGTGTGCCTGTTCTTTGACAAAATAGGTAAAACCATAATAAAAACTCTGCACGAAATAACAGTACTTGAGAGAAAAACCCTAATAAGGTTTCGTACTGACCTTGACGTATACTTGTCAAAAAGTAATTCCTGCAATTTCTACAACAAAATTATAGCGAAAAATATGTGACAGAAAATGAGGGAAGAGAGTTGTTATCGAGCGGTTTAATTGCACTCTCAAAGAAAACATTTAAAAGCATTTTACAACTAAAAATACTAACACATAAGTATAATGTTGACGAGCAGAACATGTACCGCAGACACAAGTTTGAGAAAAATGATAAGGTTAGAATCTCATTAGTAACGAAAACTCTTGAAAAAGGTTTCACTCCAATTTGATCTGATAAAGTATTTGTTTTGTTCTAACACCAATAACAATAACGTACCAGTTAAAATTTGGGTCTGTAGAATATATCATTTAAAGTTTTTTTTTATGAGCACGAAATGCTAAAGACAGAACAAGCTATATTTGTTATTGAACGATTAATAAAAACAAACGGTAAAAAGTGTTTAGATAAATATTGTGTCTATAGTTTTAGGTACAACAAGCATTATTTGAGACCTGGGCAATATGATCAGTCTAAATCTTTTAATATTGTGTCAGAACAGACTTACAATTAACAGTTTTCAAACTAATATTACATACCGTTTCCTTTCTACTGTTAGAGCTCCGATCTCCGTCATCAGACTTTAAGGCAATTATACAATCGAATATCATATGTGTTTCGACCTGCCTGTAAAAGGTCGGAGTTGTTATAAGACTCTTGATGCTCAAACATGGTAAAAACAAGCGTTTTAATGTTTATAATTCTGCCGATAAGCAATAACTGTTTCGGTAAGATCGTCAGGAACTCTACGTTCTTCTGTTTTTTCTTGTTCAGGAAGAAGATACGTTTTAATATCAAAATTTGTTTCCTGTATTAGCAAGGGGGATGCTCGGAAATCGAATCTAGATCAAAGTAAATGTCAACTACATGTTTTTGCAATGACATTATAATATGTGCATTTATCTAAAAGTAGCAATAATATGACAGCAGTAAGATACCGTGCCAGGGTAGATATACTAAATTGAGAGCAATTGAACGACACTATAAGACAATGTTCAGCATTCCGCTAGCTGACCAACTTACCGTTCCCTACCAGTGGTAATCTTTCTATTGGTAGAGGAGAAAAATAAGCTGTTTTTAGTAGTTGATGAAATTAAAGCGCAGGACAAAAGTCTTTCAATGCTTCAAGTTATTCTTATTTTATAACCTGCTGGTGCTGACACTCCAAGTGGGTCGCCGGTTTTAAAACTAATCACAACTCAGATCATATCTATATCGTATTACGGATGACTATTTATAGCTCTCGCAATTTTGGTATGAGATTGCTGAGTAATTCTTTTACACTCATTATTCTAATAGGTCATACAATCATTAATTGATATTCTTACTATTCCTTGTTGTAGTTCATTAGAGAAACAATAGGCCTCATAGCATACTGTTGCGATTAAGCGATCTTGCAAAGAAAATTTATTTAAACAAAACAAATAGCAATAGCGTTTGCAGGATTTGACAGCAGCTGGTAATTTGATGATCATCCGATTTTATTAGCATGTTTTTTTACTAGCGTATTATCATTTTATGTTGGCAGAATTTCACATTGGTGTCACGCGAAACGAAGATGGTAATTCTGATGAAGAAATTGTGGATCAGTTAATTAAAGTCGAGAAAGATTTAAAAGGAACCGATTTAAATTCGTTGTCAGGTGAAAATACACCAGATCTGGAAGAAGATTGACTTGTATAAAACATCAGGTTCTGGTTGGAGATTTCAGACAACAAGTATTATTTCATACAATGAGGTTAAGTCGATTGTAGGTTAGTTCGTGTGTTGAGCTTTCTGATAGACTTACATAATCTAAGTGTTGGATCAACGTGATAAATAAAGACGATCTGTGTGTTTCAGTGTGCAGTCTTCTCCGTGTGATGTCTTACTGAATACGATGTTAACAGACTGTCGAATTATGATGAGGTATCACTGTTCCAATTGTTTTCCATATACCTCAATGCTAATGTTTTATGAAGTAAGTATACTTCAGCATGAATGTCACACACTGTCATAGATAACATTTTTAGATTGTCAATTAGACAAGGACAAAACCAGGTGCTCCATTGAAATTAGGAGAGAAAAATTTGGGGGTAAGAATTATCTCGTCACAACTGACACATTTGCACCCATTTGTGCCACATCTTTAAAAAATAATCATAAATAATATAAAATGTAATCTAGATATGAATTAACATAATCTCATACGTTACCTATAGGCTTACCTTTTTAAGATGACCATAAAATACAACTCTTACATAAAGTACCACTTACAGCTAGCGTTGTTGTTTATTTTGAAATGCAAATTCACTTACACCTTAAGATCCGCCCACCTGGGGTTGTACTGTTGGTACCGTTACACCATAAACATGTTAACTAACTTAATTTAAGCATTGTTGTTGTAAAGCTCATTCCAAAGTTCCAAATGAAAAACTATTTGAGCAATACTATTTTGGTGCTGACAGTACCTGTATTTACTCGAGATATGTAAGTGAAAAAAGCGTCACAAAACAACGTAAACTTGCTGTTTTATAAAGAAGATTATGTCCGGATAACGAAAACAAATGGATCAATCGGAAACCATTATAGCAAGCACTAAGAACATAAATATTATGCTACAGGTGTTTAACGGGCATACGCACCAACAAGTGCTAGATCGACATCTTGATTATTGTATCAATACACAAAATATTACTATGCCACACGAAGAATAAATGTGTAATCATAAGATGAAAGTGCTGTTTTGTTTTAAATACGCTTTATTTGAATCTATTCGACGCCCGGTAGTATGAGCTGTTAATAACCCTAATAAGTCTTCAACAAGATAACAGCATAACACGTCATCTGCGGGGCTGCTTGAAAGGTTGTTTGTGATCGCTGCTGTTTAAAATGATCTATATCGACCTGTTTGTGATCACAGCTGATGAAAATGAACTTTATAGCTCTGTTAGACCCTAAAGATGAAGCGAGCCGCAAAGTGGTTGCAAAATAATCTGCTTAAGGACGTCTAAGACATCGTGGGTTTGTTAAAAATAACCTACTCTCCATTATACCGCTAACCCGCGAGCACGAAAACGAGTTTACGTTAGCGGTGCGATTTCACAAGAGCACTAAAACGCTGGGACAAGATCTTGTTAGAGATCATTGTAATCTTACTGGAACGTACAGCTGTCCAGCACATATCAGCTGAAATTTACTTTATAAAGCGCCCGATTATGTACCTGTGCTTTTTCATAATTTGAGAGGATATTATCGTCGAAGTGTTTGGTGATCATGATGTTCTTGATCATAATAAATTCTGCAACAATGAAAAGACAACGTGCATCCTGAATGTTTTTGTAAGGTTAATGTCGGTGTCTCTTAGAAAGTTGAAGTTTCTTGATTACTTACAGCTCACGGCGGCGTCGTTTGATGAGCTAGTACATTGGTGGAGCAACTTTGACAATTTGATAGAGCATGTTGGTGAGCAAGGAAATGTATTAAAATGAAAAGAGTTGTTTCTTTACGAGTGCTTTGACGACTGGAATAGTTTTGAAAGATCAGGTTCGCCCGACAAAGATTTGTTGTACTCAAAACTGAAACTAGAAGATGTTGTTGATTGCGAGTACTAGAACGCCAACACAATCTTTCGCGAGTTCGAGTGCAAGAACCTTGGCGATGATCATGATTTATACTTTATAAAAGACGTGTATTTACTAGTTGACGTTATCTGAAATGTCTGAGATGTTAGTCATAAGAACCATTTACTAGATCCTAATACTTAGAACTATAATTGTCGTGGGACGCCTTGCTGAAACACAGCGTAATAAAACTGGAACTATTTACTGACCCTAACATGTTCTCATTTCTAGAGAAAGTTATAAGGTGTGAAATAAGTTTTATAACAAAGAAATATGTGATGGCCACAAACAAGCATATGAGAGACCATGATCCTAATATTAATTTTTATCTCGACGCTAATAATTTATATTGATATTCGATTTTTATCTCGACGCTAATAATTTATATTGATATTTGATGTCGTAACTGTAGCTATATAGTGGTATCAAGTGGATTGGTGAAGGGCAGTTTTACAAAGACAGAGACAAATGATCTAAGATGATATTGGGTATTTCGTTGACGTTGATATTGATTCATTCATTTTATCATTCATAATTTCATCGCGAGCGTAATGAGTATTACTTCTGTCCTGAATTAATGTTGAAAGACAATTATATTTTTTCAATAAACTAGCTTCGCATTTTTATTAAACGCGTGATCATGGGACTCGTGCTGAAAAAAGGGTTCATAGAGTTTTAACGTTCAAAGAAATCACATTGGATGCGAGGATACGTTGATGCTAATACTAACAGAAAATCGATAGCTGCAACAGAATTTGAGAAAAACATTTTCATTGTGTGTTTGGCAAGGGAATGTAAAAAAGTAGAAAGTGGGTTCATTTTGAAATAATCAATAACTTCAAACAACGAAATATATTAACATGAAAATATTTAAAGATAACTCCGCAGCAATCCATAAAAAAGGACAAAGGTAAAGTTGAATAAAACAGTTTATCTTGGAATGGCAGTCTTGTAACTATTAAAGCGGCCAATATACTGGTTCCATTATGATTTTGTCAAAACGGTTTGATCTAGTGTTATTCACAGACATCGCTGTTGTACCAAAAATCTGCTAATGATTTGCATAAAAATATTTATGAACATAACGAAGTGCCTAATATTTCAGGTTATCCGAAGAACAGGGGATTTCATTCTCCACGGCACCCATGAAAGTGATGGGAAAGTTTAAAGATGAAACTAATTTTGCTCCGATTACAGAATGTAAAATGTATTGACTAAAAGTTAGAAATGAAAAAGTTGAGAAAACGAGCAAAACGAATAAAATGATCGTTGTGTATAAGGTAATAGGATGTGATGATTATAAAGTTGTATTACGAGGATTTGTCAGCCACGTTGAGGTGATTACGAGGATCTGTCAGCCACGTTGAGGTGATTACGAGGATCTGTCAGCCACGTTGAGGTGATGATGATCCGATCAAATAGGCAATATGACTCAAATGTTATAAAATCTGGATTATGTAATTTTCATGACAAACGATATTGTAAGATGTAAGCACGGAAACAAAACTTATCAGGAGTAAATATGGACAACAATAAAGGTAGGCTAAATGCGAATGGCACTCAACAAAAATGATGAGTACACTTTATCCGCTTTGAATGGTTTAAAATCTGATGTATGTAATTTGTCAGGTTTTCTCAATATCTTCTATGAGCCCCTATATAAAGGACGACATTGGTTTAGTCTCCCATCCTTTTATTATTGGGTCACCCTTATATGTAACATTAATTATTGGGTTAGTCTCCCATCCTTTTATTATTGGGTCACCATTATATGTAACATTAATTATTGGGTTAGTCTCCCATCCTTTTATTATTGGGTCACCCTTATATGTAACATTAATGATTGGGTTAGTCTCCCATCCTTTTATTATTGGGTCACTCTTATAGGTTAACATTATTTATTGGTTTAGTCTCCCATCCTTTTATTATTGGGCCACCCCTATAGGGTAACAACATTAATTATTGGTTTAGTCTTCCATTATTGTATTATATGGTCACCTTTACAGGGTAACCTTAATTTTTTTCATATGTCTTGTGTATAAGGATGTAATCTTTCCATAACCATTGTCAGAATTCATTGTTGAAGAAACACCAACATATCTCGCAGATGTCTCATCGACGGTAATGATTTTGCCAATATTTCTGTAATATGAAAGCCAATTATAGGTTTCGATTTGCTGCAAAAACTCATACGTAAAATAGAATGTTATAATTCTATATAATTTTATGTGACAATAAAAAGCAACAGTATAGCAGCATGTAATAGTGAAAGAGACAGAGGTATCTAGATTATTGACATTTTATTTCGTCAGACAAACATTCACTCATTTTTGTTACTTTTATAATCTTGCTTCATTAAACATTTTAACCTTTAGAAAAACAAGTTCGAAATTCGTTTTATTATCAATAGGACTAGTGGATGAAATCGAGAATCTTGGTCTAACGAGAAAATTGTCACTGATCTTGAAACCTCTCTAAAATTTACTACTAACAACTACAAGTAATAGTTGTCATGCACAATGATAAGCGCTCAGTTACGAATTTACTTCATCTTGCATATATATTTTTATAAGAAGTGTCATTTGTAGAAACAGATACCAAAAGAGACCCACAAAACTGTGAGACTATCCAAGGATGATTTGTTTATAAAAAAACATAACTACATACTGTCATACATGATGGCGCTAATTATTTTTAATTTTGTTTTGTAACACATACTATTAGAATATTGTCTGTGGCAATTATTGACAAAAACACTATACATAAATCGTTTCCTGTTCCATTAGAGAAAAGAATTATACGTGAGGTCCAAAAACAGAGCATGGAATGGAGAAATGGTCTTTTAATATATTGACAAAAATAGAATGTTTCTTTACATCTGAATCGCGATATCAGGGTCTTTGAAAAAGAAATACATAAGGAATGCCACAACATCTTCATTCTCAATACATATGAAATTGTTATCCATTTGTTGACTGCCTAGAAAATATGCTGTGGTATATTCATCAAACATTTTAATTCACCTTGTATAAAGTATTATCAGCTGGATGAATGTTTTCATTACAATTAAGGGTTGTGCAGCAGTAGGTACACTCAAACTTGTCTTTGTAGATAAAGTTTCCGTCGAATATGTTGCACGCTTCTATTTGGGAAGTCTGCTGCCACCAATCAGTTTTGCATTCTTGCAGGGTTCCGCATCTTCAAGAGAAAACAAAATAAGATTACTATGATACATTCATATATGAAGACATAATAAAAGAATTGAGATGGTAAAAATATAGGCCAAATATAATCGGTGAAAGATTTGAAAGTGTAATTTAGACTTCTTCAGAATAAAAACTTTAAGTAGAATGACTGCTGTTAGCGACCACACGTAACGTATCTTACTTTCCTACTTTTGTTTTTAAACAAATTGACGCTAAACAGTGCTAATCTTGATATTTGCTTGTCATCCTGATTTGGATTCTCATGGAGTATCGGTTGAATACCGTTAAAACAGAGACAAACAGAACCAACAATAAAATATAAAGTATACGCTGCTTTTGCATTAATTTACATTGCTTTCTTTACTGTAAGCATCCTTTGAATCATTTAGATGTCGCGTCTTATTGGTTAGAAGTCTGACGAAAATGGCTACCTAGCTGTCATTGATCTATAAAGGTGAAGATATCTGATGCCAATTGCTATCTAGCTGTCACTGATTTATAAAGGTGAATATATCTGATGCCAATGGCTATTTAGCTGTCATTGATTTATAAAGGTGAAGATATCTGATGCCAATGGTTATCTAGCTGTCATTGATCTATAAAGGTGAATATATCTGATGCCAATGGCTATCTAGCTGTCATTGATCTATAAAGGTAAATATATATGATGCCAATGGCTATCTAGCTGTCATTGATCTATAAAGGTGAAGATATCTGATGCCAATGGCTATCTAGCTGTCATTGATCTATAAAAGTGAAGATATCTGATGCCAATGGCTATCTAGCTGTCATTGATCTATAAAGTTGAAGATATCTGATGCCAATGGCTATCTAGCTGTCATTGATCTATAAAGGTGAAGATATCTGATGCCAATGGCTATCTAGCTGTCATTGATCTATAAAGGTGAAGATATCTGATGCCAATGGCTATCTAGCTGTCATTGATTTATAAAGGTGAAGATATCTGATGCCAATGGCTATCTAGCTGTCATTGATCTATAAAGGCGAAGATATCTGATGCCAATGGCTATCTAGCTGTCATTGATCTATAAAGGTGAATATATCTGATGCCAATGGCTATCTAGCTGTCATTGATTTATAAAGGTGAATATATCTGATGCCAATGGCTATCTAGCTGTCATTGATTTATAAAGGTGAAGATATCTGATGCCAATGGCTATCTAGCTGTCATAGATTTATAAAGTTGAAGATATCTGATGCCAATGGCTATCTAGCTGTCATTGATTTATAAAGGTGAAGATATCTGATGCCAATGGCTATCTAACTGTCATTGATTTATAAAGGTGAAGATATCTGATGCCAATGGCTATCTAACTGTCATTGATTTATAAAGGTGAAGATATCTGATGCCAACGGCTATCTAACTGTCATTGATATATACAGGTGAAGATATCTGATGCCAATGGCTATCTAGCTGTCATTGATCTATAAAGGTGAATATATCTGATGCCAATGGCTATCTAACTGTCATTGATTTATAAAGGTGAAGATATCTGATGCCAATGGCTATCTAACTGTCATTGATGTATACAGGTGAAGATATCTGATGTCAATGGCTATCTAGCTATCATTGATCTATAAAGGTGAAAATAAAAAGATGGAGGAGCAATAACATCATTGTTTTGTTCATGTAACGTTATGAACTGCTTGATTGCAAGTATTAAATTGTATTATTTATGATAATGAAAGTTTATTATTTTTCAGAGATGTAACATTAATAGTAATAATAATAACAATAATAATAATAATAATAATAATAATAATAATAATACCACCAACAAACAGCTGTATAATAATAGGCGAGTGTGTGTGTGTGTGTGTGTGTGTGTGTGTGTGATTTGGACTTTTAACGTGGCCTTAACAGTTTTTGAGTCATATTGCTACGATGTTAGCAGTCTGTCAGTTTCTAAAGATGTATAGCCTGGGGCATCATGCTGCAGACATATAGCATCATGTCCCACCCAGTCGCCTTATCTTGATATCATGCCGATCAGTGCTAGGTTTAATATTGTAATGATGAGCGCCAGGTGAGGCAGTACCTGTATGCCGGGACTCCAACAGCAACTTTCCGCATCCGATGCAGATTCTCTAACAACTTAGGAGTGTTCACCAGTAAGTGAATATTGATTTTAATGAATCTATTACTTATTGGAATAAGGAGGGGGTATAAACAGATGATAATAATAATTGGAGTTTTCTTGCTTTACACCTCATAGTTTCCGTGTTCTTTGGTCGGGTATCCTGTACGATTTGTTTTCAGAGAAACTATTAGACACAGACCAGAAAACTAAATGCTGCTTAAGCCCAGAACACTACAGGCGGTTAATTAAGAGAACTTACATAAAAAGTCTTCATCTCTACACAACAACCAGACTGTTTGGAAACAAACCTGATCCAGATATATATTCACAACCAACTGTTAATCAAGACAAGGTGAAAAGAAATCAGCCCCCACCACCCAAAAAACTAACGACAATTACCTTTTAAGATACAGAGGAAAGGAAAAGGTTGATTGGATCCGATGTGTCCTGATGTATTATTCAGATATTCCGAAGTATTTCAAATCATAAAGAAACACTTGTCCATCTTAAAATAGCGCGAAGTTTTAAACTTCATCTTTCCAAACATGAAAACAGTAATGTACTGCAGACAGAATACAATAGCAAACTTAAATGTTATCTTGGTAAAAGAAAGCCAATTACAATCACAAACCAAGACCATAATGACAGAGTTGATTCCTGTAGTAATACACGGTGTAAAACTGTCAAAATATGAAATAGACCAATACATTTTATATCACAGTTGATCATACTTGGTCAAAACAAAACGTGCAAAACATAACGTAATTGATCTTATCACATGTTAGATCTGCGGTCTCCAGTATGTCCAAGAAACTGAAATGCTACGTAAGAGGACAAATCTTTACAGATCGGATTAGATAAAGAAATAAGCTGGACAGAAGTCCAGAACATTTCTCTTTTCCTGGGCATACATTCAGTGACATAGAACTAACTGCAATTACTCACAAAAGCAATCGGACTAGCGAATCAAGGAAAGCAAAATGAATATATTGAAGTTCATCCGCTTTCAAAGAAAACCATCAGTTTATATCCTCCGTTTTATCAAGTAAATAATTCGTACGCTCTTCATCTGCTTCTTGTTCTCATAATGATGCTTTTATCACTTATTATTATTATTATTGTTATTATTATTATTATTATTATTATTATTATTATTTTTATTATTATTATTATTATTATTATTATTATTATTATTGTATAATGAATTATTAGTATATACTCTACGGTTTCAACACTTTACATGAACAAAAAAGATGGCGCTCCTGCTCCTTCATTTTGTATGTCAATATCAACCATATTGCCATTTGTCAATGAAGTTCAAGCCAATTATACGCAATATCTTAACATTTCCAAACAATACTTTCATGTAAACGTGAGTGAACTCCTTTGCGTTTATTGTTTGCCATGTCTGTCTCTGATTTTAAAATGCCATCGACAATGATGGTCACACACACACACACACACACACACACACACACACACACACACACACACATGAGATTTCGTAAATAAAATAGAAAGAGAGATAATGTTACGAAATAGAGTAACTTACTTCCTCTCTAGAGTTCTTTCTCCTTCTCCCGCAGAATTTCGTAATATATTGATACAAAAAGGTTCTGGGCAGACTGTATTTTGCTGATATAGGAATTCACACATATCTGGAGCATTATCTCCACAAGTTGCACAGGTAACTAATGAAAATAAGGTAGGGGAGAGTAGGAAAAATTGACATCGTTTGGACTGGTCAAGATATATTGCTATGGTTGACTGGATATATATATATATATATATATATATATATATATATATATATATATGTACACATAGTCTATGCTCTTAAAATAAATGAAAGACAAAAAGCGTTGTAAAATTTTACTAACTTAAAAAACAATTTATTTCCCTAAAATACAAAGTGAAAATGAGAAAAAATATCTTACGGTATTGCGAATTAAGTCCTCAAAATATTCCATATAATAAAATGTCCCGAATAAAGCTCAGTACTAGTCCCGAAGAGATCCAAAACTGAAGGCAATGAGGTATGTTATAGCTGATGGAGTGCTGATGTGTCAACAGCCTTTTGTTGAATCATAGAAATATAATTCCAGGTTTGAAGCCTTTATCCAAGAATTTGATCACAGCATGTTTGCTTTTCCAGACAAAATAATCACTTGAATTCAAACATTTGAAGACAAAAATTCAGCCCTAACTGGTCGCAACGGAATAAAACTTGAAAGTATTAGATGCCAAATCAAAAATGACCAAATTCGCACAATAACAAGATTATATAGTTCTATACGTCAGCTAAAGTCACAATTAGCATTTTCTAAAACAAAACTATTACTTAATTTAAAAAAATAATCTTCTCAAATGTGCTAATGAGCCTTCTTTACTTAAAATACAATAACTTGTAAAACTCCATTAGAAAACTCCAAAACCCTGACTCAGATCAACATATGTACTTCTAGTTAAAAAGTCTGATTTTAAGCCCATACACATAATGAAGTTATTATTAGCTGTTTACATAACACATTTTAAAAAAAAACTAACAAAGAATTAAATTAAATATAAATAACAATATATATATATATATATATATATATATATATATATATATATATATATATATATATATATATATATATATATATCGTAGTACTAATTAAACTTCAGATAATAAGCCAAGTTGCAATTAGTAAATTAACTAATTATCGGTAACCTCCTACATTATACAAAGCTTCCTTTTCCGATCGAAAGTGAACAAGCCACGAAAGTAAACAATCTAAGACAGTTTGTCTGTAATACGTATGCGTACGTGGTGCTTTTATCTTTAAAGACAAGAGACAATATTTGTAAAACAAATCATGATTATCTAATTTGGAACTATTATTTCATCTAAGTTAAAAATTAAAATAATCTTTATCAATGCTGACTTTTTAATCGGAAACGGTGCAAAGTGTCAAATTATTTCGATGACCAAGACATGAATTACTATTCCAACATCTCTCAATATTTTAATACAACAATGCCTGCCTCAGAAATATGAATTTAACGAAAATGACGAGAGACGAATATACTAATGATCGACAATTTTTGCTGCCTATTATTATATTTCTAAATTAAAAGTCATATGAATAAACATAGTACGTTTCATTTCTAGCTTTCTGACATATGTTTAATATACTCACATGGAGACTGTGTGGAAGCTGGAAAAGAGGGACAATGTATCAGTACATTGTCAGTGGATTAACACTGTGTTTATAATAATTGATAAACAGAGGTCAGAAGATTATTTCAAAGATTATAAATAATGACGCAAAGTACGCAAGGATGTATGGTACGATACATCGATACATACGTAGATTACCCAGCACAACACACGAAAGTGGTACGATACATCGATACATACGTAAGTTACCCAGCACTACACACGAAAGTGGTACGATACATCGATACAAACGTAAGTTACCCAGCACAACACATGAAAGTGGTACGATACATCGATACATACGTAAGTTACCCAGCACAACACATGAAAGTGGTACGATACATCGATACATACGTAGGTTACCTAATACATACTATGAAAACGGTACGATACATACATATTATGAAAGTGGTACAATACATCGATGAACATGTAGGTTACCCAACACATAATTTGATAGATGTACTATACTTTATGTAAGACTACCCAAAACAGAACATGAAAGTCGTATCACCAATGTATTGAATAACGAAAACATATTTATAAAAATTACCCCTAACAAAGCAGGAAAGTGGTGTGACAAAATGATAAAAATACATAGATCACCAAAAAGACGCAAACATATTATGAAAGTGAAAGTGATATGATACATTGATACGTATTTAGACTAACCTAAACATTACATGAAAGTGATATGATACATTGATACGTATTTAGACTAACCTAAACATTACATGAAAGTGATATGATACATTGATACGTATTTAGACTAACCTAAACATTACATGAAAGTGATATGATACATTGATACGGATTTAGACTAACCTAAACATTACTTGAAAGTGATATGATACATTGATACGGATTTAGACTAACCTAAACATTACATGAAAGTGGTATGATACATTGATACGTATTTAGACTAACCTAAACATTACATGAAAGTGGTATGATACATTGATACGTATTTAGACTAACCTAAACATTACATAAAAGTGGAATTATACATTAATACGTACCGTATATACTCATTTATAAAGATTAGCCCAATGCAAACTTCACAGACCCAGATCTGCCTAGCACAATGCGTCGGCAAATATGGGCACGTGTAGTTTGTATAGAACTGACATTGGACTTGATCCGCAGGAGCACATTGCTACAGCAGATCAGCATAGTTGTTGCATGCAGTATGACTCGATTTATAAGCTAGTACATAGGGCATGTAGCTGTAATGAGCGGCAAAAATTATTATGATATATTGGTAAATGCAAATCTTGTCTGAACAGGACAACAAGTATTATAGAACTAAAATTCTGTTAACGTTTTGAAGCACGGTGCATATGCGTACACGTCAAATTAAACAGCAAAGAAAATAGACTGATATGCCATAGAATAATGTGAACACAAAGCAAGTCCGTACTGCTTGTTCTAATGATTAGATCTAACACAGTTGCATAAATCCATATTTCCAGGCGCAATGTACGATGTCATATACGATGAAATGTAATTATTCCTAATTTGCTTCTAGCTTATTGTTCCAAGTTAAAGTTAACGACATCATACAAGTTATTCCAATGAAGTGCGGTTTCTTCATTTTCGCAAAAATCATTCTAAAACTTTAGAACATAAGCTACGAATCGTAATCACAGGATGAGCCAAAACACTGGGTCTTCATTGTGTATTATAAATTAGAGGATCATTTATAACTAACCTGAATTGGATGGTACACGAAGAACGATTTATTGAATGGATGGATTGATTCATTGATGTATTGACTGATAAGTAACGCATTAAATAATTACCTTCAGAAGGTTCTAAACTTGTAGATGTAGCTATAAATAGCAATATGAACTGTTATTTAAAGATCAAATATTACTGGATTTGGAGGTCGTCCAAATTGGTTTCATTTTACGATGTTACAATATCATTATATAAATCTAATTAATGAGGACTGCATGTCTTAAGCAGGCTATATTTTAAATTAAAATAATCCTGATGATGATGATGAAGTTGAATTATAGTGCTGTATCGCCCACTAGATCATGTAGCACTGTTTTAAGTTTCCAGTAGCTGGATATTTAATTACTCCTGGGGACAGGAATGATGCCGCTTCCCCCAGGCATTTATGTACTCAAGGAGTACATTTAATTTGATCGTCAGGTCGGGGCTGCTCTTCTGTAAACATCGACCTGAATGGAGGACCCTGGGTGAGTGGGAATATACCAAATACACACTCAACCCTAACAGCCAATTATGTGTGTTAATGGTGTGCAATAGCACAAGTGGAGGTAGAGGAAATTAGTGTCACATCTCCATTTGGAGCTATCTGAGTTGTCGCAATAAAAGAGAGGTACCAAGGTGTCGTACAGACCGCAACATTGTGATTGCGTGCTTAATTCAAATCTGGTCCAGTTATTACTAATGGACAGGAAAATACCAATAATGAGAGAACCACCTATGCAATTATATCAAATCCACGAAGTCGTAAACATTGTTTAACTATCTTAACTTTCCAATATTTCTAGTACAACGTGTGCATGTATGAAGTCCCTAACAAGTTTGAATACTAAGATGTCTATGCGACATAAAATAAGTATAGTCACTGTTTGGTAGCTTGGTAATTTTGAACGGTGAGCAAAAATGGTAAAGTCAGGTTTCGTGAAATAGATTGTTCGAAAAGGGTTATCGTACTAAGCAAGGACCCTGTTAACCAGGCAATAAAAGCATTTGGATTCTTTTCTGTGTTGCTTTCTCTTGTCAGTTTGAGTAGCCCCTAATGTCAGGCTGCCATCTTGTTCTTATGGTGTCCCAGCATATGGTTGTTCACTCGGACCAGATATCATTTTCCATTGTCCTGGGTTCTTCGATGTTGTTTCTCTCCTGATGCTTTTTCCGGTTTTGGTCCAGCGGTGATGTCCCTTTATCCAAACTTTTCCCCCCCACCCCTAAATTGCTATTTTGCGTTAAAAGAGTATACAGTTTCATACGCCACAGCCCTTAGAGTTGAGTTGGTGGTCTGTATGCCTAAAGTTAGATAAACCTTAACTGCAGCCTTGTTCTGCGGGGCCTGGTAGTCTTGGGCTTTTAGACTACCGTATACTGAACATACGAACATATGCAAGGCTGCATATCTTGAATTGAGACGCATCAGTTCCATTCGTAAATATCTTTCAGTTGATGCCACTAAAACACTTGTGTGTTCTTTAGTACTTTCAAGACTGGACTATTGTAACTCAATACTGTCTGGTTCGTCACAATATTTACTCCAGAAACTTCAAAAAGTTCAAAACACAGCTGCACGGATCATCTTTTGAGTACCTCGATCAAAACAGACCTCACCACTGCTCTGTACCCTACACTGGCTATCTATTCGATACAGAATCAAACACGAAATTTGTTCTCTCTGCTATGTTTCAATGACAGACTCCAGTCCAACATACCTATCCAGCATCACCTATGTGTATACACCAGCTAGATCCTTACGCTCATCTTCTGAAAATCGTATACTCATTGTTCCCAAGGTGAAAACAAAGTCATATGGACAAAGTTCGTTTGCACACCAGGGCCGGGCGATGTGCAACGATTTACCCATTGAAATTAGACACAAAGACACAGTGGTCCCTTTAAAGAGTGTTCTTAAGACACACCTGTTTCGACTGCAGGGACAAACTTAGCGACCTAATCATGTTTTGTATCTTATATGTTTCAGCATGTTTTTATGTTTTCCAATTTCATTGCTTTTGTCATTTGTTGTTCTGTAGTGTAGTCATATCATTATTGATGGTGTAAAGCGCTTAGAGCTTCGAAAGATTAGGCGCTATACAAAGTCCTCATTATTATCATTATTATTACTTTGTAAATTGGGACCATAATATCGGGTTAGAATTTTATGATAGTCTGGTCTCAGACCATCTACTTATATTTAATTTTTGGCCTTCTGACTTTAGAATTTGATACATATTTGGTAATTATTATTTACTGTCAATGAGGCTGTATTGAGAGGAAAGTTAGAGAAGGTAATATGAGTGAGGGTAGGTTCCTATACTTATTTTCTGGGCTGTTTGTTTAACCTATTTGTTGTTATTTGTTTGTTTCGTTTCTGCCTTTTACATGGTGTTTTTTATTCCCTAATTGTCTTCATTTTCTGTTCGTTGTGATTTGTATAACCCTATTACTTTATCTTTCATCTATTTTGTTGACTTGTCATTATTCTCGGAGTGATTTAATTACTCAAAGGGCTTTGCTTAATTTTTCCCATGTTCCCAAGTTTGTTTCTAGAGTTACTCGTGTCTTTATGTTTTGGTTTGGTTGCTCAGTGTACGAGTCTTGGTGATCTCATGCCCCCCGCAGTGTATGTGGGTTCCATCGACGGTTAAGATCTACCGGATTATACTTGGAGGTATTTCCGTCCCTTAAATATTCTTTCTTTTTGGTTGCCTACCCCGGGAATAATCTAGTACTAGTTTTTATGTAATCCTTTTGGTCTCCCTATTTTGTTTAGAGGGTTAATCGCATCTTTAATTTCCGGTTTGGTTGCTCAGTATACAAGCCTTGATAATCTCAGGCCCACCGTAGTGTATGTGGGTTCCAATGATGGTTGAGATCTACCTACTCATTCCTGGTGGTGCTTCCATCCCTTAAAGAGGCTTTCGTTTTTGATGATTACTTTGGTTTGAGCTAATACTAGGCTTTTTCCTTAGTTGTTTTTTTCTCCCTTTGTTCTTTATTTTCATATTTTCTAAAATTTCTCAAGTAGCCCTGTTGTTTTTAAAAACTCTGTTATATTTTTGAATGTTGTTTTGGGGATTGCTATTTATTAATTTAATTATTTCTGGGTATGTATATGGGGCGGCTATAATTTGTTGATCGGATCTGAATTTGTCCCTTTCCTTCTTATTTATTCAACAATCATTGAAGATGTGGTGTAAATCGTCTGGGATGTTACAATTGTAGTAATTTATGTTATGTGGGAAGGGTCCTATGTATTTTCCAAAGCTGTTTTCCAGTTTAGTTTTTCCGAAGAGAATTCGATTGACTATTGTTTGTTTATAGCCTGTGCATTAATGTATTGATATGTGGATAGCAAGGGTAAGATAAAAGAAATGTGTTTTTTCAGTCGCACATCCAGGGTACAATAAAGAGTAATATGTTGATATCTGCATACGAATGATAAAAGAAAGACTACAATGTTTACAGGGGAATATACGTTCAACATAATATAAAAGGTAATGCAACAGTTAAGACATAAGTTAAAAATAACGATGTTGTTGGGTTGCAAGACAGAACAAGAGACGAAGCGTGTTACTTACAATTTGTTATTGCTGAAAAATAAAGAATAATTATTAGACTAAGTGACAAATAACAGCGAGATTTAAAATATGAGCTTATATAAATAAAGACCTAAAGATTGCACAAAATGGAAGTAAAAGCCCGGCTAGTTATTAATAAGATATACATATTGACAACAAATAGAGAATCACAGGTACTGCGCAGAGCTACACGTAGTTTGTTGGATAGCAAAATCAAATACACAACTTATTATTCAAAAGTTGAAGCAAAACGTTTTGTTAATGATAGGCTTGTCAAATCATAATACTGTCAAAAATAATTATTCTTTGGCATTATCAGGAATAATTATTATCCGTTTATTACTCAAATATCTTGGTACAACATTATATTAGTGTTCAGCTCGATCTTGAAGTATTAGATATTACCATAAAATAATGTGCAAATGTATAAATATTTAGGAAATAACAATTATAAGAGGTATTAGTTATTTTTGGGCAAGATGAAAATACTCAAACTAGGATCAAGGACGAGCATATAGAAAGTGATTTAACTGTTGCAGTTTATGACGTATAAAAGCAATACACAATAAATACGCACTTACTCTGTAAAACTGTTAAGATTGAATTTTTAGTAAAATTAATAAGATTGATATTTTCTTTGAATTGTATTAAAGTAATGTTTTATTTATTTATATTTAAGTAGTTTCTAAAATATATTAAAGGTAATTTCACTTGTTTTTGAAGTACAACTATATAGAATAGAAGGGTTGCTGTGCAGGCGAAAAAATTAGGCAATGTATATCGATGTGTTGTGTAGAAGCAGCAAGATACTAAGCTTGCCAATGTATAAGCTGTGTGGAAACATATAACAAAAATACATAATACATGAATTTTGCCTAGCTACAGTTCTAAGTACCAACAGTAAAAATATGTCTCTGACCTAGTTATTGGCAAAGGTTCAATTCGGTTAATGAACGTGAAGTAAGATTTCTCTAGACGATACAGAAACAATATGGCTTCCAACTAACGGCTAACCATATTTGGTGTGACGACGCGAAACGAATATAAATAAACTATAGAGTAGGTCTTATGACGTAAGATAAATTGGATTCTGCCGGTCGAAACTAGTTTATACCTGAAAGTAAGTCAACATCTTTTCTGACTGATGCATGGGGGTATGACCTCTGACCCTGACACTATAAATACAGATGCGTGATCAGGTCAGATTAGTTCTCCATGTCAGCAGAGAATGAATGTTTGACTCTTAATTTCAGGTAAGGACACTGTATATGTTTTATACCTATTTTAAGAAATAAGTATTTTTAATGTTTGAGATTTTAATGGTAAAATTGATATGTTTGCAAGATCGTTATGAATTATTTTATTTACAATATATATATTTTGTAATAGAATGTTTTATGTTCATATTTAATTATATTTATGTAAGTTTTATGGTAAATGTTGAATTCGCTACCAACTTTCATGTTTACCGGTAGATTTAATGATTGAAATAAAGTATTCTTTAAGCAAGAAAGAGTAATATCTAGCATTATATTCTAAATCAATATTCTATTCTAAATGAGTAAATGCATTAATTATTATATTTTATACTTTTGGCTGTCTTGAAATTGATTGAGAATTAACTATTGTATAATATTCTAAGGTGCAGAAATTATACGAATAAATGAAGTTGGAAAGCTTAATAAGGAAAATGTAATATGTATTTCATGAACTTTTATTATAAAGCTTTTAGATGTGTTTCTAGAATGTAGTAATATATATGTGTGTTGATTATTTAAATAAAGTTCTCCATGTCAGCAGAGAATGAATGTTTGACTCTTAATTTCAGATGTAGCTGTCTATCATCGCGGCGACACTCTTTTAAGAGAGTTCTTCTCTTTCTTCTTCTTTCTCTCCCTTGTGATTACCAACAACTTTTTCTTTACATAACAAAACTATTCCGATATAAACAGACACAGAACAATTTTTTTTCAGTAAGGGTAAACGTATTTTGGCATTATTGTTTCTAGTATCTTCACCCATTTCAGCGATACAAATAAAGATAGAATCAGTAACATTTTTATTCAAATGTGCCAATCCGTATGAATTCTTATGTTCCAATTACCGATTACCGGTTAAGAGCAAGAAATGAAACAGAACTGATTAGGAAAGATAAACAACCATTAAATGCATTACCCTCTCCCTGCTATTAAGTATGGTGTTGATATTGTCATACGTTATTCAAAATTAAAGTGCCTTTAACGGGTCTTTTAAAAATAACGGCAAAACCATCCTTTGATCAGCGAATCCCTGCTTTTCGAACCGAGTCAATATGATAAAATTTAAAAGGAACGTCCATTGAGCTATTAAAATGACAAAAGGGCAAATGTTAAACACGTTTTAAGTAATGATATGTAAAAGAAAAAACCCTTCCTTAACGATGATGTGAAGTAATTTTACACGCATCGCCCTACCACTAATGAACACATTTGCTAATAAATATAATCTATGTCATTTTGGAGTTTTATTCTAGATGAATGTCACCTGCATCATTACGTTATAGACATGCCGCATTGATTGTCATTGGAAGGAACAAATAGTGCTTAAGTTTACTACGCCTTAGGTAATGAAACTAAATACAATTGTTATCTGACACGCTCGCGTCTTTAAATTCCAACGGGTCATAGCCTTACCGCATGAATGCATCTTTGTATTGAGTAAACCTATAGAATTGATACGTCATATATTATTTTACCATGAGTTTCTGTAGAATGAATAGTTGTCGGAAAAGAGATTGGAGGATGCATTACGTAATGTATTGATCGTGAGTTGAATGAATATTGATTTAGCAAAAGAGTCTATACAATTTAACAAGTGTATACTTACGCAAAGTTGTTGAAGAAGTTGCTGTAGATTCTATTACTGAAATAAATGAACATTACGATAGCATTAATGAATCCATGCGAGTAATAGGAAACATGTCATTCATTTTCACCTATATTCATGCAGATCCGATTTCAGTCTGATATTCCACAAGTCGGGTATTATAAATCATGTTTGCCAACCCATGATATTGACAATAGTACTGGCAATTTTGTGTCCGAAAGAATAACACAATCCAATTGTGTATTAGTCATTCTACAAAGCAATCGAAGTCGTATAAAGTGACCGACGACTTGAAGTCTAACATGCAAATAATAACAATACGCAATATAACAGTTTACTTAGTTGGATTATTTAGACATTAACATTATATCAAGGCAAGAAGAAACTTAACACTCTGGACGTGATATGGAACATTTAAGGATTATTTATACTTTATCTCCATTCAAACGGACATCTGAAGCAATAAGCAAAAAATGCATACTAACTCTGCAAAACTAGACCTATAATAAAATAGTGGACTGGACATTTTATGAAAGTGAGAGCAAAAATCTGAGGTTATTTATAAAAGAAATCATTACTATAAGGTTATGTTATTTTGAGACGCCTGCATCGTTATATCTGAAATCGGAAAACCCCCACATAAAAGCGTGTATACATCTTTGTTTTGAGTAAATATTTCTTTTGATTAATTTGATTGAAATGAATAGTTGTCTTAAGAGATATTAGAGGAATTATTAGCTTTACCGTAAACTGAATGGAAAGTTGTCGTAAGACATATTAGAGGAATTATTAGATTTACCGTAAACTGAATGGAAAGTTGTCGTAAGACATATTAGAGGAATTATTAGATTTACCGTAAACTGAATGGAAAGTTGTCGTAAGAGATATTAGAGGAATTATTATCTATACCGTAAACTGAATGGAAAGTTGTCGTAAGAGATATTAGAGGAATTATTAGATTTACCGTAAACTGAATGGAAAGTTGGGTAGCAACGTATAGTGTATAACATGTAATAAGTGTTTACTTACGCAAAGTTGTTTCTGTAGATTCTGCTAATGAAACAAACAAGCAATGTTATAACATTAATGATTTAATGTGAGTAGTATGAAAAATGTTAAATGTTCATAACTTTATTCAAGCATATTTTATTTCAGTCTGATATTCCACAACTGGATTTAAATGAATTAGGTAAAGTCAAGTAGTGTTTTTTTTCCCAACATGGACAGCCGCATTGTGAGGGTATGGATTAAAAAGATCTTCACATACTGCAGTTAATAATTCAAACTCTGGCGATACAAGACTTGCGTTTTTCTATGCTATAATAACGCATTTACCGTTAGCATGTCTCTACTTTGAGACAGTAGAATGTAGTTGTTACAGATAGTGGTATTCCACAGGGATTAAAAACAAACATGTCCACTGATACCCGCATTCCTGCCTTACTCAATGATCATAATGGTGATCGGGTGGCAGCGAGAAGTTAGGATGGCACCGAATAAGGAGGTCGGAGACAATAGTCGTTTGTTTGATTTACCTTTGTTGGATTTTAAGCACTTGTTAAAGATTATTGGCTTTTAGAAACGACACAGATTGCAAACTGAATAAGGCAGGCTTTAACTTTAACTAATTGCTATAGGCGTGAACGTTCGTGCGATATGTATGGACCCACCATACCGCTAATAGTGTTGTGTTATAATGGCATCTGTCTGAACTTCCTTCTGTCTTTCTGTCCCAGTTATTATATGTGTTTCCATTATCTACAGTGGATGGCTTGCACTTGAGCTAAGAAAGAACAATATCGATTAGGGTCAAACGTTTCATGGTCGCTTTGACCGATGATGACTCTAGTTCTCCATCATCTACAGTTATAACACTTTGTGAATAGATTGTATCTGGGATCACTGAGAACCCTATTGATAAGGTCAAAAGGTCGCGTCCATTCTAACTGAAAGACGAAAATTGGTTAAAGGTAGACATTTCAGTTGTCTGCACAATGAGACTATTAAACATGATGTGAGAGTATCATGTACTGAACACGGTTGTAGTTGTCCGTGGGAATGGGGGTGGGTGGGTTGGGCTACATGGGAATTAATATTAGACGTTATATTTAAATTAGGCAGCAAAATGAGGATAAATTGAAAATCCAATTCTGAAAGCGACAATACATTTATCATTGCCGGTAAATATAAACATTGATAGAAGTTGGTGACCTCAAATGCAATTACATAATAACATTGTTAAAAGTTGTTGAACTGATATGTAATTACATCGTAACATTGTTAGAGTTGACCTGAATATGATCCTCTGTAGGTACGAACAGGACATCCTAAATTTAACTCGCTTTTTTGCTTGAAACTGGGACGGTGTATGCATATATGTGTATATTATTTAGATTTATAGCGAAGGTTTAATAATTTTAGTCATATCGCTGCGATGTCTGCATTGTGACAGTGTATAATGAGCTCTATCATTGGGACATATGCCAACAGATATGTAGCATGATGTCAGGAACCACAACTCTCTTACTGCTGAGAGCCAAGCGAGGTATCTGGTAGTACTATTTGTATGATTCCGCGGGGCGTTCACACCCGCGAGCTTCCGAATGCATATTTGGATAATATTGTGTGGTTAAAACATATATGGCGTCATACGAGAAATCATGTTAAAATAGTTTCTATGATTAATATTATGATGATATGAGGAGTTACAACTGTTGTTATGATCGAGCGTGATTAACAATTTTATAGGACATAGGTTTGCGATTTTATAGGGGTAAAGGGTCGAAGACCCGTGGGGACAAGGTAAAATGTAAGATGTTAATATTTTTATAAAATGCCGCACCTCATACGATATCATACACTCATTGTGTGTGTGACCAGTATCCAAGCATCTTGTGCCCAACGGCCCATACTATAAATATAAACCTATCCTGTACAGTGACCATTACCTACTCACCTACGTTATCTACTATGCAACTATTAAGGGTAAACTCGAAAATACCAATGAATGTTTTTAGAGTATAATGTAAAGTTGACGGTAGTACTAAAATCCTGAACAATATATGGCTTTAGCAGAGACCAAAAACATCAGGAACATTAGATTGATTTTGCTTGCCTGGACTCCATGCTTCCAAATTATTGCTGCGTTCAGCGGAGACAGACGAAAACAAAATCCAAAACATGACAAACTGTTGTCCTAGACTATAAGTAATATTAAAATCCTGAAACTCCTCATGACTTTAGCGGAGACTGACAGCATATTGGATATGGTCGAGATTAAACGTTATACTGACATTGATGAACTATATGTGTGCCATCATGGTGTTCTGAGAATCGTGCCATCATGGTGTTCTGAGAATCGTGCCATCATGGCGTTCTGAGAATCGTGCCATCATGGTGTTCTGAGAATCGTGCCATCATGGTATTCTGAGAATCGTCACTTGTGAATCCAAACCTGTCTGAATTGTTTTCCAGCCATTCATTTTGAATTTGTTCATCAATATGTCTTACTCGTTCCATAAAGAAAAAAAAATAAAACGTTTCCATTGGACAATTAACTCAGAAATGAAAAAGAGGAAGACAATGGAGATACTACATTGGTTGTGGTATAATTAATTCACCAATCCATATTTCTGGATGTTCACATCATCTTCGCTAGTACCATACAAATGTAGGGTCTTCAGTAAATGTAGTCCACTCTCCTTCTGAGACTGGCCCTTCAACCAAACAGCAATCGAGTTACAAAGAATGCAAAATATCATTTTAGACAGACTGAAATGAATATAATGTTCTGAGAAATGCATTTTTAGTTCGTATGTTGCTGTTTGATGTACTATAGTTTGAGGCAATAGAATGAATAGTTGCAAATATCGAACATAGAGAGAAATGTTGACATAATGCTGAATTTATAGATAGGTAGAGATAGCGGGGAGTATGAAGCTTAATACGTACACAAACATCCCAAAAAATGTCAACACAGTTTCAATAAATGCTATGACAAAAAGTGAAACTATTTTTTAATTATATGCATCTACAGCAAATGTATGTTTGGTATGTCAAAGACAAATAGAAATAAATTACTTGCAAAATAGAACTAGATAGATGGAAAGACGGATAGTTGGCAATGTACTACGTTGGAATAAGAGTGATAAATCAGACATTTTTTTTAAACGTTTGGAACTTTCATCAGTAAATTGCTCTGGACAAAAGAGGATATTACGTAATCTGACAATGAATACGACACATTAGTAGATGCTTATGAAACAGTAGAAGAAGCCTATATTAAACATGCCAGAATATCCGAACTAGAAAGACAAAATGTTAAGCTTCTGATTACCTGTAAAAAATGCTAGAATAACTAAACTGAAAATACAAAATGTTAACCGTCCGATGATTCCTAACACTTACATATATGTGAGGTAGACTGCAGATATAGTACATATTGCCTACCAAATTCAACTTTGCTAAGTGGCTTGTTTGTTGTTTGTAATATAACTTTTACGTGTCATTTTTTTAACCTTAGATCCTTCTGAATCCATGGCGTCTTCATTTTCCCTCACAACCAGTATGTAAAATAATTTAATTGCAACTGCTTAACTAAAACAATAGATTTGTCTACGTGCTGAAACGAAAAGACATAACTACGTTTCAGAGAACTAGCAGCTAATTTAAATATATTCAAATCACATCTTCCAGATAACAACATTAAAATGGAAGAATCATAACAGAGATAGATATAATGAATACAAAAACAAATTCAAAAACTCAAAGAGGCCAAACTAAAGAATATGTTATATAAACTAATAAATTTAAAATAACCGTTACAGTTTTTTTTCACTTTGCATTTCAGTTTTTAATTTCCTGTATCCGTTTATCTTTGTTTCATTTTAATATTTTAAGTTTTGCTTAACATTGAACCAATTTGTTCTGATTTTATTTGACAGCGCAGCCACGCATCGACAGCCTATTATTCAAATCTTAAATGATCTGTACCTGGATAGTGTCACAGGTGTACTGCATTAAACTTTATATACTTCGTGTAAAAACTCTTCCGAAATCACCTGATTGTGGGTTATTTGTGGAAATTGTAAGTGAATGAATGTTTTACTGATACATTCAGTTTGTAGGTGGTTACAAGACTGTCCAGAAACAAACGCATACTGCGATAAAATGCGTATAAGCGCACTTGTCGTCGATATGATTGCTATATCATTTCTTGAAACTAATTTTGTAATCAGTTTAATTGTACTCATGAGTCCATCAAATGGTAATGATTTAGGTCTAGGACTGACAGGGGAAATAGCCGTTTCTGGCTTCGCGTTTTCTGATGCCGCTTTGGTTCCAGAACAGTGGTCTGCTGTTATGGCATATTGTGAGACGAATTTGGATCGTTTGAATGTAAAATCATTGGAAACCAACAGGATACATATCCGGATACTTGTTTATGATATTAAGCGTCCATGGAAGAAAAATTATGTATTTTTGCGAAGCGTTGAACATTTTAAGTTTTATTTTCATACATTAAGAGGAAATATACTAATAAACACGGTAGGTCTTAAGCTTCGAACAATTTGGAATACATCCATGTATTTTTCATATTTCTGAGTAACCTCTATTTACTGTACGAAGTCTCGATTCAGGAGTCCTATCTGGTCGTTTCAGCCATATCTGCAATATCTGCTATGACCGGTGCGTAGGCCAAATTATCCCTCAAATATTTAGCGCATTGACCCCATTGTCGGTCAACGGCGTTAGTGTACAAAACTCGATTTAATAACTTCTACAAGTTATTTCATGTATAAATATACATATTGATTTTCATTCAGATAAGCAAAAATAGTGTTTATGTCTTCTCTTCAAATTATGTATCAATCTTGTTTAAATGAACGGTGTCATGATAAGATTATATCTGTATGAATTTAGTCCTAGAAAGCTCTATTCAAAATAATGATTACACACTTTCCTCAGCAGGCTGTCGACACGTATGATTTGGTATAGCTTTCATTGTTTAAAAATGAAGCTATACACATGTTTTCTGGCACAATCCAGAGTTGTAGACTCGGTTCATTTTCATGAAATTTCATTTCTAAAAATTGACAAAATTGCATTTTGAGATGTCAACCCCCACTCCTTTCATGTCACAAAAGTACGCCATGCTGCATCACAGAGTCAGTTGAGACTGAATTTCGTTTCATTCCTGGATGCATCTCAATTGAAAAATAGGTTTGATTTACTTACAAAAACTGGTATTTCAATTTTCATGTACCGTAATGCAACATCAGTATCTTTTAGTGTTATTCAAAATTATCTCAGTCTATAATAATAATTTCTGTGTTTACATGTATTTAAATGTGGTTGCAAGCGTCATTTATTTTTGTAATTATATCTCTTATCACTTCTTCTGGACGGTTATTCATTATGCTGTTAAAACATGATATGAATTGTTGTCGCCTTATCAATATTTAAATGTATATCATGCTAATATCTACGTTATAGCTACGTTATATGTTTACTGTTCTGTTCACTCTGTATTTTCCATCTGGGTTTAATTGAACACAAATTCACACATCGTACAATTTTACTCTCAGTCTGGGAATATGTATACAGCTGTCACATTCTGTTCTTTCGTCATCTTTTTAAACGTTATATTTCTTCTTTAATACCTCTATGTTTTGTGCTTCAATTGTTATTTCAAAGCTATAAAAGTTATAGCTGACACATTTTTTATTGTACTTATGATGTTCTTTCTCAGTCATTTTAAACAGTATAAAGACATCCAAAGAATAATTTGAGACTCATAACTTGTATTTAGTCGTTAAGATTAATCTAGTAGGGGTATCATCAATACAAATTACTTTGTGTTCATATTTAAAACATTTATTAGTCCATTAAAGGCATATACGATTTCATATGTTAGATTAACTACAATTACTTTAAATCCTAAATAATGGTGTTTTGCTTTATTGAAGTAGAAATGCAATCGAGTACAAACCGGCATATTTACCGGCATCAGTAGTATAAATGTAATTGAATACAAACCGGCATATTTACCGGCATCAAATACAAATTTATTATTTCTTCAATCTCAATGTATTAATCACCTTATCAGTGCTGATTCAGCTGCTTTCAATGTCACAGTCATTACAAGTAACCCGTTATTCATAGTCTGTTCTAATCTTCGAACTATCTTTGTCATATTTGAAAACAACACATTCACACTTTGCTCCCCATAATACTGTTCTACGAGATCGGACCTAACATTTCCAGATAAATACTGTAAGCATACACACTATATTCTCTTGACATTAACATACGTGCTTTTAGATTCAGCTCACGAAATATTCATAACACCTAGCCAACAAACTTGAATTAAATATATATGTTGTGTAAAACACTTCTAAATGTCTTTATTTTCTGACTGACTCAGTAAGTGTTAATTTATTTGGTCCAGGAATTTGTGAAAATGATTTTGAAGTAAGACGACTTTTATGTACAATGACTACTCACCTATCGTCGTGGTTGTTGTGGGAGCTGAAAATGAAAACAAGATGGATTTCGTGTCAAGGTTTGACGTTGTTTCTTCTTATTTCATTGCAGTTTCATTTTTAAACTTTGAGCAGATTATGATTTGCTACTTTTTTCACTTTTCTGCACGAAGACGTACGAGGCGGAAAGATATATACATAACATACATTTATATATAACTAACTAAATGTCTTTTCAGAATCCAAGAAACACTTAAACAAGAGAACATCATATGTCAGTTGAATATGATCGAAATTTTAATAATCTGATATATGCACCAGATTTTTTAGTAGCACTGCTACAACATTACAAATTATAATGATTTAATTTATCTGAATTGTTACTTGCTTAGGCTCGAATAAACAGTAACATAGAAAGAGTGAAAATAACAAGCTTGTAAAACTTAATAAACAATTTATTGAGTACAAATATTTTTCAGAAAAGAAAAAATAAACTTACGGCTTTAAGAATCAATTCCAAAATTAATCCAAAAATAATTCAAAATATTATCCACAAAGAGAAATTTCAAAAGTCCTGGTAATAAAATGTCCAAATAATTCTAAGTTCGAATCCCAGTGAATTATACAATATGGAAGACGATGTCATTTGATGAAGTCAGTTCTTGTTAATAAAAGTCTATGAGCACAATTCTTTTCCAGATAAATAACAAAATAATTCCTCTTGATCCAAACGAATTGACATAATTTCCAGTACAAGGTATAACTCAAAACGACACAACTTAATATTCTAACAGCTCAATTTGTTCTACTGAATAGCTCGCTCCAAAACATAATTTATATAGCAGTTTTTACGTAAACAAGGAAGGGGTCACATGATCTTCTAGAAAGTCTTAGAAATAATTTACGTTCAAAAACTCACGTACACACCTTATGACCCAATAAAAATAGAAAGATGTTTATATAAAGCTCCAATTTGTCCTTGGAACCAACCAATCATTTTGAAAGCTTGTTTACAACTCTGAAACCAGGTCAGAAATGAGGTCAACACCTGGTGTTTACTCTGTAAAGTACAGGTCCCCCCAAATGAACGAATCTTTAAACTTAAAATGCCAAATTTGAATCTAACAAACAAACAATAAACATAAATATAAATGACAAATCAAATATACGTAACAGAATGCATACCGTTTACGTTGCAATGGCCCTAATTATACTGGTCTACAGCCAAAATGCTTCAGAAATAAATGTAGTCAAACTTTACTAATGCTGGGTCACTGAGAATGACAATGGTGAATACAATTGTTGATTCATTAAATATTTATAGATCTCATACTTGATCACTACATGTATATTCGACCCTTGACTTGAAATTTGCGGAGTATTAGGGAGTTATAAAATGCCTGGATCTCAACATAAACTAGAAATGACTCAAATACATTTTGATTGGATTTATGAACAAATTTATCACTAGGTTTGGACAGTACTTCAGTCGAAACAATGAATGAGGCAATATGATTCTGGTACTGTGTTATACATTATATGCATGTCATTATATTATTCCCAGAAGTCATGGATGATGCAATCATAAAAAAAGCTTGCAACACATTGCCAGATATCAGATATAGAAATCATAAAGTGTCTTGATGTCTTATTTGTTTAAGTTTGCAACGGGACACATTTCTTTATCGCCAAAGTAAGCAGAGATGCCTCGTACTTGTGTGAACAATGCTGATAACGACTGCAACGTTTGTGGTGATGTGATCTTTGCATCAATAAAACGCAGTATTACCACTATAGTTAAGAAAGCATATCCTTGTTATCATGGCTGCAAAATTGGGAATCAGGACAAGAGGTGGGCTTCTACATACGCTATAACACCTGTTCAGCAAACAATTCTCCAGCAGATGAACAGGAAAGAAAACCTATTTAATTTGCAATAACAATGATTTGGAAAGAGCAAACATATCATATCAACAATAGTTACTTCTGAATGGTGCCTCCAAATTGGAAAGGTATGCCAAAGAGAGAAAGTGGACTGTGCATTATCCAAACAGTCCATCATCTATACGCCCAGTACCCCACATAGAACAACCGCTGGTTCCTGATTCACGATAAACGATGTCACTTGCGTCAGACGGGGACAATGATGAACCTTCTGGTCCTGAACCATCAATGTCATATGACCCATATTAATTCACATCTTTCCTCTGATCCACACCTCAAAACACAGAAACTAAGTGATTTTGTCAGGAATTCGGAACTATCCAAGAGTAAACCAGAGCTGTTTGGCTTCAGACCACAACAGTGGAATCTCTTGGCAGGTAATGTTAGGGTTCACATGATCCGAGACGGTCAAAAGGATTTTGTCCCATCCTTCATGGATGTTGATATTATAGCCTGCAACAACATCGATGATGTGATGGAAGCCTACACCATCATTCATGATCCATATGAGTGGGGACGGTTCATTGATTCATCGAAGACGAATCTTAAATATGTTTAGCTGCATATTGACAATATTGTTCAATATCAGCGGCAGTTTTGTGGCGATTTAAGGGTTCTTACTGTCTTGTTTGGTCTGCAGACTGGATATACAAAGTACGTCTGTTTTCTCTGCGACTGGGACAGTCGTGCAAGGGATTCCCACTACATGAAGAGAAAGTGGCCACTCCGACAGTCATTGAAGCCAGACAGGAACGTTTTCAACGTCTACCGCTTGTTGAATGAAGGAATATTTTGTTATCACAGTTGCACATCAATCTGGGTTTGACGAAGAACTTTGTCAAGGTCATGGACATAACTCGTGCTTCTTTCGAGCACCTTCGTAGACAATTTCCAAGGTTACGTAAACCTAAGATAAAAGAAGGTGTCTTAGATGGTCCTTAGATTTGTGAACGTCTTCGATAGCGTGCAAAACCTACTCAAGGCACAGAAAGCCATGTTAATAACAAAAGTATTTCTGCAGTCTCATCTCGATTTGTTTTATACCGCCGAACTGTTGAACTTTGAGCGACGAGCACGGCGAGCATAATCCCCTAAACATTGCAACAATAGAGAAACGCTATCAAGTAAATGGAGTCAATCAACGCTTGCATGCTATTGCTGGACAGTGATAAGAGATGCTCCATTTAATGAATACAAGAGACAAACGAAGACGCACCGCCGAGTAGACACTGAATAAGGACTAAACTATATATATATAGTTTATATATATATATATATATATATATATATATATATATATATATATATATATATATATATATATAGATATATAGATAGACTTATGTCTTATGTTTTATGATACATTTTAATCATTTAACTATTTTGCTGTTTTTAAAGTGTTAAACATAAACAGGCCTTGTGAAATAGTATTATGTAAATTAACCATAATCACTTGAAAAGACTTAGGTTTACAACATATGATTAAAACTCTACTATCTGCACATATATACATTGACTTACAATGAAAAAACATACATATATTGCTTGCAGTAGCCAATTAGCTGTTTAAATGTCAGATTTTAATTCAGCACATAAGAATCCATAATAAACAGCATATTGTGTCTTTGAAGCAGACGACTTTAAAACAATTGTAGATACTGTTATATGAGCTCGAATACTGGCATCTCTCATCACAAACATTTACTAACAACTCTTTATTTCAAGCTTACAATCTATATTTCAAGCCATACCAGGACATGACAGTATCATGCATGTTTCGCTCTCTTGAGAATCACCAGTACAGTTATGGTCATGAGGGGCGCCCTCTGGCAGGAACTGACACGTCCGTGTCCGGGTCGCTGTTCCATTATCACAGGATTGAGAACAGCTGCTCCAAGCATTCCAGTCTGTCCAGGTACCATTGACTATATAGCAAAATTATAGCTTTTGAGTCTGATTTTCCATTGATAACAATTATATTTATTTTAATTTCAATACAAATAAATCTATGGTGAAGCAAACTAAACTCGCATTGAGGACTATATTTATTTTCGTTTTCTAAAGAGATGTTATTTAAACGTTATATTAATTGTTTTGAACATAAAACGTTTTCAAAAACAAATGTTTGTGTGTGATGAGGAAATACAGATTTAACGGCTGTATCGAACGCCATATCAAACATGGAAGATTAAATCTGTATTAACAAGAGGAAAATATTATATGGCTTTAGTAATTCACATAACAGTTGATACTTTTTTTAAAATGTAAGTACTAGTCATTCTGACTTATTTAGTTCTTGAAAAGTCGTTAAATCTGAGTTTATTCTTAACGAATTCCACGGGATTTTACAAATTAAAGAATTTGTGAACCTGGACATTGCTTCAGAGCGCAGTCTTGAGTCTCTTGGATATTTCCTACACAATCATTCCTTTTGGCTGTTGGTTCCATGGAAATACACGTCCTTTGTCGATGCTGAACTGCAAAACCGCAAGTATGCGAACATGTGGACCAAGAAGACCAGGTGTCCCAGTGACCATCAACTGTAACATTACAATGTCATTAATTTACAACCCTGGATTATAATTTTATATATCCTGTTGTTTTATTATTGCCGTTCATACTGGCAATATCTGGTCATCTGTTCAACAATCCATTAAATTCCCCAAAAGCGATGTGTTGATGTACATCAATACAAACGAACAAGTAAAATAACAACTAAATCATATAGTTTAAGGTTGAGAACTTCGAGTCCACATATGATAATGGCTTGTTCAGTTGTAATGAAAATAAAATCAAACGAAATGTAACGATGACTAAATCTGAAACAAAGATAAGTACTTAACGGAGATACGATTTTTATACTCTTTAACAAGATATAGATATCCCCTCACCTGGACATATAGAAGGACTGCATGTTAGTGTCTCCGTGGAACTGCCGGAACAGTTGTTACCATGGACGGCTCCTGTATTTGGGAATGTACAGGTTCTTTCTCTGTGCTGCGTTCCATTTCCACAAGTCTGAGTACAATCGGTCAAGTTTGACCAGCTTGACCAGACACCGTCCACTTGGAAAGCAGAACCAGTGATTACTCATGTTTTCTCATTATTGTTGTTTTTTTATTTTTAAATATTGTTTAAGTAAAGCATTAAACTAAAATGCTATATCAGTACGGATTATTCAAATGCCGATTAATACAGTGTCTCCATTTTTAAATATTACTTGTAATGTGCAATTATCTAGCACGATAATTAATCACTCGATCAGGATGCCATGAAGAGATTAACAAAATTGAGGAACATACATAATTTAATATAATCTAATTTTAAACGGTAATATATGTAATTTGAGTATCATTAAAATTAAAAATAAAGGAAATTCACAGAGAGGGAAGAAGAGAGTCAGGTGCAGATTGAAAACCATTATTCACACACCCATTATCGCGAAGTGAATGCCCATTTCACAACATGTACATTCGTCGTACCGAAAAGTCCTAGCTAATCAGACACGAATTAAGGCTTACCCTAGTCTGATAAAAGGCAATGTGTGATCTTACGTACTTAGCTGTATATCTACTTACTGCTGCGAGTTAACGGGTGATTGTTGTTATTCTCCAAACGGTAGAGATGTAAACATAATCCATATCAGCCTTGATAAGTGCCCTATTTATTATACGTGTTAAAAACTATTTTACCAAAATTCGATTATACATAGGGTCTATTATCAAGACAAAATATGTGACCCTTGATGAGTCCAGATAATGTACGTTTTACTGTATATTGTCCTAGCAATATGGTAACAACATCGTTAGCATTATTAGCTTGTACGGCTAGTACAATTCGACAAAGTGTGTGGACACATATCATTAGTGCTTTAATGCTTTTATATTAAGATCAATATTGCTTCAACGTAAACCTTTTCATGTGACCTTTGACCTTGGAAGTTTCTAAAAAGGATCTGATTTATGAATTCGATAGGAAAATGACCATCATTTTTGGTCTGCCTTGGTGTCCTAGCTTTTTTATATATAAAGGCAGTGATATATAGAATTATTCCATATCATATCATGACTTATTTCATGTTTAACATCAGTCTTAGTGGAATCAGTTCTAGCTATATTCAGTAATGATTTTATGTGATATAAATTATTCATTGGAATTACAAAGTGTACATTGTTTTTATGGCTATATTGGACGCTATTGTGAATTCATTCAAGGATATTATGTTTTACACCAGCGTGATACATTATGACTGTTGCCATATATCACATTCCAAGCTATTGGCATATAAGCACATTCAAGAGTGAAAATTATTCAGAACACCACTGGAATTTATTTAGAATACTCTATAGTTTTTGACTTATAGTAGAACGTATGGGATTATTAATACTGTAGTTTCTTTTAAATTGTAACTTTAAATTCAGAATTTCTCAACTTTGTTCGTTTCTGCTTTTTTCTGTTGCTTAGTTTAAGATCAATTGTGACTTAAGACGCTCGACCGGGAAACTAAGTTTTAACAAATAATATATCAGATAAATCAAAATTGCTTTTCAAATTTAAATTCACTTTATTTGGGATTGTTTTTAGTTCCGGAAAGTTTGATTTGACGTTTTAGACAAATATTTAGTTAAAACAGCAAATTTTCGAAATATCATTTAAATTGGAAAACGTCCTTTGATTACTATTAAGATATTGTTAAAAGTCTTTGGAAAGAAAACTAGTGTTTGAGCTCTTCAGAAAATATCAAAAAATAAAAAAGTAATTTGAAAACTGAGGTAAACGCAATCTAACTCTAACTAATGGTACTTTGTAGGATTTACCAATGCACATTTTATCTACTGAAAAAAGTAAAGGAGAAACAGATTTGAAACCGTTTGATTTTCCAAGACCTTCTATTCTCTTTTGATTGGCATACAATACGCATTCTACATTTCTCTTAGCATTTGAGAATTTGAATTAGTGAATAAAAACCACGTGGGAAATACCGCTTATTCTTAATTATACATTTTACTCTGAATAATATCGTACCTGGACACAATATATCTGCACAGGATTGTGTTTCACTAGCATTTCCTAAGCAAGGCAATCCTCTTGGTACATCAGCCGTGTATTCGCAAGTTCTATTTCTTGTACGAACTCCACCATGACATGTAGCGGTGCAGAAACTCCAATTGCTCCACCCTTTCCAAGCACCATCCACTGTTCATTAAAATGAGAGGATCATAATTGAATAAACACAATGTTTGCAAGGGATATTACAAGCAGAGAGTTTGGACAATTCATATAATCAAGGATTCAAGGATTGCGTAAACGTGCCAGCTTCTTGTCTAATACATGATACCAAATATGTTCGTTATAGGTTCAAATGAAATCACTGTATTGAAGGCAAACTTAACGACATATCCATTATTTAGTCGCGTAAGCAGAATAAAACCGTTATATGTTTATATATATATATATATATATATATATATATATATATATATATATATATATATATATATATATATATATATATATATATATATATATATATATATATTATTTTGATATATATTCAAAGAATAAGTGTCTCTCAAATAATTGGCTAAAAGACATTTCTTTTATTAGGGTTGATACATCTATATATGCCCATATTAAGAAGATAATATATTTTTTGCTTGTTACTTTGTGTTGTTCCAGCAACTACAATATCTCCAAATTCTGAATATCCAGGCTAATATATGATCCAATCTCATCTTGAACGTATACCTGACCATGTTTGTTTTATAAATATTCCATTTTTTTAAAGCTGTGTAGACCTAGTTTGACATGTACGTCTATAGTTAACTTAGGAATGAGCACATATCTGGTATTCATTAGATATAATAGCACATAGAATCGAAAGAAAAAAATTTCCATTTGTCTTACCTGGGCATGGTTTCGTGTTACACGGCTCTGTAGAATTTATCGGTTCCTCACAATCTTTACCATGAGGATAGCCATCCTCGAAGACACATGATCTGGACCTTGACCGTGTTCCATTCCCACATGTAAGAGAGCAGTTAGTCCATGACGACCAGATTGATAATTTACCATCCTCTAAAGTTTGAAAAGTAAATTGACTATCAATTGGACATATTTCATTGTAATATTTTATTCAGAATGTATCTAAAGTATACTCCGGAAATTGCCAGTTAGCCATCTGATGATCATCTCTTCATCGTCTTGGTCATGACGGGGATTTTAAAACGTTATCGACAAACAACACTATTCAGATATATGTTAGAATACAATCTTGAACAGTGACGACAGATAACAGAAAATACTTTTGCAAAACAAATTCTATTATTCCTGGTATTATATTATTGTCAACCAGTATGCATCACATAATAGTTGAGAAGACTTACATTACACTTCTATACTACATGTTCAAAAGAAACATTAAGAAAACCAATTCGTTCTTAAGTGATGCAGCATTTGGTGGAGTGTCGTATGTCTATAAAAACTTTATAGCCTGGATGTATTCACTAAAAGACCAAGACAGCCTAGACAATGTATTTAGAATCAGTTATCATTAATCACTGAAATATTATTTTTTCTTACTAGAACTCACACTCCAATACCCCACCCACCACTCACCACATGACATTAATACAACTTTCTCTGCAGACGTTTTATAAGTGCTTATATTAGTATATGGAAGAGAGTGTATATGCATATTCTACTGAAACATACAGTTTATCCGTATACAAATATGTCTTATGGCATTTTATTTTCAATGCAAGGTAAATACAAAAACATTTGCTCTCTCTCTCTTTCTTTGCAATTAATACGTCAGTGCATACTGGATGAAAAAGATCATGTAATAAGTATTTACGTTCACTGGAAACAGAACATGGAAATATAAAAGAATAAAATTGCGTGGAAGAATTTAAAAAGAAAGAAACTGAAGTAAAGACCGAAATCCCTTACTAGGACAGAGCCCCTGGAAACACTCCTTTGACTCTCTGTCATGTCCATGGCAAGGTTCTCCTTTAGGTGACAAAGGGTCAAATTGACATTTCCTGGCCCTGTGCTCTGTACCATTACCACAAGACACAATACAACTCGACCACGGTGACCATTCGCCCCAAGATCCGTTCACTAAATTCGGGAAAAAAAATGATTTAAATTTAAAGATAAATATTCTCAATAATCGTTTTGCAATTGTGAAACAGGGGTTATAAATTTGTCTGGATATATGTGCGTGTGTATTAATGTACATTTAACAGGTTAAACATAAAGAGTGCATTGAGATGTAAGTAGATAAACTTCATTCATTTCTTACCAGTTCTCTTGTAAACATGGCGATAGTAACTTGAATGAAGATTCACGACACGATACGTGGTTCTAACTTGAGAGTAGGAAGCGAAATAATGCATTGTAACCTGTAGCTAAAGAGAGATGATAAAACTGTCAGAATAGCTAATATGAAATGATGGACAAGATGATGACGTTAGAAAAGTTCTTGATTAAAATAGGAGGTATATGAACGTTCAAGTTACTTGCTACACAGTTGTAATAATAGTTAGGGAAACTCTCAGTGGTATATGGGCAATATATTTATCAGAGGAACAGGCAACACAAAACACACCAACTCAATAAATAATAAAATATAAAGTGGACTTATGAAATTACGTAAAGTTCGAACAGAAAACAACTGTTTTTCTAAAGCGTTTGAATAGTTTTTTCGGGACATGCAAAGCAATACATCGGTGTCTATGAGGACCATTCAATGTCATCGATTTACTGGAGCAGCAATGAGGAAGGGCAGACCGAAACTAATTCAGACAAACCGAAACTATTTCAGACAAACGAAACTATTTCAGACACAGGAACTATTTCAGAGAAACCGAAACTATTTTAAAAACGAAACTATTTCATGCAGACCAAACCTAGAGAGAGAATGGACCATAGACGCTACAGAGACAGAGTCTCCAGAGAGAGAGAGAGAGTAAATAGACTGAGTTTTCAAACCGTTACGGTTCTGATTTTAACCGAATATGTCATTAAGTCCGATACAATATCTTGATCTAGGGTCATGCAAATTTATCGGTACAAATCCATGTGGGATTGACTGAGCGTGACTAAAGAAATTTCTAAAGAGATTATAATCCATATCTCCACTGCACCAGGTCTGGTGAATATTTCGTAGTGTATGTGTGTCAACTTCATTAAATACAGTAAGAATATTACAGATTTTCCTGATCACTTTTGGTATTTTTGTATATCTCTGAGTAGCATATATCACATCAGTATTTTTATGTCTACCTCTGGAAAATATCCTAGCGGAATTCTTTTGATTGTCTAACATCACATCATCATATACGACTAAATTGTCAATACTTCTATCAAGAGAAACAACACTCGGTGCTTCTTCGATATCGGTTATAATTTTAATAATATCCTCATCGATTTCCGATTCTGCTTTCTCGTTAAAATCCTGTAACACCTCGTAACATCGCTGATCATCTACACTCGGGGCTACCAAATATAGTTTATCCCATTTCATCCATCTCGTTATCAAATTAAGTAACAAATGTGTCTTGCAACTTCCAGATGGTCCAATTATAATCATGCGAATAGAATTTGGTAGCGCTGCATGATGCTTAACGGGTTCTCGTGTTTTTCGCGCCAAAAATCAATTACATTCGTGTTATTATAAATAAATTAAGGATCTATATTGTGTGAAATATAAGAAGCGTGCTAGCACAAACGACTTGACAACAATTACAACTAAAAATAACAGATCAGCACTTGCTGGTAAGTGTGTACAATGCAGTACAAACAAAATTAGATTAGTTTCTATGAAATCTGGAGATGTTTTTAAAAAAGGTGATATTGCAGCAAGATTTATAAAACTTAACGGGACTCCATGGGGAAAATATCTAGGAGAAAAACACCTTCCAGGGTATAGTTATTGTGGACCTGGAACCAGACTCGATATCCGACTCAATAATCAAAACCAACCCCGACCCAGCGAATATCCAATAAACGCTATTGATAAGGCATGTCATGCTCATGATGTTGCTTATAAAAGTAAAGACCTTCAACACAGACATATCGCAGATGTGAAATTGATTCATGCGTTGAATTTTATCACTGATAGATCCTTCAAAGAAAAATTAGCTTCATGGTTGATAAAATCGGCGATGAAAAGTAAATATATGCTGGGTGCTGGTAATTAATAACAGCATGAAATCTATTTATTATTCCCCAAGAGGATACTGGAGGGGTAAATCAGCAATCGATAAACTCGATAACGCCGCAAAAGTGAAAAATACTACCGCGGCGGATTGGTTATCCAAACAGGCAATATGGCATATTTATCTATCACTGCCTAAACAAATTAACTTCTTTGAATGCTCATCAAGCTGATATATTATTTCTGCCGCATGATACTGTTAATAAACAAACATTCAAGTATGCGCTAACCGTAGTTGATGTTGCGAGTAGGTACAAACAAGCAGAGCCGCTAGCGACGAAGTCATCAACTGAAATAGCTTTTGCGTTTGAAAGGAGTTATCGACGAGGTCCTCTGCGGTGGCCAAATCTGTTACAAGTTGATCCTGGCAAGGAATTTCAGGGCACAGTGTTATCAGTAATGAAGCAGCATAATGTCACCATCATTTGAGGACATTCTGCACTACATTGTGATCAGGCAATTGTTGAACGATTTAATCGGACACTTGCTGAGCGGTTATTTGGAAGGAATTTATTCAGGATACACGATCTCGTGAATGGGTCAAGAGATTACCAGGTGTAATTACCGCGCTTAATAATGAAATTACTCGAACAATTAACCTATGAAACCTATTAACGCCATCAAAAAGAAGCATATTCCTGAACAAAACCACAAAATGATTTTTAAACACCACGAATAATCGGTAATGTCACTGTGAGATATTTATATGATAGCTTGAGGGCGGTACAAAAAGAGCTACTGATCTTATTTGGAGTGTCACCGCACATAAAATATCTAGCATAGTAAGATCCACGGGTAGACCAGCAATCTATAGATTAGATTCAACTGCTCCTCAGCGCGGATTTACACTGGAACAATTACAAATGATACCCGAGGTTACTCAATTACCAACGCGTGGTCTTAACTAGCACCTCTTCCTTTGTTACATTCAAGACAAGTCAACATCACATTTCCTCTGGTATGAGCAACACTGCTATTTTTTCTGTCTGCGGTAAATTGGCGAGCATCTTTATCCGACCAACACCAACGCATTATACAATTACAACTCGCGCAGTGATTATTCTGTTGTTGTTTCAGCGTAATTTTAAATTCAGCATCAATATCAAATTTTATTTTTTTATCCTGTTGTTTATTACCAGCGAGTATTTTTCTGATTATGTCATCGCTGACAATATCACTGATTGTGGTGTCATTAGCATCTAAAACAACCCTTCAAAGTTGATTTATTCTTCGTACTCTGGATACTGCTAAGTAAATTAAATTTGAGCACTCGATGCAATCATCTACGATCCAAACAATAGTATCGGATATAGTCAATCCCTGCGAAGAATGTATCGTCGCTGCGTATCCTAGCGCCCATTCGGATTTATCAGCTCAACATGCATCTTCGACAACACTGATATCAACCAACACAATATCACTTAACACGAGAATCTGTCCAGGAATATCAATATTGATATTCTGTCTTCGTGTATCCGTAGGCCTATAGCACAGGGGCACTGGAAATGTTGCAAATTTTTCTTTATGCCTGCTAAATAACTTCATCTGAAGTGTGTCTCTGACTGTCTTTCTACTTGCCACTATCAAATCGTTTGGTCTCCACGCTTCCCAAAAATCATTTAATGGGGTTTCTGAAATTATTTCACGCCATATTTCACATTTTATTTTATCCGGTTGTAATCTGATTAATTTCTTAAATTCACTTAATTCCTTATCAAGTTATCTATGATCAGTATTAATTTTTTCATAATAGTCTACAAAATTCTTCAGCCAATCATGTATTCAGCATCATCTATAATTAGAGTCTTCTGAAACGGTATATTTACGTGGCACATTGCATCAAAACAAGGTGTTTCTGCGCCACGGCATATATTTGTTGTGTTACAGGATAAGACGTGAGTTGATTCTCATGAACAATCCGTCGTCGTTGACATACATTTCCGAGCTCGTATAACTCTTCCGGTTGCTCCAGATCCACCTATTCCTAATTATAGAGCAGTTGCTGTCATTCTCAGTGACAAATCAATGCTACTTGAAGGTGTTGGTGGACGGATGAGAGTAGTTGATGCACCAGTAGAAAAGATGCAAACATGTAAACAGTTAGATCAATCTGTTAATAAATAAAATGATATATAGAACTATATGTTCATGTCACTCTGACTCCTGGTCAGATTAAAAAATTGCAGCTAAAAAATGTGGAACTACCATATCGTTCAAACACAATCGGATGTCTGGTGGTCAGAATAAACTGTCATTGACAGCTCGTCTGATTAAGCATTTCAATGATGCTATCAAAAATAAAAAAAAGTTGTTCAGATCACTCTCTCTGCGGCCGCGATCAAAGACATGATAAAATTAGGTGTTATATTTCCACTTCTTGCTGCGATTCCAGCACTAATTGCAGCCGCCGCCTCCGTGGTCGCGAAAGCTGCTGCCCTCGGAGCCGTTGGTACAGCGGCAGGGATGGCACTAAAGAAAGCGAATGGGCGAGGATACAAAAAAAAAGGAAAGGGTCTAAGACTACCAGGAACTCCGTATTCATGGTACATCGGAAGATACGAAGATAGTTGTGTTGATTATGGCCATGGTGGACTATGGAATTCAAAATATGACTCTAAAAGTATTATTTCTGTTGATATCGTTGCGTGCTATCCCGGGAGTTTTCTCTGGTACGGAGAATGTGCTAAGTACTTCAAAAGATTTGGACATCCCATACATGAAATGACCCGTGTTGCGATTAATGGACCACTGCCTGATTTTGATTTAACGGGATTCGCTAGTGTGGTATCATTTAAAACCGCTGAAGGACTTCATCCGTGCTGTTATGCATGGATTGGTAAACACATCTCTGGGAAACACTGGATGCCAATAGTGTTATTACGGTATATGATTGATTCTAAAATACTGATATCGCTGATTGTCAGTGAAGCAATTATATCATATCGAGCGCAGACTGAAGTCTGGTTACCACAACCCGATAGACTAGATAGTATAATCAGCGAAAACATAAAACAATTCGCCGATCTCGAAGAAGAATATATCTTGAAATAGTCCAAAGAAATCTTTGAAGTTAAAAATAAAGACGCAAAAGATTTCGGTAGAAGAATAATTGGTAAATTCACTACGAATACGACAATATACGACATTCTTTGCGGTTGGTTATATATGATACTGAATACGATTTTATAATTGCGGATGTAACATCTAAAGGTATATATGTCAAACGTAAAGACGCTTTATTATCCGATGGAACCAAATTGGGTACAATTGTTACTTACAACGATGGATAGAATCTTCAGTATACACATTTCAGGGCGTCTATGCTGGCTTATGCTTCTATTAATATATTTTCAATGATACATAGATTTGCTGACACCGCTGTTAGAGTAGCCACTTATTCATTTTATATAGATGTAAAACATAGCGAAGCAGTGGCTAAATTCACTAATTCAGACGAGAGATGGGGATCATGGAGAAGTAAAAAAGAAATACCGTGTGATTATTCAAAATCAGCAGATGTTACGATTGAAAACAATTATTTGAAAAATAATCAGATATTAGAACTATCTAATGCACCGTCGATATCTGATCCAATATGTAGATATAAAACCGTTTACTTAAACGACTGTGGTGGGTCAGGAAAGATGACTCGTGCGACTGAATTATTTCGAGGGAAATCAAACATGACTGTGCTAACACCGACCCATAGACTCGCACGAGAGATGAAACAGCGAGGAATTAATGCTGACACTTATCACGGTTTCTTTCGATGGAAGGTGACGAATGGACTCCTGATAGATTGGGCGAGAAATTTATTCATGAAGTCGTGATTTGGGATGAGATATGCACGGTGTCGTTAGCTGTATTACAAGGATTTCTTGATTGGTTATTGTTATTGAATACAAGAGTGATACTGTGTGGCGATCATAGTCAACCACCACCATTTCTCGGTTTGTCTCCACATAATTGGCTAAAGACTTTTGTAGACTATTATGAAGAAAGTAATACTGATCATAGAGCACTTGATGAACAATTACGCGAGTTTAAGAATCTAATCAGATTACAACCGGATAAAATCTAATGTGAAATAGCCCGTGAAATAATTTCGGAAACCCCACTAAATGATTTCTGGGAAGCGTGGAGACCAAACGATTTGATAGTGGCAAGTAGAAAAATAGTAAGAAACACACTTCAGATGAAGTTATTTGACTTACATAAAGAAAAATTTGCAACATTTCCAGTGCCGCTGTGTTACAGACGCAAGGATACACAAAAACAGAATATCGAAGTTGATATTCCTTGTCTGACAAGGTCAGGGACCGAACAGCAAATTCTCGTGTTAAATGATATTGTGTTGGTTGATATCAACGTCGTCGAAGATGCATTGCGTGCTTATAAATCCCCATGGACGCTAGGTTACGCAGCGACGATACATTCTTCGCAGTGATTGACTATATCCGATACAATTGTTTGGATTATAGATAATCACATTGAGTGGTCGAATTTAGTTTATCTTGCAGCATCCAGAGTACGAAGAATAAATCAACTTCGAAGAGATGTTTTAGATTATAATGACACAACAATTAATGATATTGTCAGCGTTGGTGTAATCAGAAAAAAACTCTCTGGTTATAAACAACGGGATAAAAAAAAATAATAGAGAATTTGACATTGATGCTGAATTAATAATTACACTTAAACAACTACAAAATAATCACTGCGCGAGTTGCAATTGTATAATGAGTTGGTGTTGGTCGGATAAGGACTCTCGACAATTTACCGTAGATAGAAAAAATAGCAGCCTTGGTCATAACAGAGATAATGTGATGCTGACTTGTCTTGAGTGCAACAGACGCAGAGATGCTAATTAAGACCACGCGGCGGTAATTGAGTATCCTCGGGTATCACTTCTAGTTGTTCACGAGTAAATCGTCGTTGAGGAGCAGTTGAATCCAATCTACAGATTACTGGTCTACCCGTGGATCGTGTTATGCTAGATATTTTATGCGTGGTGACACTCCAAATAGGATCAGTAGATCTTTTTTTACCACCTTCGAGCTCTCCTGGTTCATATAAATATCTAACAATGACATTGCCGAGTATTGGTTGTTTCGAAAAATTATTTTCTGGTTTTACGGGTATATATTTTTTTAATCGCGTTGTTATGTTTCATATTAATTGTTCGAGTAATCTCATTATTCAGCGGGGTAATTACACCTGGTAATCTCTTGACCCATTCACGAGATCGTTTATCCTGGATGAATTCTTTCGCTTATTGATATCCAAATAACCGCTCAGCAAGTGTCTGATTAAATCATTCAACAATTGCCTGATCGCGATGTAGTGCAGTATGTCCTCGTCTGATGGTGACAGTATGATGCTTCATTGTTGATAACACTGCACCCTGAAATTCTTTGCCAGGATCTACTTGTAATAGATTTGGCCAATGCAGAGGACCTCGTCGTTATATCCTTTCAAACGCAGAAGCCACTTCGGTTGATGATTTTGTTTTTAACGGTGTAACAGAATTGTTACCGAGAGGAGGGTGGATTAAATGAACAATACAAACACAATTTGTGAAAGAAAATATAAATTTATGTAATAAATTATAAATGAAAAAAAGACAGATGTAACAACACAATAATTCACGCGCTCAACCCACAATTACACTCACAACCATTCACAATACATGAATAAATTAAATAACAATACAAAAGGAATCTCAGATGTAAAGGAATCTCTTGGATTATACACAGATCCAAGAATCCTTTACGAAAGTTAAATAAATGCAAGTATGATTTACGAAAAAAAATAAACACAAACGACAAACTATCTATCGCACGATGGATTGCGATAACTAGCACGATCATATACTTGTATTCAATCAAGTTGCTAGCTTTTATTGATATCTATGTGATCACTTGAAATATTATTGCGATCTGTCATAAACATGCAAATACAACAATGTATTAAATTATATTACAATTTCAATACACCTATGTGTCTCCCCTGTATAACCGCACGATTCAGCAACAGTTGAATCGTCTCCCAGTTTCCCCGAGAACCGAGGGTTGACCAATACTATTATCGGACGTTTCCCTACACGGATCCACCACAGTTATACGTTCAGACAGCATACAACATCTACCAGAACCAACGGTTCCTCACTACCCTAGATGTCGACCCGGACGTTTTACAACTCTAAGACAGCTCCGACACTCGGACTTCTAGCTTTCCGGATATTTACATGTTACACAGATGTTGACGAACAGACAGTTCGACACACAGACAGATACTTCAATTCCGTTTGCACAAATTAACGGCACAAGCACATTCAGATATTTATACAGAGATGTTCCAGAACAAACAATAGATGTCCCACAACAAATCAGACGATATCAAAGACGTTTATCAAAAGATGGTATCAGATGTGTTAACAGCTACGGTATCAACGATGTTATTAGCAGCTACGGTATCAGATACATTGTAACAACTACGTTAGCAGCTACGGTATCAGAGACGGTATCAACGATGTTATTAGATGCGCTATCAGTGATGTACTTCTACGGTATCAACGACGAAATCAACGACGGAATCAACGACGGAATCAACGACGGAATCCACGACGGAATCAACGACGGAATCAGCCCTTTGGCTTGAGATTTGCAAGACGAGGTTATCTATCCTTTGATTAGATATTTTGGTTCCCGTCAATAATAATGAGAAATCCTTAGCCTTATATACTCTCAATAGGTGAACATAAATCACATCGAGCTTGCCGTGCACCACGTACAACGAGTATTTCGGATTTCATGTAAATTACAAATTGGCACATGCAAATCGTTACACGCCACTTAATCACCCCAGGTAATGCGTGTACGACGAAATCAAGAAAATGGTGAGTTTCGTTTGCAATTCAAGTACAACAAAAATCAGTTCAAATTTTCGCCTAATTCTGTGACAATACCTCCCCCCTAAGAATAAAAATGTACACATTTTTAAAACTAACACAGAATAGAAGAAAAATAACTACTGATGATATCTTACAACATTTACACTGGTTATACTACAAACTGGATTTTATTACTGGGCAAATTCATACAAATTTCCCATCATGCCCTACTCAAGTAGTCTGCGCCTATATTTTCAACTCCCCTTATTGACATTGTCGCTCTGTCTCTTGATGTATAACTTGAGCATGTTTGCATGGAATGTCTTTACATTACCGTCCATGTCAATTTTATAGTCCATGTCACCTTTTACTTCTTTAACTTCATATGGACCTTTCCACTGGACTAATAACTTATTCGAACTCGTTGGAAGAAGCAATAGCACCTGATCTTCCACAAGAAATTTCCTATTACGCGCTCTGCGGTTGTAATACTTGGCATATCTGCGCCCCGATTTAATCAATTCGTCACGTGCCATCTGGCATGTACTCTCAAGTTTGTTTCTTAGATCTAACACGTACTGGTAAGTCGTTTTTATTTCCTCGTTCGCGACATCACCAGTCCATAGTTCGCGTAGTATCCGCATCGGGCCTCGAACTGTTCTACCATACAACAGTTCAAAGGGCGAGAACCCTAAACTTTCCTGCGGTACTTCACGGTACGCGAACAGAACAGCGTTTAAATAACGGTCCCAGTCTTGCGGACGTTCCGCGCACATCTTCCGTAGCATGCTTTTCAGGGTACCATTAAATTTCTCTACCAGTCCATTGCACATCGGATGGTATGGGGTAGTGTTTAGCTGTTTGATGGATAACAGCCTACTTATTTCACCCATGAGTTCAGAGGTGAATTGGGCACCACAATCAGTGAGGATTTCTTCTGGCACCCCTACCCTACTGAAGATATCAACTAATGCTTCAGCTACCCTTTCCGTTTCAATAGTTGGTAACGCTACGGCTTCAGGGTATCTGGTTGCGTAATCAACCAGAGTAAGTATGTACCGATTCTTTCTTTCGGTAACCGGGTGTATTGGTCCTACAATATCTACTGCCACTCTTTTAAACGGTGTATCTATTAATGGCATTTGTCCTAAGGGCACCCTTGTGACCCTTCCCTTACAAACGGTTTTCTGACATACGTCGCACGACCTACAGAACCGTGTGACATCGCCATTAACACCTGGCCAGTAGAATTCAGCGACCACCCTGCTAGTGGTCTTAGCCTTACCTAGGTGTCCTGCCATGCTAGACTCATGCGCCACCCTAAGTACTTGAGATCTATATCTCTGGGGTACGACCACTTGCCAATACTTCTTACCCTCCCAAGCGCTAAACTCCCTATGAATTAATCCGTTCTTGCGGACGAATCTAGAGCTACCCCCACGCTTGCAATGTTTAATCGCGCCGGACGTGATTTTCTCAATAATTGTTCTGATGGATTCATCACGTTCTTGCCCTTGTTTGAAATCATCACGGGAAATTCCTGAGATCGATTCAGGGACTATTAATTTATGAAACGCGGATTTCTCTCGCCGTGTTTGCGCTCGCGTTTCGACTGCCTGGGCCAAAGGTATTTTAAAATCGGCCATGGTTGGAAGACGGGAACCTTCAACATTACCGATCGTCAGATCGTAAATAGGATTGTCCATACAAAGGGCATCAACAGTTCCCGTTAAGAAAGGTGTTTTTACTGTGATCCTTGCTACGGGAATGCGACCCATCGTCTGATCAAGTAACATACATGGGGATTCCCACCCGAGCATTTGGTTATCCTGCACGAGACTACGTTTGATCACTATGCCCGTACAACCAGTGTCACGCAATACCACGACTTCTCGACCGTTGACAAACCCTCTCGCGGCTGGTACACGCGCTTCAGGAAATAAACACGTGCCAAGTGAATGAATACAAGGTTCTACATGTACGTTGTTATCGGATATACCTTTACTTTGTATAGCCACTGCTACCTTATGTATAAGTGCCTTTCTTTTAGGGCAGTCTTTTTGAACATGACCCAATGCATTACACAAGAAACACCGCACACGCTGGAAAACTGGATTCCCAACTGACCTTTTTACCTCAGCTGATTTTACAGGCTCCCTAGGCATAGGTCTTACAGACTGGTTTCCAGACTTAAAATCTTTTAAAACCACGTTCTGAGTTCCCCCATGAGCTTCGGCAAATAAATCGGCTTGCTTAGCCATATCTTTTACGTTTGTGAAGACTTTCTCCTTCAGAAATTGATCTAATTCTCGCCCAACTGTATTAAATAATTGATCTCTGAGCAAGAAATCAGTCAACCCTTCAAACGTTTTCACCGCTTTGCCGCATTCAATCCACCGCTCAAAATAGTTCGCAATTCTGACGGTGAACTGACCAAAGGTTTCTCCCTTATCGGGCTTGCTATACCTGAACTTTTTACGGAAACCCTGTTCAGTAAGCTCGTACCTTTTGAGAAGTGCTTCCTTTAGGACGTCGTACTTAAACACATCGTCCCTAGGAAGTCGCGAGTATACATCCAGTGCTTTACCTTTTAATAAAGCACTCAGATGCAGCGCCCAGTCATTTTGACTCCACTTCTGGTTTTCGGCATACCGCTCAAACCGATGAAGATAACTATCTATGTTATCTTTTTCATCGTCAAAGGGAGGTAATTTGGGGCCCCTTAATTTGTTAGTGGCAGAATCGTGTTCTCTTCCAGATGTCGCTAATTCTACCTTACGCTCATGATCCCGTTGTTTTGCTCTTTCTTCTAACTCTAACATTTCTACTTTAGCTAGTTTATCTAACTCTATTCGCTTTTGCTCCGCTTCCATTTCCCATTCTATCCTGTCTTTTTCGGCCTGCTTCTCTAATTCTATCTTTTCCTTCTCTAATCCTATCTTTTCCTTCTCAAATTCTATCTTTTCCCTCTCAAAGGCCCATTTCCTATCTTCGGATTCCCTTTCTAATTCCCTTGACCTTGCCCTTTCTTCCCTTTCCCGGGCTTGTTCTTCTTGAATAAATTTCCTTAGACTTTCACCTTCATAACCAAATTCTTTGCCTAAGGCAACCAAGTCCTTAAGGGATGACATGACAATTGTAATATGAATATAGATATATAACCAAACCAATACTTTAAACACGTTTATACTGGACACACGGACCTAGGTAAACTAAACAAAAATAAACTCCAACTAGAGTATTATCTTAACAGAAGGTCACGCTCAAATATAAACATTACATGTATACCTTCACAAAAATGATTGACAGTTCACTTAATCCAACGATCCCACTTCTGACACCATTGTAACAGAATTGTTACCGAGAGGAGGGTGGATTAAATGAACAATACAAACACAATTTGTGAAAGAAAATATAAATTTATGTAATAAATTATAAATGAAAAAAATACAGATGTAACAACACAATAATTCACGCGCTCAACCCACAATTACACTCACAACCATTCACAATACATGAATAAATTAAATAACAATACAAAAGGAATCTCAGATGTAAAGGAATCTCTTGGATTATACACAGATCCAAGAATCCTTTACGAAAGTTAAATAAATGCAAGTATGATTTACGAAAAAAAATAAACACAAACGACAAACTATCTATCGCACGATGGATTGCGATAACTAGCACGATCATATACTTGTATTCAATCAAGTTGCTAGCTTTTATTGATATCTATGTGATCACTTGAAATATTATTGCGATCTGACATAAACATGCAAATACAACAATGTATTAAATTATATTACAATTTCAATACACCTATGTGTCTCCCCTGTATAACCGCACGATTCAGCAACAGTTGAATCGTCTCCCAGTTTCCCCGAGAACCGAGGGTTGACCAATACTATTATCGGACGTTTCCCTACACGGATCCACCACAGTTATACGTTCAGACAGCATACAACATCTACCAGAACCAACGGTTCCTCACTACCCTAGATGTCGACCCGGACGTTTTACAACTCTAAGACAGCTCCGACACTCGGACTTCTAGCTTTCCGGATATTTACGTTACACAGATGTTGACGAACAGACAGTTCGACACACAGACAGATACTTCAATTCCGTTTGCACAAATTAACGGCACAAGCACATTCAGATATTTATACAGAGATGTTCCAGAACAAACAATAGATGTCCCACAACAAATCAGACGATATCAAAGACGTTTATCAAAAGATGGTATCAGATGTGTTAACAGCTACGGTATCAACGATGTTATTAGCAGCTACGGTATCAGATACATTGTAACAACTACGTTAGCAGCTACGGTATCAGAGACGGTATCAACGATGTTATTAGATGCGCTATCAGTGATGTACTTCTACGGTATCAACGACGAAATCAACGACGGAATCAACGACGGAATCAACGACGGAATCAACGACGGAATCAGCCCTTTGGCTGGAGATTTGCAAGACGAGGTTATCTATCCTTTGATTAGATATTTTGGTTCCCGTCAATAATAATGAGAAATCCTTAGCCTTATATACTCTCAATAGGTGAACATAAATCACATCGAGCTTGCCGTGCACCACGTACAACGAGTATTTCGGATTTCATGTAAATTACAAATTGGCACATGCAAATCGTTACACGCCACTTAATCACCCCAGGTAATGCGTGTACGACGAAATCAAGAAAATGGTGAGTTTCGTTTGCAATTCAAGTACAACAAAAATCAGTTCAAATTTTCGCCTAATTCTGTGACAAACGGTTCTGCTTGTTTGTATCGACTCGCAACATCAACTACGGTTAGCGCGTACTTGTAAACACCATCATGCGGCAGAAATAATATATCAGCTTGATGAACTTCATTAGGTGCGCTGACATCAAAATGCGCGAAGTTAGTTTGATTAGGCGGTGGTAGATAAATTTGCCATATCGCCTGTTTGGATAACCAATCCGCTGCAGTGGTATTTTTCACCTTTGCGGCGCTAGCTAGTTTACTGATTGCTGCTTTACCCCTCCAGTATCCTTTTGGAGAACAATAAATAGATTCCATGTTGATATTAATTACCAGCACACAACATTAATTTACTTTTCATCGCCGATTTTATCAACCATGAAGGTAATTTTTCTTTGAATGATTTATCAGTAATAGAATTCAACGCATGAATTAATTTCACATCTGCGATATGTGTGTTGCAGATTGCTGCTTTTTTAAGCAACACCATGAGCATGACACGCCTTATCAATGGCGTTTATTGGGTTTTCACCGGGTCGGGGTTGGTTTTGATCATCGAGTCGGATATCGAGTCTAGTCCCCGGACCATAATAACTATATCCTAGAAGGTGTTTTTCTCCTGGATATTTTGCCCATGGTGTTCCCGGTAATTTTACTAACTTGGCTGCAATATCACCTCCTCGTTTGTTTTAAAATCATCTCCAGATTTCATAGAAATAAATCTAAATATTTTGTACCACATTGTACACACTTACCAGCGTGCTGATCTGTTATATTTAGTTGTAATGTCGTCAAGTCGTTTGTGCTAGTACGCTTCTTACAGTTTACACAATAAAGATCCATAATTTATTGATAATACCATGAATGTAATTGATTTTTCGGCGACAAAAACACGAGAACCAGTTAAGCATCATGCAGCGCTACCAAATTCTATTCGCATGATTATAATCGGACCATCTGGAAGTGGCAAGACACAACTGCTACTTAATTTGATAACGAGATGGATGAAATGGGACAAGTTTTATTTAGTAGCCCCGAGTGTAGATGATCATCGATGCTACGAAGTGTTAAAGGATTACAACGAAAGGACAGCAGAAATCACCGGAGAGGGTATTATTGAGTTTATAACCGAAATCGAAGAAGCACCGAGTATTGATAATATTGATGGAGGTATTAACAATATAGTCGTATATGATGATGTGATGTTAGACAATCAAAAGAATCCTGCTATGATATTTTTCAGAAGTAGGCATATATAGATATATGTCACTCAACGATACACTCAAGTACCAAAAGTGATCAGAGATAACTGCTATATTCTTGATGTATTCAACGGAGTTGACACATACGCTACGAAATATTTGGCAAACATGGTGCGGCGGTGATATGGATTATAATCTCTTTAAAATTTTCTTTTGTCACGCTCAGTCAATCCCACATGGATTTGTAACGATAAATTTGCATGATCCTAGATCAAGATATCGTATCGGTCTTGATCAAATATTCGGTTGAAATCTTAAAAAGGATTGTTAACCCTATAGCAGCAAAGGGGGCGCGACAACGACTTTGGTGTCTATTTTACGATTTCGAGAAAGCATTAGTTAGCCAAATTGACGCTCCTCCAAGTTGTCCGATTCGCCCCCTTTGCTGCTTCACTACTTAAAAGCTGGTGTTATATGTTTTAAAAAACATAAAGAACTCTATGTGAGCCTGTTTAATCTTCAGAAGTAATTTGTATAAAATGAATGTAATTGAACCTTTTAAGTCAAATCGTTTGCCCTTACTACGGTAATAATGAGTAACCACATATTTACACATACAAGATCTTTTTTCTAAATAGTCCTGGATTATGTACAGAATTAGTCTTACACTTGTTTATGCTCTGTGCAGTATAATGAAACGATTCAATTTTTTTTTATATCAATCGTAGCATAAATATATAGTTTAATTGTAGAAATCAAGATTATTTTGTTTAAATATAATTGATATGGAGAAATTATACGCAGAGTGTCTCAAAGATTTAATATTAAATTTATGAAACGAGTTGAATAAAGTCCAGCTTTTGCGAGTAAAATTTATCAATATTCAACGAGTTTCGTAAATTTACACATAGTTTTTTTTTTCAGTGGGAATTATTTCTGTGTTTTTAATGGTTTAACGCCATTTTCAGCACAGCTGTGCATGGAGGCCAGTATTACTGGTGGAGAAAGAACCCAGGAAAACCCTTGGAAAGAACAACCGACCCACGAGAAGCTACTGGCAAGCTTTCTCACAAAACTATATTATCCGAATCTTAGACTCGAACCCAAGCAGACAGAGGTGAGATGGCAGTGATCCGTAACGGACAGCGCTTTAGACTACTCGGCCACTCGGAGCCTCAATTATTTCTGTACAATGAACAACGAATAATTTCGTTCATTTGCTGTGCGTAAAATGCAGTGCTTGCCAAAGTTGAGCTAGTCTGAACGTGTAAAAAGTATCTTATACTTTTCTTACAAACTGTAAGTCAAATAACAAGCGTCCGTCCGAATAAACAGAACATTTCACACAAACAAAATCCTTTTTCAACACAGAATGTCCAATGCTTGTGATGTCACATTGTTTGATGCAGTACCAATTCGGATGCAATAGACAGTCCATGTTTATGTAAATTAACATGTCCATTCACCTTTATTAGATTGTTGCAATATTTTTTTTTCAAATACAGTTTTTTGGATGAGATATGCTGATATTCATTGAAATGTATTTGTGACCAAATATGTGCATTATTTTAACTTGGAACAACAGATTGCAGCATATATAAGTTCAACAAATTTCATTTTGACTCGGAACTGTATCACATATTTACCGCGTATATATCACGTGGCTGGTCTGTCAGTTTGGAGACTGGTATTCGTCTGTCAACAGAGGTGAGTTTATTAACTTCTGTAAGTTAATATTTTTTAAATGAATTCACAACGTTTTTCCAACTGATGAACACTCTGACAGGGGGTCTCTAACGAATGAAACTGTAGCTTTAGTTAAATATTGCGTGAAACATGAAACAATCGAAACTAAAGATTTCCTCTTCTTTCTCACTTTTAGGAGCAGTATAAGAAATGGATCTAAACTATCTAACCATAAGGAGAAAATATTAGAGTGAACTAAATGATTCCATCGCATCGGGACAATGTCAGATTGTTGTTATTATCATATAAAGTAACATACAATCAACAAGAGGTTGACATGTTATATGAGTCTCAGACAATATATTAAGGTATCATGCGACCATATTAATCCGATGCCATACTCTGTATTTACACGGAGTAAAATCAACATAATGTCTACATTTGGTCTTAATTCAAATCGGTTTTTGGGCTATTTACACAGAACACAGTCTTAATTTCACGATTGGTCGAAACTTTGAAACTAACAGAAGCAAACAATTGAGACGAAAATATATGTCCGAAAGATAATACCATTAATAATAAACATATTACACAAGGCTATTTCGAGCTTAATGTATAACGTATCCAGCGTATTTACGCAGGCACTATACAGTTAGTTAATGTTTGCCTGGAGAAGGGTGTCTAAGTACTAAATGAGATTAATAAAATGGAAGAAAAGTATCGTTACTATCCATTTAGAAAATATATTTGCGTTAAACTGCTTCTGTGTACGTGTTCGCTGCCTCCCCCACCCCCATCTGTCCCCGTTAATCATACAAGGAAAAGCAACGGGTTGGGGTGAAATAGGAAATCATAGATAAAAACAGATTTTTGCACACTGCCCATTTACTATGTTAAATCTTGTACACAATCCTCATATTACAGCATAAATTTGTCTTGGATCGATTTATAAAACACGTCCTGGGAACACTATTATGTTTACTTCGTACGTGCCTGGTATACCATATATGTTGTTTTAGGCCAGCATATCTTCATGTGCAGAGAAAGACAACCCCAAAAGGAACTACTCATTCAATTAAGGAAAGAAAATAACCCCCAAATACCCGAATAAAAAAAAAACCCGACACACAACAAATGATCTGATACACAGAACGTCCTCGGAATTTTTCCGTCAATTACTTCAACAAGCCTGGCATAGCAACGGATTCTCTGATCAGACTCGTATAGAATTGTGCCAGGTTCCTGTCCTAATAATGATGACGAGCAGATGGGCTAATTTTAGTTTTGATGGAAAGCACATACTGAATACAGCTGTTACAAATAAAATAAAGCCGGTCGTTTAAGGCAACAAAGACTCGAATGATCTGTTACAAAAAGAGCTATGGCAATAGCCTGTCCGGAATTATGGGTACGTGTATTTTGTTCATGTGAGAATTCATTTCTTTCCATCTAGGAGTGGATGCGCATGTATATTAACGATTAGGTTACGGCACAATCCTGTCATATATCCATAACAATGAACTTATACGTGCAAATATATTTGTGAATGTATTTAATTCTCAGTGCGAAACAAAATGATTCAGAGTCAAGCAATTATCACGATTCCTAGAAATGAAAATAGGTACTTTCTCCAAACATAATGTTTTCATAATTTACATACAGTTACCACCAATGGCTTAAGACAACCGATTAGAATCTAAAATTGCACTAAATCAAATCCAATAGCATAATTACTTCGGATTCTTTGACAGAATGTCAAATATATTTTTTTTTATTTGCAGCATATTGCAAATTTTGTGTGAGTATATGTGTGTGCCTGTTTACAGTTTTATGTGACTATCGATGTCTTTTTCAGACTAGAGACGATCAAACAGAAATCTCCACTGGAACAATTCATATTTCATTGTTCACTGCTCTCTGAGTTGATATTGCAGTCTCATCGGAATATAAACGTAACACATATGTGAACATGAAAAAATGGTCCTTGACTCTAACAATTAAAAGTGACTCTAACTTATAAAATGAAATCCACAGTGGTATTTTAAGATGACGATCAGCATTGCTAATGGATTTATTGGAGATGTTTAGCGTAATGATAACCATAAAAAAGATAAGATAGCTCAAAATGCGAAAAATATTATTTTTAATCATCATCAATTATCCTAACTGAAATTATTGCATAAGTATACTAGCGTTTGTTGTCAACATTTAAGATCAGCAAATAAATCATATTTAAATAATTGCCTTTCTTGACACTGCTCCGTTTGTCAGTTTTCTAGCAGCAAAACCAGAACACATTCATATTTAATGTTTAAAACAGCTCATATCAACCCGGTTTGTGCAACCATTCAATGAATTCTATTCATCCAGTGTATAAAGTTTCAGATTCTGTAAACTTTACACACGAAACTTTGTTTCTACAAAAAGTCTTTTCTGCATAAACCGATATAGTACGCAACAAACTTTCTTGATTCTTTCGCTTGTTTAAAGTTGCCATATTTAAAATGAAGCTCTAAAATTACTGTTGTATGATCTACACTGAAGTATCCACCCATTTAGTATGCCACACCGAAGACAAAAGAAGCCGATACAATATTTTCGTGCTTTGACAAAAGTCGAACCTTTTTGTGGTCTTATTTATTTTGAGTTCATAGAAACAGAAAGCCCACCTTAATAAAGGGAGGTAATGTAGTCGCACGTTTGCGATCGAAACATCTCATGGACATATCAGAGAAGGTGGAAAATAACCTCCAGAGTTGTTGTAGAAACATAAATTTAACAGGTTTGTTGACCCCATCCCACTCCCACACACCCGTGGAGGACACCACTTGTGTTTCAATAGTAAAGACCGAAAATTAATAATAATAATAATAATAATAATAATAATAATAATAATAATAGTGATAATAGTGATAATAATTTAAAAAAATACGACTACTAATACTACTACTACTAATTTATTTAATATGAATGTTTAACAAGCCTTTGAAAAGTATACTTCGTATAGTGGTAGTGTAATAGCAGTCTTTACCTGGACATCGATTTGTCTGACATTCCCGAGACGATGAGTTATATCCAATTCCAATGCAGTCCCGTCCGTGAGGATGACCAATCAGAAACACACACTGTCTGCTTTTGAACTGAATACCGCCGCCGCAAGTTTTTGAACAGGTCGTATAGTTGGTCCATGCTGACCACGTACCGTCCACTAATCATTAATAAAAAATGTTATGATGTGCAATAAATGATTACTATTTGCTTGAAATTGTAATTATTACGTTTAAAATTAAGATTAGTTATGCACAAGAATGTTTTGAGTATTCTATTCTCCAGGATTAAAATGAAATTTTATTAATCATATCGTATAATAAATTTGTATTCTACACCATGGGTAAAAATACAATTACAGAAAGTTCACAAGTTATCAAGTATTTTGAAGCATGTGTTGACGCGAAGATTTGCAATATTTTAAACATGTGATATATTAACTTCAGGTTTCTTTAAAATGTATTCCTGATTGTATCAATAAATGTGAATGTTTATTTATACCAATTCACATATCTATATTCGATTCCTTGCATATTTCGATCTTCCTTTCGACTAGAATGTTTATTAGAGACAAACTGTAGAAAATTATACAAGTATTTAAATTGATAAATAGCAACTAGATTATTAAAGCATGTTTCATGTTATACTCTTTTATTTATTTTTTGTGACATATTAAATAATCAACAAACCAGGGCACGGTCCTGCATTGCAAGGTTCCGAGGTGGAGTTAGCACCGAAACATGCCGCTCCATGAGGGGCTGCTGGATCGTTAAATACACAGCTCCGGTTCCTTGTATGTGTACCATTACCGCATGACACAGAACACGTGGAATAGTTACTCCAATCAGACCATTTTCCATCAACTAAAGTAAACAAGAATAATTAGAAAATAGAAATATCGACACTAATTTGCAGCTTGTTTACAAATTGTTTTGCCATGAAGTGTGGAAAAAAAGTCTTTTCTATGTCAAACGATATGTCATACAAGTCCTTTTGGCATTCGGTATCGCCTATTTCAGCTAAAGTTTTCCTTCTTGATAATTTTTTATTCATACCTTTAAACACATTTCTCAGGGAAATACATACGAAAAACTAAATGTTAAAGTACGTTGAAGATTTTTGACCAGTCCAGCCAAGGTGTGATTCTATGAAGAGTAAACTGAACGTTACGCATTGCTGTCACAATGAATTCACCTGATATGACAGCTTGTTTAACTACCCCTGCAACGGTAATGATTAGTCCCAACGTCTTCTTTTCTTGACCCAATTTAGAGCCGTTTCGCTTTTTAAAATGTCTATTGTAACCAATGGTTCTCGTCTGAAAGTTTTGTGATGGCAGCTATGGATTGATACCATCGTGATAAGGTAGATACTGATTTTATCAACATTAAATTAGTCAACACTGTGATATACTTTAAAGTTGTTGTTCTTTTAATAATATAGTTCTGGAGATATTATGAAAGAAACCCAGAAAATCAAACTCCTCTCAATTGTTTTAATGTTTATCTTAACCGATTGTATTCATTTGCTTCATAATATTTAATTACAACTGCATGACTAGTTTACTTCACCATCGCACGAGCGGATCACAAGCTACACATCAAATTAAAACCAGTTTGGACAAAACATCATTTAAAAATAATAAATTATTGGACACATGGAGTTTACGGTCCATTTATTTTATGTTTGTTCTCTTACTTACTTGGGCAGCGATCTGTATTACAAGATATCGATTCATGGGTATCACCAGGACAGGGCTTTCCCAACGGCGCAGTCGGGTCATAATAACACACTCTAGTTCTTGATTGTGTCCCGTTTTCACAGGATTTGCTACATAAAGACCAGGCTACCCACTCATTCCATTTACCATCCTCTAGAAATATAAAATAATTTGGAAAGTTAAGTAAATAAGTAGTTTTCCATGTATTTACTTATATCGCAATCCAGTATGTCAGTTCACTCAGAACTTCAAGTACCTTTTCCGTCGCAAAGTAACTTAAAATGTAAATAATAGCCAATATGTAACTGCTTATATACCAACATTTGTTTTTACCTACAACGAAAGTCATTAATGTCACATCGATCATATGACGCACCGTCACTAATATCAGCATAGGATCTTGCTTTTACAACTTGAATAGTTAATAATAATAATAATAATAATAATAATAATAATAAGAAGAAGAAGAAGAAGAAGAAGAAGAAGAAGAAGAAGAAGAAAAAGAAGAAGAAGAATATAATAATGTGATCTTAGTACGGCACCTATTTTTAGAAACCCTAGGGCTTTGTAATATTAGATAACAAATAAAAACATATATGACGACAAGATTACCAATATAAGCACCATGAAATTACACAACACAAACATTCTGACAATAATGCAGACAGTATGTGTAGTCAGTTCTTTGTACTTTAAGGATGATCCAAGCAGGCGCGTTTTGGTCTCTTGGAAGTCTATTTAGTAGACACTGAGCTGAGCCAGACGGATATGAATTAAAATGTCCAGTCCTGAAAGTACTAAGGATCACACAAATGTGTTAGTGGTATCGGCCAAACGAAAACTGCGAATGGTTCTGATAATTGTGCAGCTCAAGGCATGCAGCCTTGCTTATGTTCATGCCAAGCTGGCAGCATTAGAGCATACTGATGATACAGATATGTTTCGTCCTGTTTAAACTTCGTACTATGTACATTTCGTATGTGTAAATTTCGTACTGACTGTGTAAATTTCGTACTGACTGTGCAAATTTAATACTGACTGTAAATTTCGTACTGACTGTGTAAATTTCGTACTGACTGTGTAAATTTTGTACTGACTGTGTAAATTTCGTACTGACTGTGTAAATTTAATGATGGCATCGCTTGTACTTGGTGTTTGAGGTAATGAGTTTGAATGAGCAGCGTGATGCTCAAGATGGATTTCGTTTTATCAACATTCATCTGTTGAGTTTTACATGTCATCCATGACTTCACATCGGAAATACACCTCTGAACGCCATTGATGTCAGCCTTACCTTCAGCTGGATGGCTAGACTTGTATATTTGAGTTTCATCAGCGTTCAATTGATGAGACACCGAATGTCGATCAATGACATAAGATTTGGCTGAGTCTCATGAAACACAATGTCATAGATCAACTTGGCTGGAATATTTTCCATTTACATATACACTTCAATACATACATGCATACATACATACATACATACATACATACATACATACATACATACATACATACATACATACATACATACATACATACATACATACATACATACATAATAGTATGGCGCCTGCACCCCTCCATAAAAGAAATACGTATCTGAGACAAATATAACTTTTCGTAGAAGTTGTTAGAAATGTACGGCTAAAGTTATGCCACCCAGGGTTTCATCACACATATCTTTGCCTGTTTCTTAACGCCCCACCCTTACCCCTACACACCACAACGAGATCTGCCACTGTAATGTCGATGACATCATTGAATAATGCGTTCTATTCATTTAGTTATTAATATATCCATATTTACATTACCTTTATGTGGCTAGGTAATCTTTTACATGTGTTCTTCCTCAAAACTCAGATCTTTTCATTGGGAATGAAATTTGTGGTTAGAAGCATAAGCGAAATACAATAAAATCGATGAAATAAAACAAATAAATTCAGATTACCAAAAATGTTATGGCTTGTTAACCAGTTCATAATTCGTTGATTAATTATCAGTTATTCCAGTAAATTAGAGTACGGATCATTTTAATTGTAGACTCTGATATATGGAATATGGTAGTACAAAGAACGAAAACCAACTGTCTTTTGACATCATTAAAATAACGAAGACACACAAGTTGATGGGGTCCAAAAATAGTAAAGTTAAAAATGGTAACATATCTCACATCATGTTCAAATTGATAATTTTTTATCAAGAAGTTAAATGAATGAAATTATATTGCCTGAAACACTTGATTAGAGATATACTACTACTACTACTACTACTACTACTACTACTACTACTACTACTACTACTACTACTAATACTATCAATAATAAGAACAACGATAATATTATACTAATAATAATAATAGCAATAATAATAATATAATAATAATATTTCAAAGAGGAACTTGAAGCTATATCATTTGATTTACCGATGTCAAAACTGAAAGCAAGGCCTATTTTGTGCACCAGCTGTTCAACTAATCACTATCTCATAGTAAAGGTGGGTTATATTGTGAAAGATAGGAGGTATCTTTCTCAATTTTCGATAAGCGCACCCCATATCAGGACATTTTCCATCTTTCGTCTAGGGCAATTAGTCTGGCCCGTACTTGTGTTTCTTTTTCTTGTTTTACTTTTGTTTTCGTTCTCGGGCAATAAGATTAACCCAAGCTATAATATTAGTGTCGTGTTTTTGGTCAGGGCAATAGCGATGGCCCACATCAAGTATAACTTTGGAAGTTTTCTTCCAGTACAATAACGATGGCCCACATCAAATGTAACTTCGTATTTTTCTTCCAGTACAATAACGATGGCCCACATCAAGTATAACTTCGTAATTTTTCTTCCAGGACAATAACGACGGCCCACATCAAGTATAACTTCGTAATTTTTTTGTTCCAGTACAATAACGATGGCCTACATGGAAATATTACTATTCGTAAGTTCGTCAAGGGCAATAAGCCTGGCCCATGTCAATATATTACTCTTCAGCTAAATTCTCAACAATCATTCCAGGATCAGAATTTGCTGAAAGGATCAGTGTTCACCATACACTTAAGGCGAAGAAAATCATCGTGCAAAATCAATTTCCTATTTCTTTTTTATTGTTGTTGGTCTTTTCATGTTAACTGAATCGCTGTCTCTTTAGTACGAAATTGACTAACACTGAATGTGCAACGGATTGAAAAGTCAATCGTGGTAAGAAGTATCAATTCGTATCAGACGGTATTGCTTCAATTAGTTTCGATCATAAAGTACAGTCCGACAACGAAGCTAACACTAAATATAGAATTGATATATAGAAAAGTAGATGTATCATGCGTATTATTTTCATAATCATAGTTTCTAAAAGTAATTTTGTTAAGAACGCCTTAAATATCAACTTTCTCTAGAGTTGGTTTACAGATTAAAGAATATGTAATTTTTGTGTTAAGTGCGTAAAATTCATTCATAGATTTTCTAGGCTGGCTATACTTTCATCTAAGCAAATAGCACATGAACTGACTTCAGGATATCAACTTGTGAAAGATCTTGTTGACCTAATTCATGATTGATCTGTATTAAATGATTATTACAAGTTGAATTTATTCTAAAATCACACACATCTTAGTCATCTGTGAAAGAGATGAATTACAGATAGTTAGTCATTCCTGCAATAATCAATAGTCTCAGAGACATTATATTTAGTTGTTTTTTTTAATTTAAAAGATTAGACTATTAGTCATTGTTATCCTAAGGTTTCATAACCGTGTTGATAGTAGAAATAACTTTTGTTTTATCAACTAAATATCTTTCTAGCGCCATTATAAAGGTTTCTCTAAAATATTTCAGAAAACGTTTTGTGTTCGGGGTGGGGGGGGGGGAAATTTTCTATGTCACAGGTATGTTTTTACATATTCGATAAATCAATAGTGACTGCAACAATATTTCAAACTCATCGAAGATTGAGAACGGTATTTAAATCTTACCTTGAAAAAGGATTAATCACTAAATATTGTCAGACAATGTAATTTTTCTACTTTAACGAAGCAATAAAGACAAAACATATGTTGATCCATTATTTTGGTGATAAACAATAGCTTGGATAAAAAATGGTGTTTTGGATTTGATTATCAAATATTTACCAGGCTTTGACAAGAAAGCAATATAATTGAAATTAAAACACAAGATCGAAATGGCGTTAACAAACCTTCACCTTCAGAAAGAAAAAGAAAAGAATCTATATCAGCTGCAATAAAAGAAGAAAGAAGAAAGATAATAATTGCAGATGCAGAAAAAGGAAACAATGAAAGCGACAAATTCAGCAACAAATGCAATTGCAGAAAGGTGAAACAGAGAAATAGAAACAGAAAAAAGCTACTACAAATGCAGAGATAAGACTATAAATGAAATACAGATGCAATGAGAAAGATAAAAGTAAGAAAGGGAGTTTCAATGTCGGTTAAAAGATTTAGAGCTTGCAAGTGGAAAACAATCTCCCTATTTTAAAAACAAAATCAGTTTATGATCTTACGTGAAATATTATTAATATCCGCTTTTAAAGATAAAGAATTAGATAAATAGTTTATTCACTAAAACAAAAATTGCCAAATTTGAAATGGCGAGGAGAGCCAGTATTACGAAATTCACTTATTCGCAAAGCTGGTGAGGTCCATACTGCACTGTTTGTACAAAAAAGGGTTGATGTGGTTAAGGAAGATATCTTGAAGGGTTATGAGATGATACCTAGTTACATATAGAAAAAGGTTAAGGAAGACGTCTTGAAGGCTTATGAGATGATACCTGGAACATATAGACAAAGGTTAAGGAAGACGTCTTGAAGGCTTATGAGATGATACCTGGAACATATAGACAAAGGTTAAGGAAGACGTCTTGAAGGCTTATGAGATGATACCTAGATACATTTTCACAAAGATTAAGGAAGACGTCTTGAAGGCTTATGAGATGATACCTAGATACATATAGACAAAGATTAAGGAAGACGTCTTGAAGGCTTATGAGATGATACCTAGATACATATAGACAAAGGTTAAGGAAGACGTCTTGAAGGCTTATGAGATGATACCTAGATACATATAGACAAAGGTTAAGGAAGACGTCTTGAAGGCTAATGAGATGATACCTAGATACATATAGACAAAGGTTAAGGAAGACGTCTTGAAGGCTTATGAGATGATACCTAGATACATATGGACAAAGATTAAGGAAGACGTCTTGAAGGCTTATGAGATGATACCTAGATACATATAGACAAAGGTTAAGGAAGACGTCTTGAAGGCTTATGAGATGATACCTAGATACATATAGACAAAGGTTAAGGAAGACGTCTTGAAGGCTTACGAGATGATACCTGGAACATATAGACAAAGATTAAGGAAGACGTCTTGAAGGCTTATGAGATGATCCCTTGATACATATGGACAAAGATTAAGGAAGACGTCTTGAAGGCTTATGAGATGATACCTAGATACATATAGACAAAGGTTAAGGAAGACGTCTTGAAGGCTTATGAGATGATACCTAGATACATATAGACAAAGGTTAAGAAAGACGTCTTGAAGGCTTATGAGATGATACCTAGATACATATAGACAAAGGTTAAGGAAGACGTCTTGAAGGCTTATGAGATGATACCTGGAACATATGGACAAAGGTTAAGGAAGACGTCTTGAAGGCTTATGAGATGATACCTAGATACATATGGACAAAGGTTAAGGAAGACGTCTTGTAGGCTTATGAGATGATACCTAGATACATATGGACAAAGATTAAAGAAGACGTCTTGAAGGCTTATGAGATGATACCTTGCTACATATGGACAAAGATTAAGGAAGACGTCTTGAAGGCTTATGAGATGATACCTAGATACATATGGACAAAGATTAAGGAAGACGTCTTGAAGGCTTATGAGATGATACCTTGATACATATGGACAAAGATTAAGGAAGACGTCTTGAAGGCTTATGAGATGATACCTAGATACATATAGACAAAGGTTAAGGAAGACGTCTTGAAGGCTAATAAAATGATACCTAGATACATATAGACAAAGGTTAAGGAAGACGTCTTGAAGGCTAATGAGATGATACCTAGATACATATAGACAAAGGTTAAGGAAGACGTCTTGAAGGCTTATGAGATGATACCTAGATACATATGGACAAAGATTAATTAAGACGTCTTGAAGGCTTATGAGATGATACCTAGATACATATAGACAAAGGTTAAGGAAGACGTCTTGAAGGCTTATGAGATGATACCTAGATACATATAGACAAAGGTTAAGGAAGACGTCTTGAAGGCTTATGAGATGATACCTGGAACATATAGACAAAGGTTAAGGAGGACGTCTTGAAGGCTTATGAGATGATACCTTGATAAATATGGACGAAGATTAAGGAAGACATCTTGAAGGCTTATGAGATGATACCTAGATACATATAGACAAAGGTTAAGGAAGACGTCTTGAAGGCTTATGAGATGATACCTAGATACATATAGACAAAGGTTAAGAAAGACGTCTTGAAGGCTTATGAGATGATACCTAGATACATATAGACAAAGGTTAAGGAAGACGTCTTGAAGGCTTACGAGATGATACCTGGAACATATAGACAAAGGTTAAGGAAGACGTCTTGAAGGCTTATGAGATGATACCTAGATACATATAGACAAAGGTTAAGGAAGACGTCTTGAAGGCTAATGAGATGATACCTAGATACATATAGACAAAGGTTAAGGAAGACGTCTTGAAGGCTTATGAGATGATACCTAGATACATATGGACAAAGATTAAGGAAGACGTCTTGAAGGCTTATGAGATGATACCTAAATACATATGGACAAAGATTAAGGAAGACGTCTTGTAAGCTTATGAGATGATACCTAGATACATATTGACAAAGGTTAATGAAGACGTCTTGAAGGCTTATGAGATGATACCTAGATACATATGGACAAAGATTAAGGAAGACGTCTTGAAGGCTTATGAGATGATACCTTGATACATATGGACAAAGATTAAGGAAGACGTCTTGAAGGCTTATGAGATGATACCTAGATACATATAGACAAAGATTAAGGAAGACGTCTTGAAGGATTATGAGATGATACCTTGACACATATGGACAAAGATTAAGGAAGACGTCTTGAAGGCTTATGAGATGATACCTAGATACATATAGACAACGGTTAAGGAAGACGTCTTGAAGGCTTATGAGATGATACCTGGAACATACAGACAATGGTTAAGGAAGAGAAGGCTTATGAGATGATACCTAGATACATATAGACAAAGATTAAGGAAGACGTCTTGAAGGCTTATGAGATGATACCTTGATACATATGGACAAAGATTAAGGATGACGTCTTGAAGGCTTATGAGATGATACCTAGATACATATAGACAACGGTTAAGGAAGACGTCTTGAAGGCTTATGAGATGATACCTGGAACATACAGACAATGGTTAAGGAAGACGTCTTGAAGGCTTATGAGATGATACCTAGATACATATTGACAAAGATTAAGGAAGACGTCTTGAAGGCTTATGAGCTGATACCTGGAACATATAGACAAAGGTTAAAAACGATGTCTTGAAGGGGTATGAGTTGATACCGGGAACATACAGACAAAAGTTAAGAAAGATGACTTGAAGGGTCATGAGTTGATACCGGGAACATATAGACACAGGTTTAGGAACTGTAAAAAAGAAACTGGACCTACCCGCGTCGAATTTACAAGAGAAAATGAGCAATTATTAAATAGGTGGTGATCAGCCATAAACGTGCGTTACTTTTATAACTGCATTCTTAAAAGTAAACAAACATAATCAAGACGTAGCTGATCATAATGATCTTATTTCTAAGAGGTTTTAAGGTCACGGCCGTGTGTTAAAAGTAATGAAATTGTTTGGTCAAATCTAAGCATGATTTTTATTAGGTAGAATAATGAAGGATTTATGCCGAAAGGTTATATAAATCATAGCCCGATTAAAATTATAAGGAACACAGGAATTTCGTAGTCTCTAATCATCAGGTACTTTATCTATTCCTGAGACGTTTCCCGCTTAAAGTATTCTCTTTTCAGGCAGTAGACTGCAGTTTTGACATTGGTCCTCTCCATTGTGTACATCTGTCATTATACATAATCTTAAGACCCGTGAAAGTCAAAACTTTTTTTTTTATCTATCGCGGGTAATCATTTATTAGTAAGCAATGGACTAGCTGGAACAACGGTTGTGGTTAGTCCACTTCTAACTGAAAAGCTTGACTAAAACAGCCGATCATATTTAAGACGAAATCCCTGATTTATATCTAGCGTGTGCAGCTATTAGCACTACGACAACGAATGATTGACGTTGATCAGGAAATTACTTTTAACTAGCATATACATTGGTCAGGCCTTGAATGAGGTCACATTTTATTTACTGATATGAATCAGTCAGGTGGTATTGACTACAGTGATAATTTCTTTCCTCTAATTATCTCGATTCTAATCAGGATGACAACGACAAACAGTCATTGTCGAAGACGGGGAAGATCATGAGATCTCACGTTTGTTTCAGAGGGCTAATAGTGGAACGGAAGTGAAATAAGTAACTATTTGTTATTGTGTTAAATCTATGGTCCTTATAAGGAAAAAAGAATATATCTGAAATACTTGCTGGTGACGAGCGGTCATTGAGATTTTAAAATGTTGTTCCTAGGTCGTACAGAGAGAAAATTCTTGGTCTAGTACAAGAAGCTCTTTTAGCGGGTCATTTAGGGGTCATTGAATCATTTTGATTGACCGAAAATTGAATGTGATGTTTATGAATACAGTAAATAATGTCACAATTGTCAAATGATAAGAACCTTAGCGCATCACCACAGTAGAGGTCACTGATACCTTAGAGACTACAACTACATCATACAGTATTTGAACTTATTTGAAACAATACTGTACACTGAGTTTAGAGGCACACATATTGCAATGTAATGCTTTGTTGTTGTTATTCCTTAAACCTTTAAAAACGTTAAAAAGTCGTTTTTTATTAATTAGATATGACAATGTCCAAAGAGCGGGGGGGGGGGATTAGAGAAACTATCGATGCAAGACAATGGCAAAATTCCATGAAAATAAGTGCGTAGAGGATTTTCGTTTGTGTCATACGATGGTGTATCTAGACCTATGAATCACGATCAGTGGTAAGCCAAACCAACCAAACCAAGAGAGAGAGAGAGAGAGAGAGAGAGAGAGAGAGAGAGAGAGAGAGAGAGAGAGAGAGAGAGAGAGAGAGAGTTATTGTATCAAGATAATGGCAAAATTCCATGAAAATACGAGGTAGAGGATTTACGTTTATCATACGATGATGCATCTGGACCTATGAATCATGTTAATTGTTAGGCCAAACCAACCAAAGGAAAAGACAGAGACAGAGACAGAAAAAAGAAAGAAAAAAAGAGAAAAAGCAAAGAATGTTATGGTCAGTAGTTATGTTAAGTAAAACAGAAAAATGACTTAGATCAACTGTAAATTCATTAAAATATTTTAATTGCCTCTTCGTGGTTCTTCATTCGTTTCTATTGCACACTAATTTCCGGTACGTAAATGGTTGGTTCAGTGTATAAGACTGTAAACGTCTTTGTAGTACTCAACGTCCTTCATTAAAGCAAATCTATTTATATCAGACGTGAGGCTTTAATTGATTCAATCAATGTGTATAAGCATAAGAGAGACATATGACAGATGCAGACGCAAAGCGAGAAGCCATCTTTCATGTTCAAATCAGAAGTGAGTTTTTTTTAAAATGATTTAATCAATGTGAATAAGCATAAATAGACAGATGACAGATGACAGATACGAACGCAAAGTCAGACGCCATAGTTCATGTTTAAATAAGTAATGAGTCTTTAATTGATATGATCGATGGGAATAAAGATAGAAGCTCTAAAAAGAAACCAATCATTTATCAATATGCAAAGGTGATTGTGAATTGCCACAAAATGTACGGAACTACATTTTTTAGCGGACACACTCGGCAAGAATGTGAAGAGTTTATTCACTCAGTACAGTTGCCTGTAGTCAATATTAACTCCTTTCACATGGCATATTTAAGGAATATTTAAATTCATAAAAACTCACTTGGACATGGGCTGGTTCGACAGTTTTGCTGAACGGTGTCCAGTCCAGTGCAATTAATGCCATGTGGAACACCAGGTGGGAAATAACATTTCCTGCGTTGATACTGGACTCCCGTTCCACAACTCTTCGTGCATGGGGACCATTCGGACCAGGTATCCCATACACCGTCAACTAGAAAACACATGACAAGACTGTGAACCATATGTATAACAGAATGACATTATTTTCGTTTAGAGATGTCACTACTAGTATGCTACAGATTATCCTTTGTTATGTCTTTAAAATTTATATCTAAATTTAATATCTATGCGCAACTCCATACGGTACGTAACTCAAAAGTCCTTTGACTGTTTTTTGCTTGATTAAATAGGATTTCATTCCGTTTAATTGAGGGGACTAAGGTTTCCTGGTCTATTCAGATTAGTACATCCATATGGAATTTCATTTTGGAACTTAATTGGCTCGATCCTTTCAATTTGCATTTTACAACATGATCCCTCTGACCTTAATTAATCTCTTATTCTAACTTAAATCAGCAGAACCAACCTGGACATTGATTGGGATTGCAGGTTTGGACCTGTCTGGCATCTCCGCTACAGTTGTTGCCTTGAGGGACTCCACTGGGAAAGTAGCAGATGCGATCCCTTGATTGTGTTCCATTACCGCATGTATGAGAGCAAGTCGTCCAGTTGGACCATTCATGCCACAAGCCGTCGACTACACGGATTTAGATCAATCAATTAATATTAGTGTAAAAATGTTGAGAGGTTAATCAAGTTTCATACACTCTCGCATAAAGCATATACGATAGCATCAAATTATGTTTAAAGAAAGTATAAATATGCAAATACTACTACTACTACTACTACTACTACTACTACTAATACTAATACTACTACTACTACTACTACTACTAAAACTACTAATAATAATAAGATAGAATAAACATGGCAATATGTTAACAATATCATTCCATCTAAGTACAGCATACACCATTATTCACATTCATTTTTAAGTTTTATGTCTGAAGATTTGTATAATATTCCCTGTAACAAAATGTAAGGCATACATAACATATGTATTTGATTATTTTCTATTGTTGACGAATGAGGTAAACTGAACAATGCAAAGACAAACATATGCTTTTACATGATAATTTTAGAGTGCATAACTATTAACTAATAGCCGTAATACCTTTAATAATATAAAGCTTTCGAAGGTTACCAAATTCCTAAATTTGTTTTAATTCGTATTTCAGTTTTTTAAATAAGTCTTTCGTATTTGATGTGACATTTGAAATATATCTATTTATGAGTTTTAACCCTTGACGACATTTAGTCCGTATTCCTACTGCATGCATCATATAAGTAAATAACGAAGAAACAAAGAAACAGAAACAGAAACAAGTAGTTTGAACCCATTTTGATGCAGTTATATAACATGTTTGTTAGCAAAACGATTGAGAAAAAAATAAAGGAAATTTTGTCAACATGCGTGTACATGGAAAGAATGAAATATAAAATAGGAGAGAAAGAAAAGCCTTCAAAGCCTTCAAGAAATGAGCCTCAATAGCATGTTAATCGCGATTATACCGATAAATCAAAAGGAATTCATTACCAGGACACAAATTAGTACTGCACGATTGATGCTGCGTGACTTCCCCTGTGCAATTGTGTCCATGAGGCTGGCCAGGAGTAAACTCACATATCCTTGTCCTAGACTGTGTTCCATTGCCGCAAGTTAAAGAACATGATTTCCATGCACCCCAATTGGACCAGACACCATCCACTAAGAAAACAAAATAATCACGTATTTTTGGGCACTAGAGAAAATGGCGTG
>JAQISU010000240.1:4480000-4725000 GCA_029339505.1 Unio delphinus
GTTACAGTGAGTGCCACGAGGGACTCCGTCTGGGTAGAAGCACTCTCTTGTCCGTGAATGCTCCCCTTTATCACATGTCTTAGTACACGCTGACCACTGGGACCAAGATCTCCATACACCATCAACTTTTCAAAATAAAAAGTGACACAAATGAAATGTTGCACGATAAAGACCCCCCCCTCCCTCTTTGTCATACGTTTTAAAAAAACTGACAGCGAACATTAACCTTTTTGTGTTACATTTTATGATGCATTGCATAATGTGACAATCTTTGGTTTGGAATAGCTTGCTTATTTGTCATACTAATGTAAAACAGGAACACCCATACAAGATGGAAATCGGAAACTTATTATGTGTGGTAATTAGGTTATTAGAGATTATTAGAGGTATACTAATTGTAGTCAATAAGAACCATTAAGTTGACAACGACTAATCTTCTAAGGTCCTTCGAAGTGGAGAAACATGGGCTTTGAAGCCAGCCTCAAGCAGGAATCGATTTCCCCAGTAGAGAGACCACTTGCGAATAATGACTGTTTCGTTAAATATTTAATATTTGTAATTAAATTTGAGGCTTGAAAATTTTTGTTTGTCTGTTACGATCAAACGCTTTTTAAAGCACATAAACATGCCTTGGAATAATGTTATCTCAGCAAGTGTTGTTGCAATAAGACACCTTCTACCACAGTACACATCTGTGTATAAGTCTAATCAAACTTTAAACAACATAGACCATATTCTTCCAGTACATTATGGCAGTTGATGTGATTGATAAGCAAGCATATACGGTAAAGGTTGTTTTCGTTTTTCGTGCTTAGTATGTATGTATGTATGTATGTATGTATGTATGTATGTATATATATATATATATATATATATATATATATATATATATATATATATATATATATATATATATAAATATATATATATTTGTATGTTATTGTTGTTGTTGTTGTTGTTGTTGTTGTTGTTGTTGTTGTAGGGTTTAACGCCATTTTTCACCACAAGATAGGCTATATGACGGCCAGTATTATTGGGGGAGGAATAACCCGGAAAAAAGCATGGAAAGAACCACCGACTCACGTGAAGCTACTGGCAAACTTTCTCACATAACAACATTTACCAAGTCTTAAACTCGAACCCACGCAGATATAGATGACATGACAGTGATCCGTCACGGAAAGCACTTTAGATCACTCGGCCATTCAGGGCCCATGTAAATATATGAAATTCAACCCGTTCTCGATCTAACACTGAAGCCCTAAGGATAATTATTGGCTTTTACTATATGTCCCCTCATGATAGTATGAGGCCTTGAGCTTTTTCATAATAAACAGAATAAACTACTACTACTACTACTACTACTACTACTACTAATAATAATAATAATAATGATAACAATAAAAATAATAATCTTTAGCATCGTCATCGTCATCATCATCGTCATCATCATCAACAATATCAACATCAATATCAACAATATCAACATCAATCATAATAGCAATAAGGAAGAGCAATATACGATTCAAGTAAAGTTGATCAAGATTTACATAAGTTTCTTTTTAAAGATTTTAATATAAATTCACTAGTTTTTAAATCATTTAAATTGGAAACCATCCTACCTGGACAAGCACTTGTATTACATCGAATAGTGTCCTTCAATTCTCCTGTACAATTTGCTCCATGCGGGGCACCATCAATAAAAGAGCAGGTTCTTGATCTGGTCTTGGTACCGTTCCCACAACTCACAGTGCACGGACTCCACCCTGCCCAATTAGTCCATTTTCCGTCGACTTCGAGAAATAATGAAATAATTATTAACTTTACAGGCAAGCGATTACAAAACATTTCCATAAGGCACTAGCATTGCGTAAATATTTAGAAAATTAGAGACCTATATGCTACCATTATAGATTTAAAACATTTTTTTAGTTACTGTGTTGACTTTTGGATTATCTGTGAAATATTATTCAAACATTTCACATGGAAACATCTACGTTACGCTTCCAAAAATTTGATGGGGATATGAATGTGTACATCATAAATGAACCTCAATATTACATATGCATAGCATATTTTATCTATCATCTTTGAATACAGAAATAAATTATCAAATAATTAATACAACATCAAGACGGCCTTTGAATGCAGCAAAAGGTTTCTCAAATCGTGAAGTCATTTTCTCTGAAAGCGAGCTGGATACTTCTGCAAACAGAATTAACCCAGACTTTTTGTAGAATAATGTTCCGAAAGGTTTGAGTCTTTGCAGTTTTCTAGGAATAATCAGCAAATTAATAAATAGAAACCGTGATCTCACTTTTCACTTTGACAAACACTCTCAATCAGAATTTCTTACGAAAATGTTTCGTTTGCCTTTCAGCATTGATTTTAAATGCAAAAATGGTAGAAAAATTCATATTACAAAACTCACATTTTCTAACTTATGGTGTTAGTTAACATGGGTGTTTGACGGGATAACGAAAACGTTTACAAGTTTCGTGGAAACTATATTTTGGAATTCAATAAACAGTTTTGATAGATTTAAGACACGAATTTATTCATATGTATCCAGTGTTTTGTGGGTTTTAATGGCAATTTGAGGAAATTGTTAGCTATATAATATCGAGAAAATGGTATTAAGGTGCATTTCAATGCACACACTCGGGTAAGTCTGGGCAGTTATCGACCTTGTGGAGTATGACTGGGACGCTTTACCAGCTGAGCTACAGCTCTTAATGCAATTGAAAGAAATCTAAGTGATGGTTACAATTCTTTTCCTTTTTGTATCAATAACAAAAAGTTGCTTTGGGTGAATCACATATTTAAAACTTTAATAATAATAATAATAATAATAATAATAATAATAATAATAATAATAATAATAATAAAAATAATGGTCCAGAACAAACCTGGGCACGGAGAAGAATTACATGTTCTGTTTTCGTGACTGTTTCCATGACAATCTTCTCCGTGTGAAACTCCGTCCGGATACTCGCATGTCCTAGATCTTGACTGTATCCCGTTCCCGCAAGATTTAGAACAAGAGTCCCAAGTTGTCCAGAATGACCAGGTTCCGTCAACTTAATCAAAACGAGAAAACAAATGCTAATACTAATATTGTTATATATTCGCCTAAATTGTCTACAAGCGTCTTTATTTTCTTTCTGGTATGTTAACAATGTTGACTAGATTTACAAAGAATGAGGTCTTCAGCAATTGAATAATAAATAAAATCCTTTCAATACGCAAATATTTAGCGACAAAGTTTTCTGGCCTCGTCTCTCTTAAATGTAAGGGTATTTAGTACAAATTTCTTGATTTGATGATAGTTTTAGAAATAGAACACTTTAAACTCTAATGGTCATGTATTACATTTGTTGTCTCCAGCAAGTTTTTGTGTAATATTTTCAAAATAAAGTGTAACCAGTTTTATTTAATAATTTGATGGTTCGTATGTTTTATTGGTATACATAATTCGAAGTAATATTTTAGCATTGCATCATACACTCTGTGTTCCGCAAAATTGTATCGCTGTAAATTACATCTAAAATATATTACGTTTTTTTTAATTTAAATGAACCCAACATCAGTCTCTATCTAAAGATTAATACTTTTTGTTATCGATTTATTTTCCCTCTGTTGTTTACACGGTTCGATGATATTGGATCTAATTAATCTAAGGCTTGACCTTTGAACAGTCAAAGGTCAGGGGTCAATATATTTTCGACGATTTCATTATGTATTTAGCTGACCAAATTTTCAGTAAAAACGGCTTGAATCGAACACCAAATGCGAAATGTACTCTACAATATTGAACATATCTTTGCGTATTTGAATTTATCTATTCAGATCTCGGCAATCCTTGGAATTATAATGAATGAAATTATGAAGGGTATGTCGAGGTCCAAAGGAAGTATAGCCAACTAAAAACTAGATATCTCTTTTCCGACTGCCATCTGATTTTCTGAAAGTAAGAATAATTATTTACCGGGGCACTGTCCAGAGTTGCAAGTACCAGTTTCTTGCAAGGGTGCCGTACAGTTGTTGCCCGGGGGATAGTGGGGGTTAAATTGACAATCTCGGTTGCGGGTATGGATACCATTGCCACAAGACTGCGAACACCTCGACCAACCGTACCATAATCCCACATGGCCATCAACTTTAATGAAAATAAATCAACTTAACCTCTGTAATATGAGGACATGGATCGCACAAATTAAACAATATTTTAAGAGACGTATTCTTCAGGGTTATATATCATTCCTTTCATTGTACAAACCTTTGCTGCTCTAGAACTAATTTTATTCCAAATAATCCATGTGCACCATTCATATTTTGTTATTATGTTTATTCTTGGGCTTATTTTATATCACTTGCAATAACATTGAACAACATATATAAAATGACTTTTCTCCATGTTGTCTTTAAATGGTTACATTATCTTTAAATTGGTTCCATAAGAATATTGTATGTTATACTCATAGATTATGAAGCCGTCTCATGCACAATGTATCTGTTTTTTATGTTCATCACAGCCATTGATATTCCAGTCAGTAAAGAACTAGAATAAGTACTATTAACTCGTCTGGTTGCTTTATATTCAACACATAATGAAAACAGCTGAGAAAAGAAACGAAAACCATTACTATTCTCACATCATATAAAAGCATAAAATGTAATTTAATAAGGTCAATGTACACCATAAAAGATATAAAAGAAAAGTGTGTGTCATTACATTATTGTAGTTCTTATTAACGTTACTGATATAATACACAGTACACCTGAAAACGGTATAGATATTGGTTAGTAGTACAAAAAACTATTACAAATATATATATATATAAAGACATTTACAAAAAGGGTCTTTCCTCGAAAATGGTTGTCACAGAGGTACTTTAATTGTGTATACATATTGTGTACTTTAAATGTGTATGCATATTGTGTAATTTAATTGTGTATACATATTGTGTAATTTAATTGTGTATACATATTGTGTAATTTAATTGTGTATACATATTGTGTAATTTAATTGTGTATATATATTGTGTAATTTAATTGTGTATACAAATTGTGTATACATATTGTGTATACATTGTAAGACTTCGGATATTGAACATTCCCAATATCGTCTGTAGTACGCATTCAAATTTATAACTGTATATACCCGCTAATAAGTCATGTCAAACTGTAACACACACAAATACTGATCTGCCTTAAAAAATCAGGGTCTATTTTGCTTGTTGTACTGAATACTCCTGCCAAACTGCACAAATACCGATCTACTGGGGCATAAATCAGTTTGCCGATGAACTCCACTTATAAGCAAGTACATACGATAATAAAGCTCTTATATAATATTGTCGTCTATAAACTACTGCCTTTACAGATTCGTATTGTCTAATCTCACGTCTTGCAGGTACATTACCTTTTAATTTCAGAAATATTATATCTAGTAAATCTATTTTAATTTTTATTTTACCTTCAAAACTTACTGAATTAGTATTTTGTTCTTACATTAAATTGACAATGAGTTGTTTATAGATAATACCAGTGCTGCTAGTTAGATCTGCAATACACTACGTGCCATTCTCTGACAGAATTTTACTTTGTGTTCTACGAAATAAGAATTATCTTAAGCAACATTTTACATGAGGTTTCGTTGTGGTGTATTGTATGAGGGCTTACTTTGTATATTTATTTAGCTTACAGTTTAAACCTCTTTTCAAATGGCATATATTATAATTATTCTATTTTCGGAGAATGTATGTTTGATATTGTGTATTAAGCTCTCTGAACAGCGAGGTATTTCTCAGTTATAATGAAAACTATTTTCAGCTTGAGCAAGAGCCAGATTTTTGCCCAAAATGGTCTCGGCCTTATTAGCATAATGTAAAATAAATTATATAAGTGTTTTAACCTATTAGACGATGCTTGATCATATGCTTGTTTGCACACAGCTTAATGTTAAGCATCTACATCGTCGAATATGGATTTCTTTTCATGCAGTCCTAATGCATGGTGAGTATTGATTTCTTCTTAGTACTTTGATAGTTGTGCTTATGTGAAGAAAATATAACATCATGCAAGTCCATCTTGAATTTTATGATTTCCTGATGTCTAGGAAATGAAGTTTTAGTGTCAAACATATATTATACTGCTTGAGTAAGAAGGCTTTATGTTTAGAGATCATGAAAATGTATACCACATCATCATGAACAAATATACTGCACCGGTTCTCTCAATGTTAAAGTGAAAAATGGTATACTGCGATAGCGCCTTGAAGTGTTAACCGTCTGAGGATTTTAGTACAAATACGTAATCTGTGTATCCATAGGGAAGCAATACTGAGCGACAAAGGTCTCCTTGGTGTCAAAACTGGGGGTCCGACTGAGTAAAACAACAAATGTTGGAATCAAAACTAGAGGTCAAATTAAAAATTTGGGAGTCTCTGAAGCGCCAAAGAGGGTAAGGGGGAACACTGCATAATGGTATTGTTCAAATTTACGACTTCTTTTGCTCTGTGACTGCACTTGAACTATTGATTTGTGTTACATAATGCAAACTGCTGAACAAGCTCTCGTCGTCTTAAATCAATTACATCGTATACAATGACACCATGTATTTGGTTGTGCCTGTCCTTTGTTTTTTGTTACTTTTGGCGGGATGGGTATTTCTCTTCATTGTTTTGCTCTCATTCTTTCTCTTCTGTATATTCTTTTGAGACGTATTAATATGCTTTGTATCGTCTCTAAATGCATCTTGTATATCATTTCTCATTTTTGTCTGGTAATTTTACAATACCGAACTTATAACACTTTATCATCCCCCATATGATTCCAAATATGATGAATTAGTGGTGCTGTAATTAATGCCGTTACTTTAGTTGCTTCCACAATGCGGGAGAAGGATTTGATTCTTTGTTTACAATGTGTTTTGTATCCTAAAGTGAGCAGTGTGAAAATATATTGCACCTGTTGTAAACGGTTGTAATTGTAAACAGTAATTTTTACCCTAATAAACATAACGTATATAGCTTGGATTTTTCTTAGAGTTGTTTTAGCCCCCACCTCCACCCCCTCATATTTGTTTGACCGCACCAATAATTTAAAAACCTGTTGATTTATTAGCTCCACCAATGTGTTAGCCAAAACAGACCGGTTGAAAAAAGTGTAATGGCGACACACTTATTCTATATTATCTATAATTTGACGCAGGTAACTCATGAATCGAACACTACCAATTGTCTTCGCACATATTTATCTGGCACAAACCCAGTCTAGCTGAGAATTATTTAATACATTCATACCTTATAAATTTCAGACCAAACTGTGTTTCCTTAATGCCCACTTTCGTTAGTTTGACCTATAATGTCGTCAACAGCGAGTTCAACGTTAAAAATGATATTTTAGTAGACTTAGGCAAGTAGAAAATACATGTTTATAACACAAAGGCTTGCCTTGGTAAAACATTATACTGCACAAAATACCAACCGCTAAAACCGGTAAAACGAATATAAAGGGTACTAAACGAAATTGTCGAAATTATCTGAACATACAAATGTAATGTAAATAGAATATATAATTTGTGTGTGTATGTGTGTGTGTGTGTGTGTGTGTGTTTCTAATAAAATCTATATCTAAATAACTTAATGTCTAATAAAATCTGTACCTAAATAACTTAATGTCTAATAAAATCTGTACCTAAATAACTTAATGTCTAATAAAATCTGTATCTAAAAAACTAAATGTCTAATAAAATCTATATCTAAATAACTTAATGTCTAATAAAATCTGTAACTAAATAACTTAATGTCTAATAAAATCTGTACCTAAATAACTTAATGTCTAATAAAATCTGTACCTAAATAACTTAATGTCTAATAAAATCTGTATCTAAATAACTTAATGTCTAATAAAATCTGTATCTAAATAACTTAATGTCTAATAGAATCTGTATCTAAATAACGTAATGTCTAATAAAATCTATATCTAAATAACTTAATGTCTAATAAAATCTGTATCTAAATAACTTATTGTCTAATAAAATCTGTACCTAAATAACTGAATGTCTAATAAAATCTGTATCTAAATATCTTCTTGTCTAATAAAATCTTTACCTAAATAACTTAATGTCTAATAAAATCTGTATCTAAATAACTTAATGTCTAATAAAATATGTATTTAAATAACTTAATGTCTAATAAAATCTGTATCTAAATAACTTAATGTCTAATAAAATCTGTATCTAAATAACTTAATGTCTAATAAAATCTGTATCTAAATAACTTAATGTCTAATAAAATCTGTATCTAAATAACTTAATGTCTAATAGAATATATATCTAAATAACGTAATGTCTAATAAAATCTATATCTAAATAACTTAATGTCTAATAAAATCTGTATCTAAATAACTTAATGTCTAATAAAATCTGTATCTAAATAACTTAATGTCTAATAAAATCTGTATCTAAATAACTTAATGTCTAATAGAATATATATCTAAATAACGTAATGTCTAATAAAATCTATACCTAAATAACGTAATGTCTAATAAAATCTGTATCTAAATAACTTAATGTCTAATAAAATCTGTATCTAAATAACGTAATGTCTAATAAAATCTATATCTAAATAACTTAATGTCTAATAAAATCTGTATCTAAATAACTTATTGTCTAATAAAATCTGTACCTAAATAACTGAATGTCTAATAAAATCTGTATCTAAATATCTTCTTGTCTAATAAAATCTTTACCTAAATAACTTAATGTCTAATAAAATCTGTATCTAAATAACTTATTGTCTAATAAAATCTGTATCTAAATAACTTAATGTCTAATAAAATCTATATCTAAATATCTTCTTGTCTAATACAATAAATATCTAAATAACTTAATGTCTAATAAAATCTGTATCTAAATAACTTATTGTCTAATAAAATCTGTACCTAAATAACATAATGTCTAATAAAATCTGTATCTAAATAACTTATTGTCTAATAAAATTTGTATCTAAATAACTTAATGTCTAATAAAATATGTATCTAAATAACTTAATGTCCAAAAAATCTGTATCTAAATAACTTAATGTCTAATAAAATCTATACCTAAATAACGTAATGTCTAATACAATCTGTATCCAAATAACTTAATGTCTAATAAAATCTGTATCTAAATAACTTAATGTCTAATAAAATCTATATCTAAATAACTTAATGTCTAATAAAATCTGTATCTAAATAACTTATTGTCTAATAAAATCTGTACCTAAATAACTTAATGTCTAATAAAATCTATATCTAAATATCTTCTTGTCTAATACAATATATATCTAAATAACTTAATGTCTAATAAAATCTATATCTAAATATCTTCTTGTCTAATACAATATATATCTAAATAACTTAATGTCTAATAAAATCTGTATCTAAATATCTTCTTGTCTAATAAAATCTTTACCTAAATAACTTAATGTCTAATAAAATCTATACCTAAATAACGTAATGTCTAATAAAATCTGTATCTAAATAACTTAATGTCTAATAAAATCTGTATCTAAATAACTTATTGTCTAATAAAATCTGTATCTAAATAACTTAATGACTAATAAAATCTATACCTAAATAACGTAATGTCTAATAAAATCTGTATCTAAATAACTTAATGTCTAATAAAATCTATACCTAAATAACGTAATGTCTAATAAAATCTGTATCTAAATAACTTAATGTCTAATAAAATCTGTATCTAAATAACTTAATGACTAATAAAATCTGTATCTAAATAACTTAATGTCTAATAAAATCTGTATCTAAATAACTTAATGTCTAATAAAATCTATACCTAAATAACGTAATGTCTAATAAAATCTGTATCTAAATAACTTAATGTCTAATAAAATCTATACCTAAATAACGTAATGTCTAATAAAATCTGTATCTAAATAACTTAATGTCTAATAAAATCTGTATCTAAATAACTTATTGTCTAATAAAATCTGTATCTAAATAACTTAATGTCTAATAAAATCTGTATCTAAATAACTTAATGTCTAATAAAATCTGTATCTAAATAACTTAATGTCTAATAAAATCTGTATCTAAATAACGTAATGTCTAATAAAATCTGTATCTAAATAACTTAATGTCTAATAAAATCTGTATCTAAATAACTTAATGTCTAATAAAATCTGTATCTAAATAACTTAATGTCTAATAAAATCTGTACCTAAATAACGTAATGTCTAATAAAATCTATACCTAAATAACGTAATGTCTAATAAAATCTGTATCTAAATAACGTAATGTCTAATAAAATCTGTATCTAAATAACGTAATGTCTAATAAAATCTGTATCTAAATAACTTAATGTCTAATAAAATCTGTATCTAAATAACTTAATGTCTAATAAAATCTGTATCTAAATAACTTATTGTCTAATAAAATCTGTATCTAAATAACTTAATGTCTAATAAAATCTGTATCTAAATAACTTAATGACTAATAAAATCTGTATCTAAATAACTTAATGTCTAATACAATCTATGACGCAGCATGCAGGATGACCAATTGCATATTACAATTAATGTAGGGTTTATTAATATAAGAAGGACATTAAGTTATTATTGCCATGTTTTCTAATATAAAATAACACAATGTAAAGAAATCTAGGTGTAAAATGCGTTACTTGCTTAGATAATTTTGTTTTTCTTCTTGGGGGTTGTTTGGTTTCATCCATATTAAGGAAAATATGACGGCAACATTTGAACTTCCAAAATACATTCGTTACTGCAATAAACTTACGTGAAATGTAATAACTGTAGTGAAATGCAATAACTGTATGTGAAATATAACAAATGTACGTGAAATGTAATAACTGTACGTGAAATATAATAACTAGTGAAATATAATAACTGTACGTGAAAAATAATAACTGTACGTGAAATATAATAACTACGTGAAATGTAATAACTGTACGTGAAATGTAATAACTGTACGCAAAATATAATAACTGTACGTGAAATATATAGCCTTGATGATTGAATGTAATGTGTATTATATCAGTGATTGTAAAAAGCAATAGAATAATGTAATGATACACATAATGCTCTTGTATATAATCTCGCTATAGTTCTTTGTAAATGGGCAAATGCGACATTTTCTAAATATGTTAGGTTTGTATCAGTTGTAAAAACTGTAAATGACTGATAGTAATTGACAATCCATGAATTACACTGACGGACTGTCGCATAATGTCATTGTTAATACAAATCCTCTAATCGTAGACAACACGCATATAAGTCCTAATTCAAGTTTAGTGTGAACCAGCCAGTTGCAATTTTAAAACACCATCTAAAATGTCTATCGAGTATATCTTTCAACTGCTTGTACCATCGGATAATATTACAAGAAATGCTTTTCAACAGATTAATGATTGTTTCCTTATAAAATAATTTCTCTGACATAAGAGTCTATCCAATATTTTTTTTAAAAATATTTTAGTTTTTAAGTCTTTTTGCAATTTGTACACCGCTTAAATTATTGCAGAGATTAAATAAGGTATTGAAATTCGTTCTGCATTCTACCATTGTTCGAATTCAGTTTTATTTTACAGCTTTAGTTGTGTTGGATGTTTATGTGATGCAACTGGCATAATTTCAATTTTGCTCACATTTTTGTTTGTTATTAATATATTGTTTTTCACAACCTACCAAAAAGAGCCATGCAAGTTGAAGCAATATAGTTATTATAGCTTATACCAAACCAATTTATCAAATGACGAGTCTGTCTGGTCTAATCATTTGTATTTTACCTTTTTCATTTTTGAAATGATTTCCTAGTAAGCGTATTGCTTACCCATAATTACTGAGAGATGACTCTTGCACGTAAGCTACAAAAAGCAATTTTTTTAAACTTGTAATTTTACTATTATTGTTTCAATTCGGAATGCCATGCAATTATGCAGAGGTTGTATTTATTTATATAATGACAACTACAAGCAACAATATTATTCTCATTTATAAAGAAAATATTCACTTTAAAAAAAAGACCAAACTGCAAACCTGATGATCTTCATATACCACACTATACGTCCAGGACACATTAGGACAATTGCTAACATTCTGTATCATAAAGTATCCATGCTTTATTTGTGGGATAACACACTAAAAATATGAACCGATGACTATTGATGGTTAGGATCTGGTTTTCTGGAGGCTCTTAAATGCACAGTTGTATGTTCCTCTGGGTTTTCGTGCGAGAGTTTTTTTTATATGGTAACGTTTGACAATTTTCATTAGAAATGCGAAATGGTGATAAAAGTAAGTATAACTGTGACAACAAACATTTATTAGATAGATAGATAGATAGATAGATAGATAGATAGATAGATAGATAGATAGATTCATTCATTCTTGCCTGCAATGGACGCAAAAAGTTTTTTCGAAGCCCAGTACAGCATACCTCTTGAGACAACGATCTAAATAGAATTTTGTTCGTGAATCTTCCAAGAGGATGTACGATTACGGCAGATACGAATACAAAAGAATACACAAATGTATAAAAATCATATTTACGTGGGCAGAGGTTGATGTTGCAATTATCTGTCTGAGTGCTAGGACCCGAACACACGTGTCCATGCACTAAATGGGGAGGATAGAGGCATGTTCTGTTCCGGCTGTGGGTACCAATGTCGCAAGTAGCCGAGCACTTAGTCCATTCTGACCAGGCGGACCAAGAGCCATCCCCTGTGAAGTAAAACATACAGATACATAGAAGGCTTGGTCAGCTATACACTGAAAACACCTAAACCGAATATCGCAAAACATCATGGGTAAAACGAAACCGTACATCATCAGATTGAACGTTTATTTTCACTAATAGGCACATTGCGATAATAATCATGTTAATGCTTTTAATTGTCTGTGACGATATTAGACAAAAATAAATTCTTTACAAATATGGAAAAAGTAGAGATTTAAAACTAAGAGAATCATCATGTCAAATTAACAGAATTACCTTTCATCAAGCACGGTAACTAAGAAAGTGATAAAGGACGAACATTCCCGAGGTTAACCACTAGGTGAGTTCCTAATAGGGTAAGTTATCAGTATCAGCCACGTCTGTCTGTCTGTATGTCTGTGTGTCTGTCTGTCTCTCTCTCTGTCTCTGTCTCTCTCTCTCTCTCTTTAAATTCCAATCAAATCAGATTAGTATCATGCAGACTCAGTCCTCTGAATATGTTTCATAAATTAGCTGAAATCGTTTTAAATCTTTGCTCCAGTTGGTTCCTTTCTTTTAAATGATCCAATTTAGTCATATTGTACGCACATGTTTTTAAAACAATTACGTAACCGGACTAATTGATTAACTCTGCTTTAACAATACATTTAATACAATATATTTGTCTTACATTTGTTGGTAATAATCGGAAATATACTTATACCTGCTATGGGATTTTGTTTTATCTATGTTGGTAAATCTAAATAGCGGTACCCCTTATGACTGTGATAATTTTAAATATAGCCTTGTTTATGTTACGAATGTTTCAAATCACACGACTGTATCACTTTCAAAATTTTCTGTCAAACTATATCTGAGAAAAAAATCAGTTGTTTACAATAAATTTTGTTTTCTTAATAATTCTAAGTACCTGTTGGCTCCGGTGTTGTTGTCGACGTCGTTGTAGCTGTAAAATATTATACAAAATCTATTTTAATACAAGCTTTCTATTTAGACTCGAAAACTGTCAATACAAACAAAACACACACACACACACACACACACACACACACACACACACACACACACACACACCTTCTATTAATTTGTTAGGTATTTTGGTTCAGCTACTAATAGCATAACTATAAGGTCAGTTTGTTTCTTTAGTTTCTGATACAATCACTCCAAAATGTTGGATCCTAAAATACACCAGTTTCAAAACCTGAAGTCTGGTGTAATCATTGGATCGATTCTACATAAAGATGCGATTCTACATATATCTGCTGGAATATAGTCTACGCTACACCGCATTCACTTTAATAAAAAAAATTATAATAATTAATATGAACTTGTTATATATGAGACTGCTCATCACTTGCGACTAACACAGTAACACACGCGGTAACACACGTGTTAACTAGCTACCGAATCAATCACACGTATTAACTAGCTACCGAATCAATCACACGCGGTAACTAGCTACCGAATCAATCACACGCGGTAACTAGCTACCGAATCAATCACAAGTGGTAACGAGCTACCGAATCAACCACACGTGGTAACTAGCTACCGAATCAATCACACGCGGTAACTAGTTTCCGAATCAATCACACGCGGTAACTAGCTACCGAATCAATCACACGCGGTAACTAGCTACCGAATCAATCACACGTGTTAACTAGCTACCGAATCAATCACACGTGTTAACTAGCTACCGAATCAATCACACGTGGTAACTAGCTACCGAATCAATCACACGTGTTAACTAGCTACCGAATCAATCACACGTGTTAACTAGCTACCGAATCAATCACACGTATTAACTAGCTACCGAATCAATCACACGTGGTAACTAGCTACCGAATCAATCACACGTGTTAACTAGCTACCGAATCAATCACACGTGTTAACTCGCTACCGAATCAAACACAAACACCCGCGTGAACTTGCCTTGAAATCCATTATTTCTTCTATTTTGCAATGACCTCAAGACAAAACAACAATCTTTGTTTACTGAATGGATTTTAATTGCGTGAGTACCATAATTACGTTTTATATAATCACTAATGACCAAACAGTAATCGGACCCTATCTTTACATTTACATGGTTTTTATTTGGTCACATTTTCTGTATCATCTGTAAGCCTTCCAAGTCGTCGATTTTTACATCATGCCATGTACTCATAGACCCTATCCCAAGTACATAAAACATCGATTCAAAACTATCTCAAATTAGTATGCATGCATGCCTATATATGTCCTGCGAATGTTTGTTAAGCAATTAGCAAGGGTCCATTTTACGAAACCTATTACCAAAAAAGCCCATGAATGCTGTATATTCTGATTTCTGCCGTTAAAAATTGACTAATTACTCGATTTGAGATATACCTTCCTAGTCATCAAAATCTAACAAAATCTATTGACTGTGGCAGACATATAATTAGCGCATACCCCGAGGTTATTATAGTATAAAGTATTCATTATTAATACTTGTGGTGAGATTGTGTTATTGAAATATGTAGTCTGAAAATGCAATGTACGTTTTAAGATGGCTTTGCTCATGAGTTATTCTTTTTAAACAGAAAACCACAAGACCCATAGCATACATGTCCATCTGAAATATTAATATATATATATATATATATATATATATATATATATATATATATATATATGGATAAAATACACTGTTATTTGTTTTTAAAACAGAAAATCAAAATACCCATAGCACACTTAGCCATCTGAAAGATTAATATATGGATACAATATATTGAGTCATTCTTTTTAAACAGAAAACCACAAGACCTATAGCGAAAAAAGCCATCTCAAAGATTAATATATCGATCAAATCCATATGTTTGTTTGATTAGGATTTTTAACGTAGCTTTAACAAAAAATTCATATCGCTACGATGTTTGCAGTGAGGCCGTTTATAGTGATGTCTAGCATTGGGGCAATATGCCGCAGACATGTAGCATGATGTCAAAACCAGTCACATTATCCTGATACTAGGCTGACCAGTTCTAACACTAACCTCTTCATGCTAAGCACCAAGCGAGGTAGCTGTGAGTACCATTTTTGTAAGTCTTTGGTATAACTCGGCCTGGGATGGAACCCACGACCTCCCACTTCCGCGGCGGACGCTCTAACAACTAGGACGCCGGAGCGGTTCTTCTAAAATGTATGTATTTATATATGTGTGCATGTATACGTCAGGCATACATGTGTGTATTCATAATGGTACGTCAGGCATACATGTGTGTATGTATACTAATAGTACGCTAGGCATACATGTGTGTATTCATTCATAATAGTACGTCAGGCATACATGTGTGTATTTATAATGGCACGTCAGACATACATGTCTGTATGAATAATGGTACGTCAGGCATAACTGTGTGTATACAGAGTGGTACGTCAGGCATACATGAGTATTCAAATGGTACGTCAGACATACATGTGTGTATTCATAATGGTACGTCAGACATACATATGTGTATTCATAATGGTACGTCAGGCATACATATGTATATAAATAATGGTACGTCAGGCATACATATGTGTATTCATAATGGTACCTCAGCCATACATATGTGTATTCATAATCGTACGTCAGCCATACATATGTGTATTCGTAATGGTACGTCAGGCATACAAATGTGTATTCATAATGGTACGTCAGGCATACATATGTGTATGAATAATGGTACGTCAGGCATACATATGTGTATGAATAATGGTACGTCAGGCATACATATGTGTATGAATAATGTTACTTAAGCGTAGTCCTTGCTATACAGTATCGATTTAACCAATATGAGAGTAAACTTTTTAAAAAAACTATCGCAGACAAATGCAAACATATAGTCACACAAAAACACAAAACAACATATAAACAGTATTTAAAAATTTTCTCAGTAATAAATAACACAATAAAATGGTAAAACTTATAAATATAAAGAAAGTCATAAGTTTAAAATATAGACATATCTTACTTGGACATAAATCAGTGTTGCATTTTCTTGTTTCTTTACTAAGCCCATGACAATCTGCCCCGTGGGGAACCCCTGGCTGGAAATGACAATTCCGTGTTCGTAACTGATATCCTGTGCCGCAGGTCTTGCTGCAATCGTTCCAGTCTGACCAAACTTCCCACACTCCATCCACTGAAGCAATGGAAAATTACTGACAATAGTTTAGTTCTCAGAATACCGGGTCATTAATTCAAGCAATGAGTGTTACCATTTCCAGCATTCTATATTTATATGAGATGTTGCCAAGTCAATTTTTCAAAGTGTCGACAATTACCTTGTCCACTAAAATAACCATATCCAATGTTCATTGATAAAAAGAGAAGGCTGGGCAAAAGATTGATTTTCGGCATTGTTGAAAATGTGGCCCAAAAAAAATTAAACATTGAACATTGGACCAAACAGCAGTTGAACATTGTCACAACAGTTGAAAAGTGACACGATTGTGAGTCAATTCACAATGGTTTATAGGGTTCATTTTGCAGTGTTGAGCATTTATTAAACAGTTTGATATATCAAAAGTAACATAATACTTGAACTGATCAATGTCCATTAAGTAATTAGGACTTATCAATCTGAACTAAAATAATTAGTGTATCAATATTTGTAATTGTTTTTACATAGATGCGTACAATGATCCGTTGTTGCATTGGGTACATGGGATAATTGTATGCTTGAATTTACTGTGAAAATAACTCATGTTCTGTTAACTTTGCCGTGAATACCACAATATAACATGACTAACATAAATGCATTTGAACCAAACAATATTTCTTCTATTGCACGAATAGTACTTAATTTATTACATCTTTTTGAGATGTAAACTACTGATTTTGCAACTTGATTCTTGAGCAAGATATACTTATCAAAATTCAAAGGAAATAGTCTACGAATCGAGCAAACAACGATTCCGAAAGGGTCTATTGTCAACGATGGGTGGTCAACCCTAAATGTGCACGCACAACCAAACATTTAAATGTGTGTATACAAGGCGATGGAGTGTTCCTGGAATCTATCAAATATTTTGGAGCCAGATAAGCCCCATGGGATGTGAAGACCGACAGTACAGTGAGCGACCCACTACTGTTCAACGGTATCATCATCAAACTTCATGACAAACGCACGTAACCCAGTCGATCCATCATTCAGCCAAACTCAGAAACTTGTCACTGAGTACCAGAAGCAACATCAAAGACTAAAAACTAGCATCCTCCTCGATGCATTTTTTTTTAACTTGGAAGCGTGGGCTTCCGATAGCTAGTAGATTTGGGTTGGTTGTGTAACACCTCTACCGCAAAGACGCTCTTCCGTGAGCATTGTATATTGTGGTAGTATACTTAACGGCTAAAACTATTACGTGTTGGTGAATTTAAAATCAAGGAGAATAAGGAAACTGCCACAGTCCCGGCCGGCCTGATATTACTGCATCAACCTCCATGAAAACTGCGGCAATGGGACGCGCGCTATAAAAATGATGACGGTTAATAGAGTCGTGTGGCAGCGGCATGTTACAAGTGTTGTTCCAACAGGTTATATGTGCTTGAACATTTGCGGAAAAGAAATCTCTAAAGTTGAAGCTTCCCTGCAGATAGAGACCGAATGGAGCGAAAGTGATAGCTGTTTGAGCCCCTGAATAACTCATGTACTCTCTGCCCAACTTCCTGGTATCATGATTAACGCTGCAGCAGTCAATACAGTTAGCAAACGAAAATGGTCGATAATTAAGCAATATGCACTCATTCGTTTTTAATATATAAAACGATATGGCGGATCGTAACGTTAAGAATTCGTCAGTTACATCTGCTCTTTGATTTAACTAAAGTCTTAGCTCTACCTTTATAAAACTGAACTTAGCAGTCATTGCATAATTACATTCCAAAAAGTAGCAAATACCACTGTCAATGTTTCAATCTGCTCCTTTCCATAGTCATATTTGCTTGACGATTGTATGCTCCAATGTGCATAATCCTTTTAAGGGGGTTCTGATCACAACACAAAGACTTTTTGATTTACATACTTTACTTCAAATAATAAAAAACAGCAACACCAACCTTAAAATCACAGTCAGTACGCTCACACTGCACCAAAATGTCATGTACATATACAAGGCTGCATATCTTGAGCTGAGACGCATCAGCTCCATTCGCAAATATCTTTCAGTGCATGACACTAAAACACTTAAGTGTTCATTAGCACTTTCAAGACTGGACTATTGTTACTCAGTTATGTTTGGTTCGGCTCAATATCTACTCCATGTACACACCAGCAAGATACTTACGCTCCTTTTCTGTCAATTGTATACACATTATTCACGCTTTAAAAAGAAGTCATATGGACAACGTTCATTTGCATACCAGGGCACAGGAACGTGGAACGAATTATCCATTGAAATAAGACACAAACACACAGTGATCCCTTTCGAGAATGCTCTTAAAACTCAAGTTTTTCGACTGCAAGAACAAACTTAAAGACCTAATAATATTTCCTAACTTAAATATTTTCAGCATGTTTTTATGTTTTCTAATGTCAAGGTGGTTTTTGTTTTCTTTTTCTTGTAGTCATATCAATATAGATGTTGTAAAGCGCTGAGAGCTTCTAAAGATTAGGCGTATACAAAGTCCTCATTATTATTTTTATTATTATTATTATTATTATTATTATTATTATTATTATTATTATTATTATTATTAATGTGAAACAACTAATTTTCCTGTTTTTGCTCTTTGCTTGGTATTTAAATATATCATTAACATACATCACAGTATTCCGAAATCATTATCCATGTGCATTTTGTGTAGGATATACTATGAAATGCAAAATCTGATTTTATGTGGAATACCACCTCAAATCAAATCATGAATAAACGACCCGTTTGCGTGTTACAAAACTGTGAAATAGCTCTATTCGGTATAACAGTGATATGCACTTTTATCACAGGGTGTTTCATCGTAATGAGAAAAACAAACTTTTTAAATACTGTTGGAAAAGACAGATTTTGTTAAGGGAACATTTTGTATGGCAATTAACTTTCGGTGTCCTATTACTTTTCTTAGTGTGGGAACACTGTTACAAATTATGTGATTGTTCATATGTAAAGCAGTGACTGTTTATTTGACTAATATTTAAAGTGTCAAAAAAAAACCCCACCAAAAGGTATTTAACACATATTACGCAAGGGAGATAATAGACCATACTCACAAAGTAAGTTTAAGAATACTCCCGCATGTTTACAGTAAACGGACAAATCGGATATTTGTGATTGCAAACAGTTTCCTTCGAGAACATAAATGATGAGTAAAAATATATGAAAATAGTTATGTACTTTATCTAGTTCTATTGTTTTGTGTTTAATATAATGATCGTGCTGACAAAAACCTATTGGTCGTGCAAAATGTATATACGTATGTCCGTAGAGTCTTCCTCTATGAATTTGGCACAAACTGTTCTATATTTTCTTTAACTGTATTTACTGCTGAGTTGACTCTGTCTTACTCCCTGTACACAGTATAACCAAATTAAATTGAGTACGGATATTTACGGTTAGGAGAGAAAGTAGAAACGGGTTTTCGTTCATTCGCAAAACATATTGTTTCATTAATTTTCAGCCATCGTGAACATTTAAATCGAAATACAAATGATAGTGACCTCATTGTCACACGTCCTTTCCATTCACGTAAATGATGTATGGACTGATGAAGTTTTAGAAATAAATGGAAAGTCAATAGATGAAATTGTAGGCCGATATGCATAACGTTAAATCGACCTTTTTTATTTCTCAATTTCTGATCAAACGGTAGCTGTTTTTCTCGTAAAAGCTCCTGATAAGTGTCGAACAGTATCATCTATCCAAATAGTAGACAACAGTTTTAAAAAAAAGTAAGCAGTAGTATCCAAACAGTAGACAAAATTATCCAAACAGCAGACAATAATATCCAAGCGTGTTACACCAGGCCTGGGTTAAGAAGTTTAAAGGGGATGATATTGCGGTTAGGTCAAAATACAATCTTATACAATTTGGCCTATATTATCGTTACTATATTTAGTACACAAGAGTAATTATATACTTAAGCCAGCTAAACATTCAACTTCAGGCTTATGATGTCGTTTTGTTTCTTCAGAACCTTACTTATTATCAAACGCACTTTTTTCTTGTATGCTACTCGAGGAAAAGAAACACCTCTAAACACTTCTCTCCTTCATCTCTTTGTGCCGAGAAGCAGAGGGAAGATTTCGTACCTCACCATTCTGAGTTTACAATGATGCCAACGTCTAATTGTTGCATTACAAACTTTTTGAGGAGTTTAAAAAGAATATAACAGCAAGGATGATGAACAGACCTTTTATTTTTGTCTCATTTGCGAAAACAATGCTTCAACCAAAACTGGACAATATGTGATGACCAAATTAGACGGGGGGGGGGGGGGGTAATTAATATCCATATCAGTCAGAAAGATACATCATGGCCACCAACGTATCGGTTACCCACCCCATTCTCGTTATCTTGTGTGTCCAATTTATATATGTCTTAGTTCCTCTCAGATTAACCGTGTGGGTAAAAAAGTAAATTTGTCAGATGACGGATCTCTCAACCAACTATTTTATCCAGACCAAATCGATATCATGTTTTTGGATGGTGTAGAGTTATTGAGATGGGATTTTATATGCGTTAACAAAAACTATATTAAACCTAATCATGTCCATGTCACCCGAGCACCAAGTCAGGTGGATGTTCCTCAACATGTGTGCATGAGCGTCCAGACAACCAAAAGATTCCAGTCAACTCTGATCACTCTAGTAATCAAAACTTGCTTTGCTGTGCCTGCGTTGTGAAAATATTTTGGTTGGATTTGTTTGTTTGTGGAGCATAATACCTTCATATAGGACTAAATTATCACTATTTTCGTTAAGATCATCAATTGATGGTGCGTCATTGACGTCAGTTCAATAAACTATTATTAGCATCACCATCATCGTCCTTTGCATTTTCATTAAATTCTTAAATAAATATTATAACATGATCATCTATGGATGGTGCCGATAATCAAAATTAGGTCGCATTTGAGCTATATCATTATCAGGTTGAACCAGATCCAGTTGCACCAATAAAAAATTATATGAATGTAGCATGGCGATGACGGATAAAGCCTAACTGGCTCCTGCTCTAGCGCTGCTGAGAAGTCATTCATGATATATAAATATGAAAAAATATGACATTATATTTGGTTTGATGATAAAAAGTCAGTTACTTGTGGATTAAACACAGCAGAAATTCTCTCGAAAATGGCCCCAAACCGTCAACATTCATTTACAGGCACTTACGTGAAATGTGGAAGAAACAAGTATAGATTTGGGTCGCATCGTCAGGCGTCGAAAAGTAGTGACATCGCTCAAGTACACTTAATATTGCCAGAAAATCAATTGACTAAATATTCTGGTGCAAAACACTGGGATACGAATATAGCGGACTTGGAACTCGACTTGATATCTGACTCGACGAAAAATATAATCCATAAAATCCAGGAGCATATCCAGTAAATGCGATTAATCAAGCGTGTCATATTCATGTTTTCGAATATAAAAACCAAGATAAACAACTACATATCGCAGACATCGAGTTGATTCACACGTCAAAGTCTTTAAACAAAATAAAACAGTGGGAAGATCGCTAAAAAATTAGCTGGTATGATCGACGATGAGCGATAATTTAATGGAGGTAACGGGCAAATAATTGTCCAGAATTATAATAATTAAGTCAACTTATTATAGTCGAAGAGGATACTGGAAACATTGTTAAATCCAAATTTGTCATTTAGGGTTTAATATTCATAGGTTGGGAGATTTTTTCTAGAAAATTCAGCCTGACCTAGACTCTAATTGTAAACAAGTTTTTACCTTGGCTTGTTGATCTAATTCCTGGCCTTGCTTTAGACATTGTCAACAAGCTTCTAAAACTATTGGTTAATTTCAAGGACAACTTTTTATTTTTAGTAATTAGTGGCTGCTTTTTCTTCTGGTTCATTCTGTTAGTACGTGACTTGGTGAAGGTAGCTTCTTTATATGACCTTCCAGAATCACATGATTCCTTTTTGTTTACGAGGGAATTACATATATATAGCTGTGTTTAGGAAGCTAACATTAGTAGATGTTTGGGCGTTATTATTATTAAGTTGTGTATTTCATGTTTGAGTGTTATCTTGTTCTGGACTTTGTGTCAATTCATTGAAGAAAGAAGAATTATCTGGAAAAGGACATATGTTTCATAATTTCATCTGGGTGATATTAAATCAAGAACTGCATCACGTGACATTGTCAGCCATTTTGGATTACATCGTCAAAATTCGAACCTGGAACTATTTAGAACATTTATTTATCAGGACTCTTACAATTCCATTAGTGGATTATTTTTGTGAATTCTATATTGGATTAATGTTGGATTTGATTCTCTAAAACTGTAAGTTTATTTATTTTATGAAAATAATTGTACTTAATAAATTCATTGTTCAATTTATACAAGCTTGTTAGTTTTCACTCTTTCTGTGTTGCTGCTTATTCGAGCCTAAGCACGTAACAGCAGTCTCTTTAACTGTTTAAAAAAGCCTCCGCATCTTCTGCAAATTCCACTTGAGCATCATGACGAGTTTGTAATTGTTGTTTGACAGAATCACGAACGGGGATATACTTTTGATTCCTTCTAGTCGTTATTTAGTTAGTTTAGCTGTACAAAATTCAATAGTTAGCGCCGAATCGCTCATTATTATTGATATATCAACGATTTAATTATGGTACCTGACACTGTTACTTATTTCTACCTACATGGTGAATGATGGGATCGAAAACAGATAGGCATTTACAAACAAACACACAATCGAGGCCTCGGTTTATCGTTCTGACTTATATGTAAATTGATCCCTTGTCAAAATTGATGATCTCATTTTATTAAAACACATTTAATGCAAATCATTGCTATTCATTTTTGGTAGAAGCCTTGTTTTTGCAACTTGGACCTTCTCAATAATAGTATGCTTAATTTCCAGCTGCTATAGTGACAAGATAATCAGGAAATCGTATGCATGGAAAATGTATTATACAATAAGCACTCCAGGACTCGTACGAAGCTTAAGCACTCCTACCAAACTTAAGAACTCGTACCAAACAGACGTTCCCATTTCCTTTTCGAAACGCATATATACTCTTGGCAGTGTTGTTCCATAATGAAGCCGTGTAGAAGACAAAATAAAGAAGTTTACAAGCCGTGAAGACGACAAACGAAACCAGTTTACAAGCAGTGAAGAATACAAAAAAAAAAAAAAAAAAACAGATTACGAGCCGTGCAGAAGACAAACAAAACCAGTTTACAAGCCGTGCAGAATATACAAAAAATGTTTACAAGCTGTACTGAAGTCAAACGAAACCAATTTACAAGCCGTGAAGAAGTCAAAAGAAACCAGTTTACAAGCTGTGCAGAAGACAAATGAAACCAGTTTACAAGCTGTGCAGAAAAAAACACAACCAGTTTACACGCTGTGCAGAAGACAAATAAAACCAGTTTACAAACCGTGCAGAAGACAAACGAAACCAGTTTACAAGTTCTGCAGACGACAAACGAAACCAATTTACAAGTTGTGCAGAAAATAAAAGAAACCAGTTTACAAGCTGTGCAGAAGACAAACAAAACCAGGTTACAAGCTTTGCAGAAAACAAACGAAACCAGTTTACAAGCTGTGCAGAAGACAAACGAAACCAGTTTACAAGCCGTGCAAAAGACAAACAAAACCAGTTTACAAGCTGTGCAGAAGACAAACAAAGCTGTGCAGAAAACAAACGAAACCAGTTTACAAGCTGTGCAGAAGATAAACAAAACCAGTTTACAGGCTGTGCAGAAAACAAACAAAACCAGTTTACAAGTTCTGCAGAAGACAAGAAAAAAAAACAGTTTACAAGTCGTGCAGAAGACAAAACAAATCCAGTTTACAAGCCGTACAGAAGATAAAAAAAAGTTTACAAGTCGTGCAGAAGTCAAACGAGACCAGTTTGCAAGCAGTGAAAAAGACAAACGAAACCAGTGTACGGGCCTTAATAAGCTGAGAAAACTTTGTTGATATCAGATATAGTAACATTAATGGCGGAAACTTCTCTGCCTCCTCACTGATATTGCGACACATGCCTGCTTGAGATAGGGTAAAGGTCGTTGAGTTAGAATACTTAAAATTAGCATAGAGGTATACAAACAGTCATCGTCCATGTTGCTAATGTCAACAGCTTACCCAAATAATGAAATCGGTTTCAGAGGAACATTATAAATGAAAAGCGGAACCTAAACCAGACTCTATTTCTAACATGCAGCTCTAATACAACGTTATTTACTTTTAAAAGTAATTATTCCATTGCGTCAATAGTGTTAGTTGTGAGACATGCAGTGTTCTACATAATGATCGACAAAGGCGACGTGTGTGATGGAATGGCACAGTATCTATAATAAATGTGGCAAGACGAAATACAAAATGGTGATGGATCATTTCTAAGTGTGTGTTGTGATATATAAGATGATCAAAAGACGCGAAAACCACAAATGTGTTTAGATATACGTACATGCACGAACTGATGCATACATGTATTGCGTTTGGGTCAATAGTTTCCAGCTTTACCTGCGCAAGGTGCCTTAGTACAGGATTTATGGTTGGTGCTATGCCCAGTACAGTTCTTCCCATGAGGTACCCCGGCAGGGAAAATGCAAGTTCTCGTTCGGATTCTTTCACCATCTCCACATGTTACAGAACACGGCGACATCATTCCCCAACCTGACCATACGCCGTCAACTGTAATATGAAGTAGAATAACTATCTGAGAACCATCAGCATTGGACTTTATTGTTTTGTGACATGGTGGATAATTACTATATAAGGGCACGTAAACAAATCTTACACATGACTGCTGCAAAACCAGATTATCTTGTGATTCCTAGACATTGGGGAGTTCTATCTATTTTCGACGCAAAGAAACAAACATAGAGTACGTTAATATTTTATCATAAGTTCATATATATTTACTGGACTGAAATAATGAACAAGAATTCGCGATTCCTTGATAACATATCTTGGAAAAGTCTCGTAAAAAATCTGACTTCGTATATTTATATTCAGACGTATACAACTAACAAACAGCACCAGAGTTAGGTATGATTCCTATATTTTATAGCAAACACAGTATATGTCTTTTGGTTGTAACTAACGCTTGGAAACGTATAGTGTGTCCTATTTTATAGTTGATAAAACGTACGGCCAGAATAAATATGAACATGTCAAGAGACAACGAGAGGTATTAGTTAAATCTATGAGAAGAGCAAATCCGTGAACCTTAGTAAAATACAACCCTGATTTGTAATGCAAAAAGCGACAGTTGATTTATCAACCAGAACTTCAGATAATTTCGTTAAAAGTTGCGATCAAATCTTTTGGAAAACGCATCTTGAAAAGTAAACTTGAAGATAAGTGGGTACATTTGTAATGTGAATGATAGTTCCAGGAAGGATCTAAGACGAATCACTTAATACGAAAATGTAAATTCTTTTAATGAGCTATAAAGACTAGTCATTAAAAGCAATATCATCAGACAGAAGACAGAATTGTTAGGCATAAATTATTATTCTTTCTAGACGAAGAAAAACGTTGAGAGAAAGAGTTTTTGTCTCGATTAATTTGTTTAGATCAGAATCTGATAACTGAAAGCAATACTAAATATATTATACCTTATATCAGTTTAGCAATGTCAGCAAAATATGAAATACCTGGACACGGAGTTGGGTTGCATGACGTTGTTTCTGAGTGTGTGCCATCGCATGGATTGCCGCGTGGGACCCCGTCCGTATAAGTGCAGTTCCTGGTTCGCACCTTTGTACCTTTTCCACAAGAAGTGGTGCATATTGTCCAAGAGGACCAAGAACCCCAATGACCGTCCACTTTAAGTGAAGAGATTCCAAGTTACAAGTGAGATATAACTTTTAAAAGATTTAGTATGAGACGACTTGATACTTAACTTATGGACCGATTAGAGTAGATGTGCTATATAGAGGTTGTCTTTGGATTGTATATTGATATTGATAGAACCAAGGGTAATAGAAGAATATTACTGAGGCCAATAGCGGGTAAATAATGTCTTTTATTTATACGAGTACCAAGCGAAGAAATGCTGTGTGTCCTAGGTCTATTTAGTTGATAGATTACATATATTCTCGCTGTATTAATTACATCATGAGAAAGTGTCTAACTTTCTATGGTATACGATAGTACAATGAATTCATTATTCTTGAATACACGTCAGCGTCCACATACATGAAAGGTTGCATTTAGATTTGTAACAGAAGTCAGTATTTCGTACCTCATGCATACTAATGATTGTTACGATTCAATGGTTGTAAACTAAGTAACACTAAAGAGGCGAAAACATATGTTTTGCAACGTTCAACAAATGCTTCATTTTTAAAGCGAAACTTTATTACGAACGTATAGCAAAACGTCATAAACGTGTTATCAGTATCAGAAATGTACAAAGTTCCAAATGAATTCCAATGACATTCCAAATAAGTTCCAATAATGAATATGATGATTTAGTATCTTATGTGCTAAACTATCAAGGGTCTGGATTGCAGCCTTTTGATATATTCCAATAATGCAAACCAAAATGACTTTAGCCGAATTCACTTTAATTCCAGTTCAAGAATATTATTGAGCACTTTGGAATTCATATGAATGATAATTTGAATAAATAAATCGACCCTAATGAAAAACTGCACGCAACGATAAGAATACTTCTATTTCAAATATTAAGGGAAGAATTAAACAATACTATAAAAAGATAACACACAGTAAAACAGGTTGTTGGTCAGTCTCCTCTATAAAATGATAAAAATTGCCAGCATGTTAAGGAATTTTAAAGAGGAAAACCAAGTTCTAGACTTAGATTCAAATAAACATGCCTACCTCCATTGATAATGCTCTGAAAATAAAATCGACATTTACAGAGACCTATTAGCTTGTTATTTAAAGAAAAATGAATATTTCTGGTCAGTAACAACATGTACATGTACTTGATTTTGGACAACGTTGCAGATGTATGTTACATATAATCATTGAAAAAGCAAAAAATAATAAAATGGAATATACACAACATTATTTTAAATATAATTGGGGCATGTTCTTTGCATCGTCAATGCATGACCAAACATAAAAGGACACTGGGACTATTAATGTTAAGGAAGTTTGTCAAACATGGTACTGATCGATTTTACCAGGGCACAAATCATTGTTGCAGACTGCATTTTCTATAGAATTTCCAACGCAGTCCTTTCCATGGGGATGACCGCTTAAAAATAGACAAGAGCGCGCTCTATATTTGGCACCTCCACCACAAGTGACCGTGCATGGCGTCCATGCCGACCAAACTGTCCAGGAACCATCAGCTGAAGTGAGAGCGAGCATTAATATAACATAAAAAGTAATTTATACATTATGTTGAATGTTTCTAATTCGACATTCTCAGAATTTTCGTTTCATTTATCACATTCTGATTTTTAATATAGACTCATGTATTCATGTAGACTATTTACAAAACAACACAACGCTTCCGGTATGCTTCGATATGGAACATTAGCATAACAAAATGGTTTAGTAGGTTACAAATATTCATTTGAGTCACATGCAATGTCGGTTTCCTATTTTATACCACTCATGGCCATGTCTAAAGTCACTTCATTTACATATTTTACACTTGAATATATGAGTTAGTTGCCACGGATAGCTTCATACCTATTACAGATTAACTTTAGTAGTCTATATGTCTTAAAACAAGTAAGTATTAGTGTTAGACCTCTCTGTCTCAAAACGCTTTGCAGCACCATTAATAAGGACACCATTGTTTTGTTAAACAGAGTTCCAGCTTAACCGAACACGTTTTACTGAATAGAAGCAACCTAAGCGAAACGAAAACTAAATATGACTACAATCTTAAATCTTGATTAATAGCAACTACACTATATATTTAACACGTACACAATGTGGAAGAAAGCATATTATAATACGTATCATAGGCAATATTCCCAACTTGCACCGTACCTGGGCATAAGTCCGTGCTGCAGAGCATGCTGTCAGTTTCGGGTCCAGTGCATTTAGCACCATGTGGATGTCCTGGCGGAAATTCACACGCACGTGCTCTAAATGTGATACCACCGTCACATGACTGTGAGCACGGAGACCAACTGGACCATTCGGACCATTTGCCATCCACTTTGAAAAAAAGGTTAAAACATAGCAATAGAACAAAAAGTTGACATCACTGTAAACAATGGACCATAGTGCAATAAAGTGGATTTTATGAGCTAACAATGAACATATTAGTGTATCCAACGATACACCATCTGGTTGATTTATATTTAGGTAATATTATATACATTGAGATATCACTTAGACAATAATTAAACAAACTTTGACTGTGTTGTCATCTCGCGTTGTGTATGCATTTATTAATATATACTCCCAGTGCGTACTTTTGAGGCAGCAGCGAATTAAGGTTAGGGAGAAAGGATGTGCTATTGAGCGAAGAGTATGTGATGTCTTGCAATCAGAAATGCGTTTATTGTGTTGTAATTTATTACACTTGCCAACTCGAGTAAACGTCAGAAACAAATGTATTGGTAAGGCAAAAACAACCCCACAAAACCAACAACAACTGAAAATCCCCAGGAAAGTATGAATAAAAAAATGACCGTTCGAGAGATTAGTATTTATTTATATAGCGATACGACAAAATTAAAGAGGAAATGATGTGTATTAGAGGTATGGAATGGTAGATCATATAAGAAGTAGAATCTAAAGATCTAGTGAACACTTTGGGACGCAGACTTTAGATCTATAATCGGATTTGTCTTTAATGTCAAATTACGAAGCAATAATGGACAGTAACTGCAAAAGCCTGTTGCAAAACAAAGTCGAAATCAGGCTGCATGTTTCATGAATATGGAGAAAATTCAAAATTAATTTTGTGAATATATATTGTTTTATAATGTTCATTTTTTCAACACAAAAGCCCGAATTTGTTGCAAAGCTTGGATAATGTAGAAGAAGAGAAAGCGATCCCACCATAATATCCATGCCTAAGTTTTATATTAAAGAAAACATTACCACATTAAGAAGAAAAAAATTGTAATCAAAAGTTAACTACGTGAAATCAAAAATTATTTCTCGGTTGGTATTTTTTCCAGTTAGTCTTTTTTCACTACAATATTTTTCTCAATTTGATAATGTTTTTTTACAAACACGAGCCTGATAAGATGTCGCGCTCGCTCTGCTGCTATCAATTAAATCATATCATATAACAATAATGGTTGGAGAATCATTAACAACTAGATTAGCTCGAGAGCGACTAGCGGCAATACAATTTTTTATACCCGTCCGTGATTCTGTCAGATAAAATTTACAAGCGCAACTGGAATTTCAAGTTGATTTTGCAACAGGTGCTGAACAATTATTCGAACCTGTTACTACAACTACTAAAGAAGTTATATATGGAAACGAAAGAAAATAAAGAGAAGGGAAAAAATGGCGTTGCTCCTGAACTTGAAAAAAAAGCAGAAATAATTAAACAAACAAAAAGGATTTTTAAAAATCTTCCAGTTGATCTAGTTGCCGCACAGCCACAATCACAAGCGGCAGTTGTTGAACCTACCGGAGAAGAAAGATGAGAAGTTATACTATCTGAAACATTTACTGATGATGCGATTAATATAATTAAAATAAGTGAACTAAATAATCTAGCTAGGTTTGCGCTTATGGTTTTTGATCACAAAGAACATTACTTAAAACCCAAACATAATAAATCTGTAAACAGAGATAATTGGTATACGTGGATATATCGCATAAAATATGGCAAAGATCGAGTTTCAAAGACTGATCCAGTATTTGTAACCTACATTAGTACAATAAACAGAAATGGAAGTAGGTGCTCAGATTGAGAAGCAACGCGGTTTGCATCTTCTTCCACTGCCATATGAAGAATCTCCTCCATCACAACAGAAAAAGGGTAAGGGATTTTCTCTGAGTGTAACTCAAAGTGTAACTCGGGGCCCGTCCTAATAATACTCTCTACAATATAGTACGATTAGGAATTCTCATAGGGGGAAAACGAGCTGGAAATAACTCACCGGAAATAATGAATGAAGCCGCTGTTATCTGTCAATACTTATTTCAAAGTGGTATCATGGTCATTAGAGTATATGGCGATATTATTGATGAACTCGTTGATGGTTATCATACTGATTGATAATCACCACATTAGAAAAATAACAATTAGATAGATGATCATACACTATCACCATTATAAACCAACCACGACCTACATAGTAACTTCAAGATTACCCGTTTATTGAACGATTTATGGAGATGGCCTTATTAATGTTATTCAAGGGTAATTTGCAAGGATGTCTCCAAAAAGAGCACCGATAGCAAAATAATTATCGATGAAGAATATGAATATTACCGGCGAAAAGGCTCCTGGTGCTATTGGTAGTATTGCCAGTAAAGAATTTGCTGCAGTTAAAGAAAGAATAACCACCTTGATCCGACGACGAAAATCACCGCCAGTAATATTGCCATCAACAAAAGTCATGTCAGCGAATGCTAGTAAAATAATAAACCAAGCCGCAGATCTAAAACTAGCAGCGTTGATAAATCAAGGATCTGATGCGCAGAGAAATATTACTGCAAATTTAATAGCGGGAAGTGGTTTGGTAAGGTCAGCGGGATCGCGAATTAGTTTGAGAAATATATAGTAAGTTGTTCAAATCTTCACCCGACCCAACATTTGACATAGACAAACCGGTTCTCAAAAATGAATCTGTACGCGATTGTCAGTTTTATTCCCAAAACGCAGTGCAACCAGACAGAAGATCAAGAATTGAACTACGAGGTCAGAATACAAGTAGATATTTCCTACCCGCTGAAGCATTTATTGAAGTAGAAGCAGAACTCCTAACAGTTGCTGGTGGGGAATATGCAGATGGTGCGCGAGTTGGTTTTGTTAATAACGATATGATGGCGTTGTTTAGTAGTGCTAGATATATGATTGATGAAAGAGAGATAGAGAGATTGATAATGCTGGTTTTGATAATGGTAAAGTAACGCTAAGAAAACTCTCATTGTGGATGCCAGTAATGACTCCATCAATCATCGCAGAAGAAAAACCACTATCATTTATATCATGGTTATCAGATACGGCGGATACTATGACAAGTACTGTTGATGGTATATTCCCATGGAATACAGCATCAATACAGGGTGTTTCAGCGCCGCGGCATATATTTACTGCGTTACAGGATAAAGAACGATTACAATCTCAGGAGCGAAATCATATGAGATTTGATCAACTAGGTGTTAATGAAGTTTCGTTAAGGATAAACGGTCAACAAGAACCATCAAAAGATATTTTACTTAATTACGGCCTAATCCAAATTGCACGCGCGTATCATCGTTTGTTAACATGTATGGGACGTCATCTGAATGTAGATGCTGATTGCAAATATCGCAGTTAGATTTTAAAAACCTATATTCGATTTATTACTTTTCGCTGGAACATCTTGATTTAACCAGACATAGTGTTGTTGACATACACTTTCGAGCTCGTGTAAATTTGGGGACTTTCGCTCAGTACAGAGCAATAGCTGTTATACTCAGTGATAAATCAATGTTACTCGAAGGAGTTGCTGGGAGAATGAGAGTCGTTGACGTACCAGTTGAAAATATGGAAATGTTTTCCAAAAACATGTAGACAATTAAATCAATCTCATTTATTAATTTAAAAAAAAAATATACAATCACGTTAATGTCATCTGACTCCTTGTCAGGTGAAAAAAATACAATCGAAAAATGCGAGTACAATAGGGGCCACAATAACATTAAAGCAATTTCAGATTGCTAGTGGTGGTCCAAATAAATTGTCGTTGACTAAAACTCAACTTAACCATTTCAATAAGGCTCTAAAAGCAAAAACTGGAGTTCAACAATTATGATCCATCCGCAGTCAAAAAAAGATTAAACTCGCTGGTATATTTCCTCTTCTCGCGGCATTACCAGCATTGATTGCCGACTTTGACCTCGCAGACGGACGTGAAAGATGCCTCGTTAAATCCTGTTGGAACCGCTAAATGAATAGCGTTAAAAGAGCGACATGAATCAGATACAAAAAAGGGCAATCCGTGAACGGTTTGTGTTAAAGACTATCGGGCAGTCGTTTCACTCGTTATGGAAGCGGCCTGAGACTACCAGGGAGCATTTACTGATTGTCAAATTTTGATTCGATGATGCCAAAAAATTAGGAAGAAAAACTTTAGAGGTGTTTCTATGCGAGATCAATTACCACAACAACCAAACAATATTGAAACCGGTATTATTAATCTTTATAACAGCACTGGACCTGGAACTCACTGGGTTGCATACGCGATTGATATACGTGGAATTGTTTGTTTTGATTCTTATGGTTTAGCCCCACCTAAAGAATTTATACGTTATATACATCAATTAAAAATTCCTTGCTGGTACTTAACGCTACCAACACAAACAATAACCGATCCACCAATATGCGGCCAAGTAGTAATTAACATCCTTGAAGCTATATCTGCATCAACTAAACCGTCTCATAAAGTCGTGTACGAGTATACCAGTAATAACCTTTTAAAGAGATCTTAAATGTATAATGGTAGATATTTGAGGAATATCTCTCTCGAGACTAAAAAAGATTGATGGAATATAAAACGAAAATGTGAAGAACAAAATATCAACGATGAAATATCCGAAAAATTAAATCGTGCAAGTGTGGAGCCAGATAAAATAGTTGTATTTCAAGATAGACCAAAAAAAATTGAAAACGAGTAATGTTTCCCTGAACAATATTACAGTTAAACTTAATTAGAGTATTCGAAAATTCCCTAGTGGTGTTTGATGCCACCAGTAGGATTACACCGGGTGTTCTTTTTTCAACTGTATTAGATAATATTAATAATCGAGTAAAAACATCCGGTGTTATAATGACATGTCTTCTCAATATGACCTCGAATAAAATAACCGCGTTTGGTAATCCATCATCGGACACCGACGCGATAACAAAAAGTTACGTAGATGCGTTGCGATCCGGATACAAAACCACCGACGATAAACTAACAACGTTGCGAGACGAATATAAAACCACCATCGATCAACTAACAACGCTACGAGTCGAATATGATGTTCACGTAAACGCATTTTCAATTCTCCGCAGACATTTTAGAAAAATTGAGGAGACCGCGGATAATTTCTTTGGAAAACCACCAACGATCCCTATAAAACTTTCTGATATTTAAAGAATCATCAAAAAAGATAAAATACCGCATGACGAAAATATCAATACATTATAATCGACATATCATGGATCTTTCACTTGGGAATCTCGAAAAACTTTGTTGAAATTTTCGCACATGTCAAGGGTATCTATGGATTTACCCTGATTTCAGCAATGCGGATTGACGTATCATTAAATACATCAACTGGTGTTAACAGTGTAAGTACAATAATTTATGAGGGATCCACTGAAAGATTTGTAATTATCGATGATGGTTTGAAATCAGCGTCAATTACATGGTATGTTGAATTTGTAATTGATTTAAGTAAATAATATAATAAATAGCCTCGTTGACTAATTCAAACGTTCAACAATATCGATACGATCAAGTACGTGAGTTACAAACTAAACTAAAATATCTCGTTGATTTGTATCAAACAAAGATGAAAAATTCCGCAGGAGTATTACCCGAGTTGATGTAATTGTATATTCGGTTTCGTGTGTTATTGCTGGAACGGATATATTGTTATCAACGGTAACAATGATTATACATGTAGTTGTTACAATTTGTATTTCCGCGGCAACAACAATTACAGGAGTTATTAATATCATTACAAAAAAAAATATCCATGTGCAGTCAGAATAAACTACACAATTAAATAATTAAATTACACATAGCGTCGACATCATATTCTCAAATGTCTTCGTTGATATCATCTAGTCTTTTCGATACAGTAATATCCAATAACGAATTCTCGTCGATGACTAATATCTACAATAGCGCGATGTCAAAATTAGAAAAACATAACAATAGTAAGGACAACTTCAATGGAATTACTGCAACAGATAGCAGCAAACACATCTCCGGCAAGAACAACCATGATCTCAATAATATCAACTAAACCTGAATTCAATATCGATTTTTCAACTGCGATTCCGTTAAAAGAATTCCCGCTTGCTCAATTACGAGTATATACCGCGGAATATAAAATAGGGTTAACACGACTATATAAGATCTGGTCACGTGAATCGATGAGTGCGATTACAAAGGTAACGCTGAACAATTACTTGCTGCCGGGATGAATATCGCGCGGCTAAGAGAAAATTACTGGATGATTTTGAGACAATAATGATGATTGATTAGAGACATTAATGGTACTTCATTAGATACACGTTGGATGATTGATTAGAGACATCCATGATGATTGATTAGAGACATTATTATGATTGATTAGAGACATTAATGATGATTGATTAGAAACATTTATGATGATGAATTAGAAACATTTATGATGATTGATTAGAGACATTAATGGTGATTCATTAGATAATTAGAAACATTTATGATGATTGATTATAGACATTAATGGTGATTCATTAGATACACGTTGGATGATTGATTAGAGACATCCATGATGATTGAATAGAGACAATTTTATGATTGATTAGAGACATTAATGATGATTGATTAGAAACATTTATGATGATTGATTAGAGACATTAATAATGATTGATTACACAACTTAATGATGTTTGATTAGACACATTTATGATGATTGATTAAAAACATTTATGATGATTGATTAGAAACATTAATGGTGATTGATTAGAGACATTTATGATGATAGATTAGAGATATCAATGATGATTCATTAGAGACATTCATGATAATTCATTAGACACATTTAATATCTTTGAATGGAGACATGTATGATGATTGATTAAAGACTTTAATGGTGACTGATTAGATACAAGTTTGATGATTGATTAGAGACATCCATGATGATTGATTAGAGACATCCATGATGATTGATTAGAGACATTATTATGATTGATTAGAGACATTCATGATGATTGATTAAAGACATTAATGTTTTTTGAATAGAGACATTAATCTTGATCAATAGGAATAAAAAGTGAAATACATTATATGTTTAAAAGGTAGAAAATACAGAACGGATAGTGAGAGGTCGTTTTTGACTGGGTTCTAGCAGCATCTCTGGTTTGGAAATGAGTCAGTAAATGACAAATATCACTTGACATGAGCAGAGAAAGAAGTCGTTAGATGGGCTGAAGAAAATATTAAGACGATTTTGATCCCAGTTGCATGTCGAAAGTTTATATAGGTTACATTATCAACGTTAGGAAACTGTTATTTACATTGGTTAAGAATGAAAACTATAGCATTCACTACTTACACTTTGTATATGACACCTCAATAAACAAAGTAATTATCTCAAAAAGAGATAAACGCTATAATATATCAAGAGATACTTTCTCGGCAATGGCAGCAGAACCTGGCATTTGGAAGTACATAAGAGGTTTTTGGACAAATTAATTATTACAGAGTTTGAACAACAAGAAAAGCAAACTAAATAAATAAAATTTAATGTGAATTTCTGATGTCAGAGTTTTAAACAATGATGTCAGAGTTTTAAACAATGATGTCAGAGTTTTAAACAATGATGTCAGAGGTATGCAAAGAGCTAATAAGTAAATTTTACAACTTCAAAATCATATGATACATGTTAAAATTTGATGACTATTACCATGTAATGGTTTTCTTATATTATTCGTTTGGTTTAATCCTAGTTTAAATCGTTTTTTAATTCTAATTTAAATTCTCATATTTGTAAATGCTTCTTATATCGGACAATAATGGCTGTGTTCAAAGCTTTCTTTTTCGGCAATAGAAGGTTTCCTTCGCCAAGAACATTATAGCCGAACTTTGCTTATGATAGCTTGGGGTTTTGAAATTTTGTCATAACGGCTTGACGTGTTGGAATGTTGCCGTCTTAAAATGATCAATTCCATTAGATATTTGCTATTCATTTGAACTGGTTCACCTTAGTTGCAGATTACATAACTCCAAACGGTTCTTACATTAATCTTTCAGAATGTTGATATATTAATCCGATGTTGTCTTGCATAAAGAAACAAGTCAATACATTTCCTTAATCTTTCTGATCTTACAATTAAAGTCGCTGCATGGTGATTTATCACTACAGTTCCAGGAAACGACTCCAGAAATGTAAATTTTCGTGGTAAGTTTTTCCCAACAAATTGTATTATGTATTGTTTATTGTAAAACGTATTCGTTGCAATTAATGTTTTTGTTTTTTTCTTGATACATTTGAAAGTTTTACTTTCGGAAATCAAACATTCGTAATTCCTAATGATAAACGTCATAGAGCAGATATATGTCTTAGTTTCATACGTGTCTCGAAGTTACATACTAAGCACAAGAAAAAAATATTATGCAAATATATTTACAAATTTAATTGGCAGTTTAAAATATATCTGGCTAGTCAATTTCATATATTCTTGTTAATTATATGGGCTAATAAAGCCTCAATGGAAAATAGAATTGTGAGATCACGAAGCTTCTTCCTTTATATCCCTGTTATATTGGTCTACTGGTTGGATATTGCAAAAAAAGATTCAGTTTGGAACCATGAACAACAGCGATGTTCAGCTACTTAGTAAATAGTGATGATGAGATCAGGATATGGAAATACATGAACTCGTCTATCAGAGGTTTGCAGCCTATTTCGAAAATCTACCCCTATGAACTATGACCCAAAAATATAAATGACTTTCTACCCGCACTCATTTAGTATCAAGCTAATACAAGATTACACACACACACACATGCATATATATATATATATATATATATATATATATATATATATATATATATATATATATATATATATATATATATATATATTCATAAGAAATCAAATTATATCGAGCAATAAAATACAGTGCTTCTGAAAACTATTAAAACTTCGAGTCATGCTCATCTTATCAGAGATACGGAAAGGACTAAGCATCGTTACCGGTTCAATCAATTTAGTACTTTCACGAGCGAATTTCTTTCAAATATGGTAACATTCCGTCAATTAGAAAGGTCCTTGATTGAAGGGAAAACTGATGAATTTATCCCTTACAAAAGTGCTTAAGAATCTGTGAATCAGCTGGAAATTTACGACTTTTCTATTTATAGTGTATTCAATAATGTTATTCCTTACACCCTTTTGAAAACTGATTTGTTGTCGTTTCTTCAATTCTTATTGGTTGTATTGATGTTTCGGGATGTATTTGCTTTTGTCTCGGAATATCGACGATGTGAGTCGATATTATGTCAAATATATCTCTTTAGCATACTTTATGATGTTGTTATCATATTACCGATATGTGTTTATTTAATGAAATGTTTTCACCACATTTACATGCCCTGTCTCTTTTCTAATCATTAATCTTCGCTGGCAGTCAGACCAAATGAAATACACGAAATTTGGGATTCTAATAATTTTGTTGTGAATATAATAGTTAAATAGACAATATCGTTTGGAATTAGCAATATATGTGTCTGTCTACATGAGTTAAAATGTCACAAAGTTAGAGGTAGTTTATTGTACACGTCTACAATGATGACATGATGCAATGGATGTTAAAGGTTCTATAGTAACATCGAGATTGAAGCTATCCACGTGGTTGCCAGATTTCTAATGTATTTCAATACAGCAAAACCATAACATAATTATTATTAATTATTTATATTATTTTCATTTGGTTAAAGGTTTGTTTAAATATCCCATCACATAAGTATTTAGTGAGAAGTCAAAACAAAAACGGAATAGTCTTGATGTGTGGCAATACAGAGCATCCCTATACTTGCTTAAGAAGAACATCATAGTCGAATTTGTGATGTGCGTTTGTATGCCTTTACAAATAAAACATATGTAATGATTATTTAATACACAGATGGAGATTTTGTACTACATTCTAGAGTTATCCATAATCATTGGATATTTTTTTTTATTGGAGCTGTTAGCTTTTTGAAGAGAATGAAGTGTCGTGATATGGAAATAAAAAGCAATAACAACATATTTTAAACACTTTTTCTCTTATTGCTGCATTTCCGAAGGAAATGGTTGATAGTTTCCAAATCTCACAAGAAATGTGCCATCTCATTATTTGAAAAAAGGACGTGTAACATTGACTTTCTTTGTTACAGTTCGGTTTTCAATCGGCATATGTTTAGTCGAGTGTCTTGGAAGAAGTCTTCATCTACATATATACTTATTATTTACAATTCCTCTTCGTTTTCTTGTTAAACTCTACCTCAATGTTAACCAATATAAATTTTTACTAGTTCTCATGATTTACTGAGTAGATTCCTTGTTCTCGGTTACACAATTAAAGACAATGATCACTACCTGAACATAAATGTGTGTTGCATATACGGGCAACCTCTCCATCACCGTCGCAGTCTGATCCTCTGATGCCGTTGTCTGGAAACACACAATCTCTGTTTCTTGATTGTATTCCTCCGTTACACGTTTTGCTGCAAGTTGTCCACGTCGTCCAACCTCCCCAACTGCCATCAACTTTACAAAATTAAATAATTCTTACATTCTTTGTCAAGTTTAAGACCTCTAGTAAAGAATATACAAAAGAGTCATATACAGCTTAGTTCAAAGTGTATAATGGCCTGCTATTTGTACGCCATACATTTATTTACAAACGTGGAAACGCTAGACTCATCTCATACAATAACTAGTCGAAGTATCCCCAATATTAAAATTCAAGGTATGTGCGATAATCAATAGTACAATGATCAGTTTAAATTCTAGTCTGCACGCAATGAAGAAACTAGAATAATTAACACATCTTGAAAACAAGACAAAACAAAAAACCTTAAGAAATGAAAATTTTGTTTTTAAGCAAGGGCAGGAAAATGATGTATAAATTGCATTATGATGTCCTAGACTTTTACAAAGAGAATTGCACACATTATTGCCCCCTTTCAAGATTGGCAAGGCCGCACACAAATTCACATTTGGATGAAGAAAACACAATTAGGAATACATTTCGTAATGAGTAAAAATCATGATATTTCAGTGTTTAAAGATATTACGCTCTAATTTGTGATGAATACAATGTATTCAGATTACAAAATTGACGACATATGGAGAAGGTCGATGAAGAAATTGAAGGTTTCTGCTTTTAAAATACATTATAAAAAGGAAATCTGCAACGCTTATGACAACAAAATGTTTTCACTTACTTGTGAAATATACCCATATATCCAATAAATTTACGTAGATATATTCAATGAAGTAAATTTTAAAAAATCGAGTTTATATCATCATTTGACGGCGACTTTTTAAACTGGATAATTCTTAATACGAATAATATTTGTATCGGAAAGCATGATTGACAATTTGCGTTGAGGAAAGTTCTTAATCCGGAAAGAGCGACATCCTCAATTAAAGGATATTTAGAACCATTCGAAAAATTGCCTTCTGGCAATTTAGGAACTGTTCTTTGCGATATGTATTGTGCAGACTTTGTAGTGATTCTATTACCAGGTTGCTAATTTCAGCGACATTTGCATCAAAATTACTTAACATGAATACGTTACTCCTTTGTAAATCACAATGAATTTGTTCTCAATATGTTATTGATATACCTTTCATGAAACATGGTTTGGACTTCGGTCAGTCAACATTCTTTTGTTTAATTACACCTAATTCTATCTTATACACATCTTTTACTGGCAAGAATTTACCTGGGCACTCTCCGAAGAAACAATGTCTAGTTTCATTTGCTGAACCCGTACAATCGTTCATATGATCGAAACTAGGATCGAATTCGCATGTTCTGTACCTCATCTCAAATCCATGGCCGCATGTGTGTGAACACGATGTCCATTTTGACCAGTATGACCAATAACCATCCTCTAGGAAGAAAAGACACTGATAGTTATATAATTAATTATTTTTTTCACAGAATACACTAGTACTAAAATACTTTTATATTAAAATAGAGTACGGGAGTAAATTACTTTTGTCGCAGAATGCACCAGTGCTAAATAGCTTTCATGTAGTATTATAAATAGAGCATGAGAGTAAATTATTTTTGTCGCATAATGCACTAGTGCTAAAACAGTTGTAATGTATTATTATAAATAGAGATTGGAAGTAAAAACATTTTTTTCTCAGAATGCACTAGTGCTAAAATAGTCTTCATTTATTATTATAAAGAGAGTATGGGAATAAAAAAAATGTTGGAATGTCCATCACAAGGTCACATAACTTAGTGGTGTATCGATCGATCGATCGATCGAGAGAGAGTTGTGTAGCTAGATAGATCAACGGTAGCAAACCATGCTGATGAACTACGAAAAGACCAAGTTACATAAAATTCATGCTGATGAACTACGAAGAGACCAAGTTACATAAAATACATGTAGGAAGGATAATGTTAGCTTATGCTCTAATCCTTATTATTATATACATTTTATATTCGACTGAAACATCAAACTGTAACCATATATTATACTCATGTATTTTGCTAGCATATAGCATCAAAATACATTTTTGGAAATACTTCGCATGGAAGGTTATATATTATCCTATCATAGTAAAATATTGCTTGTATTTGACAATGAATAGTTCAAAACATTGAATATTAAAAAAACCCCGTTAAACTTTGTACATAAATCTTCCAAAAAAGACATTTCCGAGGGTAATATTTAGAGTTTATTTTCAAGTGGTCAAACATGAATTTGCAAACGTTGGGTCACCTGTAATTAGTTGGCACATAATCTTATACTCAAACGGAAGCCGTTATGCTTTCTGTTAGTTTGGTCTCATTGTAGAAGAGTAAAAAACCATTTTATTTAACGATTAGGAAGAAAATATAGAACTTACTCGCACATGGACGTGGATTACATGGCACAAGTTTGTAGTTAAGTCCACCACAATCTGAATCAACGCCAGTATTGCATTGCCTTGTCATTTCTCCGACCCCAGCGTCACACGTTACCGAGCACTGGAACACCTCAGTTGACCATGCTGACCATTCTAATTTTGAAAGAAGGAAACATTTCCCAAAAAGATCTCTTTTATATCTATTTATAATTTTATCGGATTTCACTACCTGTCTTGCATATTCTCGTATAGAATAATATGGTGTTTTCATAATTGTGTTTTTTTTCTTCAAAACGACGAAACACTTCTGCAGTAAATTAGAATTATAGTCATCAATTCCTATATTCTTTATATTCGTCGCATTGGTCTCTTTAGAAATTGATGAATTTAATAAATGCGTTTTATTGGCTGAAATAAAATATATGTAATTACACTAACGTCCTGCGTGGATCTAGTGTGGATCCTGGAACTTTTTTCCGTTCTAACAATGTTATATCCGAAGAAACCGTAAGAGTAGCGATGAATTTTAGAAAGCATAATATATTTATGCCTAAATACTGGTAGTGTCTGCTTTTCTTATTAACATATCATAAATAAGGCATATAATCATGAATAGAATATACCACAATTAAATAAGTTCATTGGAAGTAAAATAAAATTGATTTACATTTTGATTAATAATTATTTCTTAATTTTTTTTTATATAATTGCTTACCTGCTGGGACTCTTGTTCCAGTTATTGTAGGTCTTGGAGATGTACTTGGTGCTGCGAAAAACCAATAACAAAACGTATCTTATATTTTGAACACTTGATCTATTCCGAAAATGCGTTGCTCTCCATATTTTTAACACGACTGAGGCATGTGTTTATATTTTGTCAAGAAAAATTTAAATGACGTTGTTTGAAATAAGGTTAAAATACAGGAGAAGAAATATCAGATTCAAATTATTTGGAATAAAGACAATGAACCAATGCAACTCTAATAAAAGATATATATATTTTAAATCATCTAACTTCACAACTTTGATTTATTGTCAACGCGAAATAGCACACGGAAAATATTGCATCAACATTTTATCCTATAGCAAGTCTTAGAAAATGTTGATTTCTCTACATCTTGCAGTAAGAATATTACCTTGGCATAAACCCAGATTACATCTCTGAATTTCATGAGCTGGCATATCACCGCAGTCTTCGTTCATTCCCGTGTCACAAGTCCTGGCTCTTCCTTGAAAACCTTCATCGCAAGTAGATGAGCAAATTGACCACTCTGTCCACGGAGTCCAGCCTGCATATTATAAAAATGCAAAGATTATGCTTTTTAAAAGAATATGGACAGATACGTCATGTTCGAACGCGTGAAAAGGTAATGTAGTATAATAAATGTATGTTGCGAATTCGGTTCAAAGTAATCCACTTCACTAACTGTACCGCCCATACAATCAAACTCAACATCGTGCATACGAAATGTGAATTTTCGTACATACATGACGATAATTAACTTGTATTCACTGTTTATTCACATGTTTTCTTTATTTTATATTTAGCACAAAAATATAACAAACACAAAACAAGTAAAATAAAATCAATGGCTTTTCTTCATCTAGTTACAATGCAAACCGCCGACCTGATATGCAGTAACGTATAGTACAAATCCTATGTATAACGTTAGAAGAAACCATCGTGTTCCTCAGAGAAGGTTTACCGTCGTTTTAAGTCTAATCTCGACGTAAGCAGATGAAAATTTTAGCAAAAATACGGTAAATTTTATTTACAGCTGTAATTGACAATAAATGTCCATTATATTCAACTGGCTATTTTGCGGAGAAGACCACTAAATCTGGTATGTATATGTATAAATATATATATATATATATATATATATATATATATATATATATATATATATATATATATATATATATATATATATATATATATATATATGTATGTATGTATGTATGTATGTATGTATGTATGTATGTATGTATGTATGTATGTATGTATGTCTTGCATATTACTTACTTGCGGTATGGCACTCAGGCAGTTCACAGACATCGAGCTTATAATCCGTTCCAAAACAATCAGACCTAATCCCTGAGCTACATGCTCTGGCCCTCTCGCCAATGCCCCTACCACAGGTTACTGAGCATCCTGTAATCACGTCGGACCACTCCAACCAAGCTTGGTATTAAAATAAAACTCTTCATAATGACCATAGCAATAGTGTTAAATACTTGTGACATGGTAGTGAGGAGAGGGTGGGACGTTCATTCCACCCCATCGCTATTCCTTGAAACACCACACTTCAAATGAGCGCAAAACAACTGGGTAGTTTTCTATAGTAAATTTCTTCGCAGTTAGATGATTAACTTTTAGCTCGGAAAATTCTAAAAATGCCTGAGTTTTTATGTGAGATATTATTTCCATGGTCTTTTTACCTGCTTATTTATGGCAAACACCCTGCTTATTTATGACAAACACCCTCCTTCAAACAACTATATTTTTTATTCCACAAATGGGGAAGATCGATGTTGAAAAAAAAACGTCGGGGCCACAATATATAAATTATACGTAAAGTATATAGTCGTGTTTAATTTACGCTCACTCGGAATGGCTTTATCAACATATGATTACGTCATGTTAACAAAATCAGTGAATCTTAGCATCAAAAACGCTTAAGGAGGTGATATACGTAAGATGTTATTGTACCTTATACGATTTTGACATACATCATCAAAAGGATTTGCTGTTTATTTTATAATTCCGATGCGATCTCGGCAAATGTAAAAAAAGACAAATCACTTTTCTTGATGCACATGACTGACACAATTATGCGATCTGTGCTGACGAAATGACTGTTATAAAATAATTCTTATAAGATAATTATGTCAATGGCATTTATACGATCAGTGTTTACGTGTCTTACTGGCTTCAGCGTCCGCGGTTAGAAACTTTTTCTCCTTTTTGTTTTGAGCCCCATTCTTTTCATCTTCTTTGTTCATGTGGAATTGACTTTCAGTGGTTTCTGGAAAACAAATGCGTTTTCGTCAAACGATAATGATTTGATCTGAATAGAATGTTTAAGTGTATTGTAACCAATTTGATATATATAATGTTTTCCTTATAGATTAAAAACATCACACGTTGCTAAATCAATTGTTGTAGAGTGTTGTAAAGAATGGTCCACCATGTTTAAATGTGATTGCTATTGTTTTGATTTCTTCTTTTGACACATTTTGAAAAGAGTTAATCTTTCTCACTCTTTCTCTCTCTCTCTCTCTCTCTCTCTCTCTCTCTCTGTGAATATATATATATATATATATATATATATATATATATATATATATATATATATATATATATATATATATATATATATATTAAATTGTAGTGACTAATTATCGCTGAATTGTGTCAGTGCTTTGGTCTATTTTAATTTAAGTAAAATTGTAAAGTACGTTACACGAATATATATTTTGATATGAGAGTGGATATTACAATATGTTGTAACAACCGCCAATCTTCAAGAACAGATAACAGCGTTATCAGCATTAATCATGGGCCTTAGGGGATATGAGGCAGCGGACGTGGCTACGTCTCCTATCCAATTAGTGAGCCCTGAATTAATTTCGCCACCACCACCACCAGCACCAGCCCCTATGAAGAAAGGTACAGGAAAGGGGAAAAAGGGAAGGGTGAATATGCCATCTTCACCCACCCCTATTACTCCCACACCGGGTGCAGCAGTGAGCCCGGAAAAAGAAACGGAGGAACAACCCATTGTCACTTCCACTCCGAAAGAGCACTGGGAAACGCCGGTGAGGACCACACGGATGCCCAAAGCTACAAAGGACGAATTAATGGGGACACTATGCGAGGAAATGGGACTGAAGAAACTCTTAAAAGATAAGAGAAAAGCCAAAAGTTACATCGCTGCAGTAACATACTTGGGGTTCCGTTCACTCTATGCGTCTTCCCCACCTAGAATCCAGCAATGGGACTTCGCCATTACGATCCTCACCCAATACTACCAAGAGGCCTTCATGGAACGGCCATTCTCACACTTGATTGATGCAGCAAGATACCTAGCCGACCTGCATGGAATTTATTTCCCGTCAACCAACAGGGAGGAAACTAGGCCTGCTGACAGGCTAGTGAGAGCCGAGGAAAAACGTGGGACGTTTTCCCGTGAGGAGTATTAGCCCTTATAGGGGCTTTCAATCATTGCCATTTAATAGGGGACTCATTTGGTTACGAGTACCCCTCTTTGAACAACTTACCGTGGCCCTAAAAAGCTAATTAGACCTTATTGGACCGCCTCCAACAAATTTAAGACCAAAATTATCTACCATTGACTACACTATTATATGTCACTTTGACATTTTAATTTCAAAATTTGTTAGAACTTATTATATGTACACTTATGTACTTGTTTTATTAGAATGATAGGACTTGAAATAACAATTCTTCAACTCAAATATTTGAGTAATTGCACAGGTGGCTAACACATTATTGGATGTTAAGCTGTCCATTAGTACAACCGGACTGAATTTGACCTTTAGTATGACCTTGTCGTTTCAGGTGTGGACTGCGTCCTTTGCTGTGCTGTCTGGCTGTTTGCGTGCTCTGGTGTGTGCTGCTGTGTCGACGCCCTCCTGGACCTGAACCCTTCCCGCCTTTGCCTCGTCCGACTCACCAAATTTCTAGCGAAATGAGAAAACATTTTCCCTCGCTACCACTGTTTGCTCCGATAGGTTGTTAGGGGTGGGTGTGAGTGGTACTATTCCTACCCACCCAAGAAATGGGCTTTCACTTATTCCGATAGTCACTAATTAGTGACTCGGATGAACGCCCAAATTAATAAGTGCCCTCGTTGGCACAATAAAATGCCCGAGGGGAGGGAGTAGCGACCCCTCCCCGAGGGTCAATAAATGGCCCTGCGATATGCGGGCTATAAAAGCTGCCAATATGTTCTACGAACGGCGGTAGCTATAAAACCCCAACTGATTGGATTGGATTACAATATTTACGTACGGGATATGTATATAGACAATGGACACTTCAAAACTGAGAGACATAGAAGCTGCGAATACAATATGATTACACTGACTGCTGCATTTTTGTTCTCTTCTTCCGCCTCTTCCGCATCTCCAATAGCACTAAATTGAGATTTTTATTGTTGTCGTCGTGTAACTTGTTACCGGCATAAATACAGGTGTAAAATGATCATATTTCGTTTATTGTTGTTATTCATATAGTAGATGTTCTTGCCATTCTTTAACCTTGGTAATTTAATAAAGCCTAGGAATCAAAGACACAATCACACCTCACAACATTTTATGTTCAAAACCATAACCTCCGCTTTGGAGTTGATCGGTGACCTCATACCATTTGTCTACAGGTGGCATAAGTGAGGCTATGTGCTATGTACTTGATGACACGTTCCACAAAGAGACTGTGTATTAGACTTTTTTCTTCTTCTCGATTTTTCAAGCAAAAAGCAAGAGTACATACCTTTTGAACCAAAGAGCCACGACAACCAATCTAGGGCGTTAACCGGCGATAGAACAGTAAGTAATATACACACAAGAGCAATATCTGAAAGACAAAAAAAGTCATACACTGAATCCATTGATGGCTGCATGAGCTGAAATAAAGAAGACAGATATACATTTTAAACTGGGATTTACAGTAATATGTCAGGGAATCTGTTTTAAATATAAAAAAGTTGGAATTGTTGGGGTCGAGGGGCTGATACATAAAATGAGACTTCAAATGAATTTGATGATACGGGTCAATATTCTCTTCAATCAGGACCATCTTCACACCTATATGATTTTAATATAATTTAATATAATATTTTATTGTTTTGTTTGTCATATTAACATCTTCAATCCTGTATGATTTTCGTAATATTTTATTATATTGTTTGTCATATTTACATCTTCAGATATTGTAACAGTCTAGAAGTGGTACTGGACATTTTGTTTCAATGACAATTTGATATTTGAAATCCTACGTCAGTGTGACCCTTATTTCATACCTACATGCTTTTGCTTATACTTTTTTTAACTGCGATATACGTTATGTATGTGTCAAATATTACATGAAACATAGCTAAGTACGGATTACAAATCAAAATCCACCCCTTTAATGGTCAATATCACAAATAAACCAAAATCCACCCATTTAAGGGTCAATATCACATATAACCAATATCCACCCCTTTAAGGGTCAATATCACATAGAAACCAATATCCACCCCTTTAAGGGTCAAGATCACATATAAACCAATATCCACTCCTTTAGGGGTCAATATCACATAGAAACCAAAATCCACCCCTTTAAGGGTCAATATTACATATAAACCAATATCCACCCCTTTAAGGGTCAATATCACATAGAAACCAATATCGACTCCTTTACAAGTAAGTATGAGCAGAAGAGAGGGCGAGCCAACCTCATAATAGAGATGTCCATTTAATAACGTAAGGCTTCTTACAAAAACAACAAATAATGTCAAACATTGCAAACCAAAGCCTCTAACTAACATGAGAGTTTCTCTAAATGGGTTAGTTAACGATTCAAAAACACTTTCAGCTGATATAGTATATGCACAACCATGTACAACCAAAAGAGGATGTTGATGACCAGCTGCAAAGAGGATGAACAGACCGAAACTATTCCAGACAAACCGAAACTATTTCAGTAAAATCCTAAAGGATTTCAACCATAACTATGTTATGTATGAAACAAAAAAGAGAGAGACGATGAATGGTTTCGGTTTCTTACAAAATAAGGCTGCTACGGAGACAAATCAAAATTGTTATGGTAAAATTCTTTAATGAAATTGAAAGAATTTCCGTGAAAATCGTTTACGATTTCACATACAGACTAATTTGTAAAATATCTCCTCGTAAATCAATAAAATTATTGGACTGATGAGTGAGTTTAAAATTAATTATTGTTAGTGAATTATTATGACATCGCATATACACTGGATTAGTTGGATGTTCAATTATTAGAAATCCGGGCGGAGTTGTTTGTGAAAACGAATAAAAAATATACCACTGTATTTTTACGTAGACTAGTAAATTTAAATATATGAGTATCATAGTTGGATCGCAATTTTGTCAAATTATCAATAGCGGTTTTTACATGCATGATATGCAACTCGGGTTGCGAACGTGGAACACCGAAAAAATTATTTATCGGGGCTTCGATGTTATCAATTATACTCTGTTGTAATCGACCAAAATTTATTATATGATCGTTGTATTCCGATTGTAGCTTTTGTTGGGCATCCACAATAGTTGAAACGTGAACACCTGGTTTGAGCCTACCCTTGTCGGAAAATAGCGCGATAGTATTTTCAGCTGTGTCGCGTCGTTTTGTCAAAATATCATCTAGGGAAACATTACTCGTTTTCAATCTTCCTTGACGATCTTGAAATACGACTATTTCATAGGGATCAACACTTGCGAGGTTTAACATCTCGGATATTTCATCTTCGATTTTTTTACATCAGATATTTCCGTGGTGCTTTTTTAGGCTTGATAGTGATCTTCCCCAAATATCAATCATTATATTCTAAGATCTCTCCATAAGAGATTACTCGTATATTTGTGTACGGTTTTATGAGGTGGTTTAGTTGATGATGAAATAGCGTCAATGAGATTTAATACTTCTAGGCCGCATATTGGTGGGTCGGTCATTTTCTGTGTTGGTAGCGTGGAATACCAACGAGGGGTGTTTAAGTGGTGTATATAACGCATAAATTCTTTAGGCGGCGCTAAACCCATATGAATTGAAATAAACAATTGCACGCGGATCAATCGCGTATGCAACCCAGTGAGTTCCAGGTCTGGTGCTGTTATAGAAATTAATGATACCGGTTTCTAAGTTGTATGGCTGTTGTCGTAATTGAACTCGCATAAAAACACCTCTTAAGTCTTTTATCGCATGTTTTTTTAGCAGCATCGAGTAAATCAAAATTTGGCATGGGAACCATTGCTTCTCGAGTTATTAATTGTCCCTGGTATTCTCAGGCCGTCTCCGCTGTACCATAAATGAGGAGTTCCTGGTAGTCTTAGACCCTTTCCCTTTTTTTATATCCTCACCCAGTTGCTTTCTTTAGTGCCATCCATGCCGCGGTACCAACGGCTCCTAACGCAGCAGCTTTCGCCACCGCGGGGGTCGCGGCTGCAATTAGCGCTGATAACGCAGCGAGAAGTGAAAATATACCACCTGATTTTATCATGTATTTGACGCAGATAGAGTGACCTGAACACCTTTTTTATCCTTGATAGCATCATTGAAATGCCTAATCTGACAAGCTGTCAATGACAGTTCATTCTGACCACCTGACATCTGATTGTGTTTTAGCGATATCATAGTTCCACATTTTTTAGCTGATTCCGATTGAAATGTTTTAATCTGATTAGGAGTCAGGGTGACGCTAACATTACTATATGGCATTTAATTTAATAACAGATTGATCTAATTTTACATATTTTCCACTGGCGCATCAACTACTCTCATTCGTCCACCAACGCATTCGAGTAGCATTGATTTGTCACTGAGAATGACAGCAATTGCTCTGTAACCACCGCGTATGAGTGGTGGACCTGCAATGTCAGGAGGAGGAGCGGTTACGCGAGCTCGAAAGTGTATATCAACGACGGATTTTGTGGTTAAGTCTAGATGTTCCAGTGAAAAGTAGTAGATGGGATATAGTTTTCTAAAATCTAACTGATATTTGCAGACCAGTATCTACATTATTATCAAGTCCCATCAATGTCAACAAACTATGATACTCGCTTTCTATTTGGTTTTGATCGTAATTAAGTATTATATCCTCGGATGGTTCCTTTTGGCCGTTTATTCTTAGCGAGACTTCATTAACATCCAATTGATCAAATATCATATGGGTGCGTGTTTGTGAATTTAATCGCGCCTTACCCTGTAACGCAACAAATTTATGCCGTGGCGCAGCAACTCCTTGTTTTGATGGTAAGTGCCACGTAAAAGATACCATTAACAGAGGACTCTATAGTATATGTTGTTGTTGTTAGCCAACTTAGCAATGATTTTTCCTCCGTGATCCATAAATGATAGCAATTTTTCCTTTGCGGTGATTGATGGAGTCATCACTGGCATCCACAGGGAGAGTTTTGATATATTTACAATACCAGCAGCGAATGGAGCTCCAGCACGGCCTGCTTCTCGCCAGATTGCATTATTATGATCAGTACTTCGTACGAGGACTACTATATGTTTCACTCCATAGATAACTTTCCTAACATTTCTGCAGAGACCAAATATATGAGATAGTGGAATCGCGCGTGAGAATAATCTACGCTGTCCTTGCAACATTGATACGCGTGTTGCAAACCTTAGGTTGTAATGAGTACTATCGCCCTTTATAATTTCAAAGGTACCAGCTGGTTTATCCTCGTGTTCAAGAGAATCGGGTTGTGGATCAAATGCAGTAGATGCACCTGTTGATCTTGTAAAATCATCAGAATATCTTGTTTATTATTTTACTAATATTCGCAATCATAATTTCCGTAGTTGGTAGTTTCACTGGAGGTGGTCTCTTTCGTCTTCGAACTAACGCTAATAGTTTTTCTTTGGCGGTGGAAAATGCTTTTCCGGCAACATCACCAACAGCGCTAATACCCTTATCACGAATAACATCAATAGCTTTGATCGATGATTGTTTTGCGATTGGTGATATTTTTGGAGCCATCCTTATAAAGAACCCTTCAACGACATTACCGAGACCATCCGCATAGTACATCTTAAAAACAGGCAATCGTGAATTTACTACGTATGTCATGGCTGGTTTATTGTAGTTGCAGTATATGATCATCTTTTTTAAATGATATTTATCTAATCGTGAAATTGTAAACGATTTTCAACGAAATGTCATCATTGATTCAATCACTATGGTAACCGTCTGCTAGCTCATCAATAAACTCTCGGTATACACCAATATCCATGATACCACCCTCAAATAGTTGTCTGCAGATATCAGCTACCTCATAAGTTATTAACCGTCTGCTAGCTCATCAATAAACTCTCGGTATACACCAATATCCATGATACCACCCTCAAATAGTCGTCTGCACATATCAGCTACCTCATTAGTTATTTCCGGTGAGTTATTTCCAGTTCGTTTCCCACCTACGAGAATTTCTAATCGTGATATATCACCGAAAATATTATTAAGACAACGAACAAGACCACTACCCGAAACGGAGTTTCGAGCTCCGCTTGAATATCCACCCGCGAATTTGTCAGTTGAAACAGTTGCAACCTGACAATCATCATCATGTGGTTGTGAATCAGCAGGTGGTGGTTGTTGTTGAGATAAAGATATTTGCTAGTTTTCGTTTATTTCTTCTTTTTTCCTTTCGTTTCTTCCTCTTTTCGTTTTTTTTCTTCCTCCCTTTTTTGTTCTTCTTCCTCTTTTCGCAGTTCTTCCTCTTTTTCATGTAGTTCTCTCAACCTTTCTTCTCGTATTAGCCGCATTTCCTCCTCCATCTCTTTATTCTGATTAGATATTTCAAGTACATTTTTAAGTAACTAGTATATGGTGAATCTTTTTTCTTTTTATTAATTTGATTTTCTTTTGTTTTAATTTTATAAAGTACGTCTCTCCAATGATCTATAGTTTTAATAAATCATCGTTGTTTCGGTTTCAAAAAAATCATTTTTTTCTTCGTACCGCGTAGCATCAAAACCATGAAAATCTCCCTCTGTGTAACTTTATCGATATGCGCTAAAACTCAGGAGAAAATCTATTGCGTAAATTTTTGTTCTGACCAGGAGAAGGTTTTAGTAACAGTTTTGATGTTTGCTCAGTTTCCCTTGCTATTTTTTCAAGTACTGGTACTGTAGCACTAACAAATCTCTCAGTAGCAGTAACAACTCTCTCAGTTGCTGTGGTTACTGGTTTAAATAATTGTTTAGCGCGAGTTGCAAAACAGTTTGAAATTCCTGTCTCATTTGTAATTTCTGTCTAACAGAATCTTTTGCAGGAATAAATCTCTTTATTGCGGCTAATCGCTCGCGAGCTAATCTAGTTGTTAACGCCTCTCGAACCATTATGTAAAAATCCATAGGATTTTCTAATTGTAAGCGAAAAATCCATGGATGCTCACCCATCCCGAAAATTCTCTTAATAGTGTTTTCAAATTACTTCCGTGTTCCGTGATGAAATCACAGAGATAACGTCTCCGTGACAAAAAAAATAACAATACCTGTTCGCCTAAGTGATATATAGAATTTCAACTCCATACAAATTGTCAAAGAGACTTCGTTTCATGTGAGTAATTTCACATACCTGTCTAGTCTCTATGGAGCTTTACTATAACAGGCCTAATCAATACCTGACTGTTGAAAGCACTAAGTGTGTACATGTCAGTAACACGTAGTGGTTTGAAGGCAGTGTACATGTAATAGGGGACAAGAAAGGAGAGTAATGTGTATGATGTTTCAAACACTACGATGATGGAACAGTCGCGGAGGAAGGTTTTAGAAACTCAGTGTATTATTCTCTTTAATTATATCTTTTATTATCTTAATTCTCGAGTTTATTGTGCGTCTGACCTGGTATTGTTGGCTGAGTTCAGCTCTGACCTTTTCGACTGCGGTTTTTGTTTGTTTGATTATGATTTTTAACGTAGCTTTAACAATTTTTCAGTCATATCGCTACGATGTCTGCTGTGAGGCAGTTTATAGTGATGTCTAGCACTGAGACATCATGCCGCAGACATGTAGCATGATGTCTCACCCAGTCACATTATGCTGACACCAGGCCGACCAGTCCTAACACTAACCTCTTAATGCTGAGCGTCAAGCGAGGCAGCTGTTAGTACCATTTTTGTAAGTCTTTGGTATGACTCGGCCGAGGATCGAACCCACGACCTCCCGCTTCCGGGGCGGACGCTCTAACCACTACGCCACCGGAGCGGTTTTCGACTGCGGTAAAGAGCGAAATAAATTTGTTCACATCCCTGGAATATTCGAGAGATTCGTTCACAGCATGCTGAATCCTTTTGATTTGTGCATATTGTAAAGGCAAGACATATTTATTTTATCCGAGCGTTATCATCGATATCTTGAAAATCAGAAAGAATCTGATTACAATCTAATTATCTGATAATTGTATTTTTTGATTTTTCAAATTTGAAATTTCGTTTATGTCATTGATATTTTCGAAATTCATTATATGATATATATATATGATATATATATATATGATATATATATATATATATATATATATATATATATATATATATATATATATATATATATATATATATATAATATCAAGTGCAAAAAAAGTAATGGTCATTTTTTACCCATTTTCTTTCAAGTGTGATTAGGTACAATACAGCCTTTAACCTCTGTATTAGAGAAGGTGTAAGGCACATTATGATATATGAAAGAACCCATGTGGACCTCTAGAAGTCCAGAGGTCACATATATAAGACAACACAACCCCATGTGGGCTTGTCAGATGTTATTTACATCTTAGCAGACCCAGGGGTACCACGAAGCACAGCGAAATAATAGTTTAGAACCCCAGAAGGTACGCTTGGTGTATGACGTCACAACAAAGGATTATATTATATATTTACAAATAGGGCAATACAACACATAAAGGGATATATCTACATTCAACTGTGAAACCACTCTACTCCCAACAAAATCATCACGGGTTGAATTCAAAAACACATTCACACCGTGTGTGACGTAGAGTGATTTCACGATTCAATTTCGAATGGCTTAAAGCCCCAAATGTATAATATGCAGCATTGTATATAAACCGACTAATACACGGAAATCAATAGTGTGGTGTGTGATTTTTACTCTCCCATATACCTTATTGTGATTATTGACTGCAAATAAACAAGTCCAAATACCTGAAAATAGTATAATAAAAAAAGAATATCATATTTGTAAAAAGTTATTTATTTGATTCGTTTTCTGACAGAACGAATACTTGATTATTCTTATGAGATCACTGAGATATTTCGGTAACAACAATAAAAGAGTTATCTCTGTTGCAGAAACTATACACACAAGCCTACACGAGTAATTCCTCTTGATGTTATAACACTTACAAATTAAATTCAGATATATACAAATTGAATTATATTTCTAGTTCGTTTTGAAAGTGCTGATTTAATATTTTCTGCAACGTATCGAAACGAGGGTATGCAAATATCAAACTATTTAACGGCTTCAGTCATTTATTGAAATATTTTTTCTTCGTTATTTTCTTTATTGAGTGATTTTACCCGTTTTTTCCAGCTGTTTTAGAAGTAACGGTTCTGCCGCGTTTGGTATTTTCACGTTGTGTGATAGCTTGTAGATTTTCCAATTTGTTTTTTTTGGACATTCATCAATGTGGTCAATCGCAAGACCATCTTTGATCAATCCGTTGTAACATTTCTAACGCAAATCTATGACAATAATATTTTTCCCTTCCAGCACTAAATCTAAGAGAGCCATGATTGTCACCAAAACCGACTGGTTTCTTCAGTCTGCGGTGTCTGACAATATCATCCTGAGATGCTTCATAGTCGATGATCACAGGATGTGGTTGAAATTCTTGATTCATTTATATACATACATATTATTTGTCTAATTAATTATTTGGTTTAATTATTACTTGGGAATATATCAATGTAGTCTTGAGGAGTTTTATGATTCTATCCGAGTCAGAATTTTTGACAGAATCTTTGATCCGTTTGTCATAATAACGCTTAAGCTCTCTGTATAGATTACCACCACAATTGAGACACAACTGTGATTTTCCTCAAACACACACCCCACATCGTATGCAAGATTACGGACCTAAGCTTCCACGGCGCACCCTTTGTGAATGATATCCGCAGAATTCATTTCTGCATGATTTGTTACAAGCAGTTACTGATCCTATCATAAGCCATTTACGATTATTCATTAGATATATAATTCCTTATTTAAATACTCGTTTTAATTATAGCATGGAGGAGTTCGAGAGATTATCGAAAATTACACCTTGAAAAAATGCTAAGTTCAATCTCGATAGAAAATCCATACCTGATAAGAGTCTAATAAGTGACAGAAGTATGATAGATAAAATCTATGAGGGATTTAATGAATTCAAGCGCGATGAAGCATCTCACTATTGGTCAACATTTCGAACTGATGGTAGTGTTGATGCTACCATAAACGACAAAACAGCAGCAGTGATAATCTCGCATCTTGACCAAAAAGTATTTTTTTAGAGTGAAATTCATTACCCGCTCAGAAAAAGGAAATTGGATTAAACGCGACAAATTTGAACCCTTCCTGAAAGATAAAAGAACTGTCACTGTGAGTAAGGATTCCAAACTAGGAACAACTGACTGGAATTGACAAACCGTATTACGAGAGATCCTATCCTGTAACCACGGTTGTTTATGGGATCTATCCGTTAAGTGGCAAGCGGAGTACTGAGAAATTAAAAACAATGAAACATTCGTCGTTGAATTGTGTAGCAGAACGAATAATAGAGCATTTTACAAATGCGTTGCGTGGAAACAAATTGACGGATCTAAGACGCAAAAAATAAACGAATGGGGGTTAGCAGTTAGGGAGAGCGGTGAAACAATTCAAAATGTAGCCGAGCTAGAGTGGATACTAAAATTCCGAATAACCGTAATGACGATAACAGGAGAGGTAGTATATGAATCGAAATATGAATCGAGAGGATCTCCAACCGAAATTTATTGACCATAATGCACACGCGTGGACCTCCGTGGTTACAATATTTCCGCGGGATAGAACCATAAAATATCTACCCGTGGAGTTCTCGGCCGGGGATTTCTCCCCGGGGGAGAAATTATTTTATTTTATTTACGAATTAGGTAGAAACTATCCTGTGTCAGTGTGGTTATTCACAGTTTTGAAAACGAAGAGTATGAATTCTATCAATTTGTAAGACCTAACGGTGAAATATACCGTACTGAAGCTCTTCACGACGAGATGAGAAAACTAGCTCGTGATTTTTCAACGGAACACGACGAACAATTACTAACAAACTGTTTTACAATTCCGTCAGTCGCAGCTCATTTCGCGAGAAAGAGAAATCTATGGAAACCAACAAGAGCTGCATTTCTCTTATATTTCCAAGACAGTTGTGTTGATTATGGCCATGGTGGATTATGGAATACCAAATAGTGTCATTTCGGTTGTTATAGTCGCGTGTTATCCAGCGAGTTTTCTCGGGTATGGAGAATGCTCTGAGTGTTTTAAACGATTTGGGCATCCTATATACGAAATGAACCTTGTTGCGATTAATGGGCCGCTTCCCGATTTTGATCTAACCGGATTCGATTGTGTGATATCATTCGAGACCGCGAAAGGACTTCATGAGTGCTGTTATATTTGGTTTGGTTGACACATCTCTGAAAAACACTGGATGCCAATAGTGTTTTTACGGTATATGATTGATTCCAAAATACTGATATCGCTGATTGTCAGTGAAGCAATTATATCATATCGGGCGCAGACTGAAGTTTGGTTACCACAACCCGATAGTCTAGATAGTATAATCAGCGAAAACAAAAAACGGTTTCCTTCGCTTGACGAAGAATATATCGTTAGGCGGTCCAAAGAGCTCTTTGAAGTTCACTCAGGGTGGAAATATGATCACAAGCGATAGTCTTCACGATTAATTATAGATGATGCTGAATACGATTTTATAATCACAGATGCAACATCCAGAGGTGTATATGTCAATCTTGAAGACGCTTTCTTGTCTGATGAATCAAAATTAATTCGGTACATTTACTACTTACAACGATTGAGATAATCCTCAATATAGCCATCTAAGAGCGTCTATGCTGGCTTTTGCTTCTATCAATTTACTTTCCGTGACAAATAGTTTTCCTGACACCGCGGTTAGAGTCGCCACTGATTCATTTTATACAGATGTAAAACATCGAGAAACAATGGCTAAATTTACAAATTCCAACGAGAGTTTGGGATCATGGAGAATTAAAAAGGAAATATTGCGTGATTATTCTAAATCAGCTAATGTTACAATTGAAAACAATTACTTGAAAAATAATCAGATATCAGAACTATCTAGTGTACTTTCGATATTCGATCCACTATGTAGATATATAACCAGTTATTTAAACAGTTATGGTGGGTCAGGGAAGACGACTCGTGTTATGGAATTATTTCGAGGGAAATTAAACATTAATGTGCTAACACTAATACACAGACTTGCAGGAGAGATGAAACAGCGAGGTGTTAATGCTTGCACTTATTACAGTTTCTTTCGATGGAAAGGTGACAAATGGATACCTGATCAAATGGGCGACAAATATATTCCTGAAATTATTATTTGGGATGAGATATGCACAGTGTCGTTAGATATATTAAAAATATTTCGTGATTGGCTATTGCTAGTGAATACAACTGTGATAATGTCTAGCGATGATGGTCAACCACCACTATTTGTCGGTTTATCCCCACATAATTGGCTGAAGAATTTTCTAGATTATTATGCAGAAATTAATACTGATCATAGATCACTTGATAAACAATTATGTGATTTTAAGAAATTAATTAGATTACAACATTATAAATCCAGTATGAAATAGCGCGTGAAATAATTTCCGAAATCTCATTAAATGCCTTAATGGGAAGCGTGGAGACCAAACGATTTGATAGTGGCAAGTAGAAAGATAATCAGAGACATACTTCAGATGAAGTTATTTAGCACGCATAAAAAAAAAATTAGCAACACTTCCAGTGCCGCTGTGTTATATTCCTTCGTTTACACAAAGACACAATATCGAAGTTGATATTCCAGGACAAAGTGAAAAACAAATTCTCGTGTTAAATGATATTGTGTTGGTTGATATCGGTGTTGTCGAAGATGCATTGCGTGCTGATAAATCCCCATGGAAGCAAGGATACGCAGCGACGATACATTCCTTGCAGGGATTGACTAAATTCGATACGATTGTTTGGATCGTACATGATCGCATCGAGTGGTCAAATCTAGTTTACTTGGCAGTTTCCAGAGTACGAAGAATAAATCAACTTCGAAGAATTGTTTTAGATAATAATGACACCATAATCAGTGATATTGTCAACAACGACATCATCCGAAAAAAAACTCTCTGGTTATAAACAACAGAACAAAAGAAAACAACAGACAATTTGATGCTGAGTTTATAATTAAGCTAAAACAACAACAGAATAATCACTGCGCGAGTTGTAATTGTATAATGCGTTGGTGTTGGTCGAATAAAGATCCTCGCCAATTTACTGCAGACATAAAATATAGCAGCCTTGGTCATACCAGAGATAATGTGATGTTCACTTGTCTTGAGTGTAACAGATGAAGGGGTGCTAGTTAAGACCACGCGGTGGTAATTGAGTATCCTCGGGTATCACTTGTAATTGTTCACACGTAAAAGCGCGCTGAGGAGCAGTTGAATCTAATCTATAGATTGCTGGTCTACTCGTGGATCTTACTATGCTATATATTGTATGTGCGGTGACACTCCAAACAGGATCAGTAGCTCTTTTTTTACCGCCTTCAAGCTCTCCTGGTTCATATAAATTTCTTACAGTGACATTACCGAGTATTGGCTGTTTTGAAAAATCATTTTGCTGTTTTTGTATGGGTATATACTTCTTTTTAATCGCGTTGTTAGATTTCATATTAATTGTTCGAGTAATTTCATTATTTAGCGGGGTAATTACACCTGGTAATCTCTTGACCCATTCACGAGATCGTTTATCCTGGATGAATTCCTTTGCGTATTGATATCCAAATAACCGCTCAGCAAGTATCCGATTAAATCATTCAACAATTGCCTGATCGCGATGTAGTGCAGTATGTCCTCGTCTGATGGTGACATTATGATGCTTCATTGTTGATAATGCTACACCCTGAAATTCCTTGGTAGGATCAACTTGTAATAGATTTGGCCACTGCAGAGGATCTCGTCGATAAATCCTTTCAAACACAGAAGCTACTTTAGTTGATGACTTCGTCGCTAGCGGCTCTGCTTGCTTATATCTTCTCGCAACATCAACTTCGGTTAGCGCATACTTTTAAACAGTATCATGCGGCAGAAATAATATATCAGCTTGATGAACCTCATTAAGAACGCTGACATCAAAATGTGAGAAATTAATTTGTTTAGGCGGTGGTTGATAAATCTGCCATATCGCCTGTTTGGATAACCAATCCTTTGCTGTAGTATTTTTCACCTTTGCGGCTTTAGCGAGTTTATTGATTTACCCCTCCAGTATCCTCTTTGGGAATAATTAAAAGATTCCATGATATTATTAATTACCAGCACCCAGCATTAATTTACTTTTCATCGCCGATTTTATCAACCCTGAAGCTATTTTTTCATTGAAGGATTTATCAGTGATAGAATTCAACGCATGAATCAATTTCACATCTGCGATATGTCTCTGTTGCAAATTGCTGCTTTTATTAGCATCTTTATGAGCATGACATGCCTTATCAATATCGTTTATAGGATATTCACCGGGTTTGGGTTGGTTTTGATCATCGAGTCGGATATCGAGTCTGGCTCCAGGTCCAAAATAACTATACCCTAGAAGGTGTTTTTCTCCCGGATATTTTGCCCGTTGTGTTCCTGGTAATTTTACTAGTTTGGCTGCAATATCACCTCCCTTTTAAAAGAAATCTAAAACATTTTATACCCCATCGTTCACACTTGCCAGTGATAGCTTCTCTGTTATTTTTAGTTGTGGTAGGTGTTGGGTCAATTGTTGGTGTACGCGTCCTACATTTCACACAATATAGATCCATAATTTATTTATAATAACATGAATGTAATTGATTTTTCGGCGACAAAAGCACGAGAACCAGATAAGCATTATGCAGCGCTACCAAATTATATTCGCATGATTATAATTAGACCATCTGGAAGTGGCAAGACACAACTGCTACTTAATTTGATAACGAGATGGATGAAATGAGATAAACTATATTTAGTTGCCCCGAGTGTAGACAATCGGCGACGTTACGATGTGTTAAAGGATTTTAACGAGAAAGCAAAATCGGAAATCGATGAGGATACTATTGAATTCATAACCGATATCGAGGAAGCGCCGAGTATTGATGTTATTGATGTAAATATTAGCAATTTAGTCGTATATGATGATGTCATGTTAGACAGTCGAAAGAATCCCGCTAGGATATTTTCCAGAGGTAGGCATACAAATACTGATGTGATATATATCACTCAGAGATATACACAAATACCAAAAGTGATCAGGGATAACTGCAATATTCTTGCTTTATTTAATGGAGTTGACACACATACACTACGAAATATTCACCAGACCTGATGCAGTGGAGATATGGTTTATAATCTCTTTAGAAATTTCTTTAGTAACGCTCAGTCAATCCCACATGGATTTGTAACGATAAATTTGCATGACCCTAGATCAAGATATCGTATCGGACTTGATCAAATATTCGGTTGAAACTATAACAATTTTGACTTGTCTCCGTAGTAGCCTTATTTTGTGAGAAACCGAAACCATTCATCGTCTGTCTCTCTTTTTGTTTGTCGTACATAACACAGTTTTGATGAAATAGTTTCGGTTGAAATCCTTTAGGATTTTACTGAAATAGTTTCGGTTTCTCTTAAATAGTTTCGGTCTGTTCACCCTCTTTGCTGCTTGACCCTAGTGGTAAAGACATACCTGAAGAAAAAACCAAGAAGAAGATAAACTATCTGAACAAATTACTAATGAGGCTATTAATGCGATTAAACAGTACGATAATCCGATCGATCTAACTGGTTTTCCGTGTGAAGATTTTAGTCATAAAGAAAGATACTTAAAACACGAACATAATAAACCTGTAGAGTTAGATGCCTGGTATAAGTGGCTAAATCGCATAAAATATGACAAAGATCGAGTTTTAAATAAAGATCCATTATTTATGATGTACATAAATAAAATACACGATCATAAAAGTGCTCAGCAACAATCCAGCTCACAATATCAAGTTACTCCGCCAATGCAGCAAATAAAACAACAACAATTTCATCCACAAAAGAAAAATTCACAACCTTCTAAAAACAAAAAGTAAAGATTGTATGATGATACAGGTGCTACTGGTAGTGATTTTACTGCCCTGACACAGGTGCTACTGGTAGTGATTTTACTGCCCTGACAAAGGTGCTACTGGTAGTGGTTTTACTGCCCTGACACAGGTGCTACTGGTAGTGGTTTTACTGCCCTGACACAGGTGCTACTGGTAGTGATTTTACTGCCCTGACACAGATGCTACTGGTAGTGATTTTACTGCCCTGACACAGGTACTACTGGTAGTGATTTTATTGCCCTGACACAGGTGCTACTGGTAGTGGTTTTACTGCCCTGACACAGGTGCTATTGGTAGTGATTTTACTGCCCTGACACAGGTGCTACTGGTAGTGGTTTTACTGCCCTGACACAGGTGCTACTGGTAGTGGTTTTACTGCCCTGAAACAGGTGTTACTGGTAGTGGTTTAACTGCCCTGACTACTTCAAGAAGTGGTCTTGTTACCTGCTCTGATAATGTTCTTTCCGACATAACACGATTAGAAGCTGGAAACAACTAACCAGAAATAATTAATGAAGCTATATATATTTGTCGATGATTTTTTCTAGCTGGTATCATGGATAGTAGCCTTTACCGGAAACTTATTGATGAACTAGGTGATAGCTGTCACAGTGAATAATTGTCTGATTAGATAAATAGGATAACAAATAAGATGATAATACATCAACAACACCATGGAGCTGTAATGGTCAGAATAACAAATTCACGATTACCAGTCTATAAAGCAACTTACGGTATTGCTCTTAGTAATGTTATTCAAGGCTTTTTTGCATGAATGGCTCCCAAAAATGTCAAATCGCAAAACAATTAATGATGACCATATTAATGTTATTGGTGAAAAAGCTCCTGGTGCTATAGGTAATGTAGCCGGAAAGGCGTTCTCGGCAAGCAAGTGATTGACTAGTCAATTAATACGACGAAAACAACCGTGAGTAAAATTACCATCCACTGACATTATGCTTTGTCTTTGCTTGCGAAATGTCAGTAAAATAATAAACCAAGCCGCGGTTCAAAAACTAGCAGTTTTGATGAATAAAGAAGCAGAACAATACTAGATTTATAGGATGTAGACTTCGTAGGCGACGTTGATTTAGATCGAGAAATATATAATAAAATGTTTACACCATCTAAGATCAGAATACAGAATCGGTCTTGATAAAATCATTTGATAATTTATAGCAGCAGAGAGGGTGCGACCTCTATGAAATTTCTGGGTGGTAAACAAAAATACCTTAAGATGTTTTTAGAAACATTAACGACTGATAAAGTAACAGAATTAATTAAAAAACCCATTTAGAGAAACTCTCGGTTAGTTAGAGGCTTCGGTTTGCGTTTTTTGACGTTATTTATTTTGTTCTTCTAAGAAGCCTTAGTTTAGCAAATCGACGCCTGTATTATGAGGTTGGCTTACCCTCTCTGTTGCTGTATGACATATAACTCGTAATTACTTATAATGTTAGTTTGGTACTGAGCTCTTCTATACATATACAATTTCATAGTTGAAGTTCTTCAATTTACGCGGGAACGTGTCTCAAGGAATTTTATGTGAAAGCACCTTATTTTCGACCGTCATTTCTACAGGTGGGGCCATTCATGTTACATCGACACGTTCTAGCATGACCATTTAAACTGATAAAAATGAGATAAGGAAATAACGTACATGACTAAATTTCGAAACAATCAAGTTTTTTTTGGTAAAAATCGCTTTGAAAATAAAATTAGGCACGAATGTTTGTCAAAAGATTTTAAATTAAATCTTTGAATCTAGTTTTATGTATATATTTTGTTATTTGTTTTCCATTTGGTTACGACTCTGCAAATAAATTGGTGTGTGTGTGTGTGTGTGTGTGCGTGTGTGCGAGGGGATCTGCAAACAAAAATGGATGTACATTTAGACTATAAGCTTAAAAGTTAACCACCAAATTTCCCTAACTACAGCCCAACCCCATTTTGTGTCAGTCGAAGACACTCCAGTTATCCTGTTAGCATCATATCTTAGGATGAATGGTTAGAGAAAGAGATAACGGCTCTCGCGTGTTGAGTTACCGGAATATCAAACTGTCCACCAAGACAAAAGTATATAAAGCAGTTATTCTAACAAGCCGTGAGACACGGATAACATACAAGAAACATATCAAACAACTTGAGCGCTTCAACACCAAAGCCCTGCGCTGGATTATGGGGTTTAGATCGCAAGACAATATGATGAATCTAGAAGTGATGGGTAGAGCAGGTTTAACCAGAATCGAAGCGATGGTCATGAGAGCCCAACCCTAGTGGACGGGTTATGTAGCCTGTATGTAGGAGTCTAGAATGTCACTTCAGGCTTAATATGGAGATCTATATAATAGGGACAGCAAAAAAAATGGTAGCTCAAAGAAACTAATTAAGGACTCCACTTTTTACAGCCTGAGGTGCCGCTCGAGTCCTGCGTTAAGGATAGGCCTGGCTGGCGTGCATATTTTAGTATGGAGAGTAAAACATTCGAGGATCTCCGCAAAATAAAAGTTGTCGACGCCAGGAAACGTAGGAAAACTTCAACGTTATAAACTAACCCTTGTCTCTAGTGAATACACCTCTCCAGGACATACGCATCTCGTATCAAACTCATCAGCCACGTGAGGACCCATCAGCGAAGAGCAGCGCAGGATTGACTTAATCGATTTCCGATGTTGAACCAACAACAAAGGATTAAGCAGTAAATGCTGCCCTTCAGCACCCCTAACTGAATGGAAGACTCCATATATAGTACTAATTTCATATATTATATAAATTGTAATATTCTATATACGGAATGAAAACTGCAAAGACAAACTTTGGACTATCAAACTCACCAATAGAGTGTGACATCCTTGACATTAACGGATCCGATTTCCGATTTAAATCCTTTTGGCAGGCCTCCTGCTCCTAATCTGCAGAGACCCCGTGACAACGCCATTTGGAAACAAAACTTTCATATAATATTAAACTTAAACGTTTCTTCAATCTCTTTAGCATTACTTTCTCTCTAAATATATTACTTTTTAAAGTACTAATACATTGGGCCCCTGTGATCGTGGAGCCCGATTGGGCCAACTCGGTCAAATCAGTCTAATGCCGGCACTGTCACCTCACATAGAACAATACACATAGAGATAAGATGGTGTAGTTCTAAACGCGTACAAGACACATATACCTCATTCTTGCATACCTTCTGCAAAGAGAAACTTGACCCGAGTTCAGACCCTTGAAGTGATAGTGGGACAAAATGTTTGTTAAGAATGTTGACTTCCATACTGTGAGATAATATTTATTTTACTTGAACACAGTTAGGAAACTTAATCATAATATACCACTGGATATATTCTTGAACGTTTTGTGTGAATGTAATTTAAATACAATAATTTTAGTCTGTGTATTGGGCATTTCACATTTTGTAGCTTTTATAATTTATTTTTTACATCTTAAGGAGAGTTATATTTTTTATTGCTCCTTGCATTTATTGAAAATTGTAAGCTTTATCCTTCTAAAGTTTATGAATGTATACATCTTGTGTCATATCAGTGATTACGAGACACGTGAATATATACATATATACTAGGCAATGGGTGGAGTTTACTGCCAGAGTTAGGTTCGAATCTGCATAGAGTTCGAATGAAAAAATGTATAACCTGCATTATGTTATTATTATTTGAATTTGTATCAGATATATATATATATATATATATATATATATATATATATATATATATATATATATATAGTATATATAGTTACGATCTAACCGTCATCATTTCTAACCAGTCCTATTATTAAGGCCACAATTCTAATTTTATAATTAGATATACATGATATAAATGTGCAAACATTTTGTTTTCTAACCAAAACATTTGTTTTTTTTTTCTTCATTAAGCTGTTTGGAAAGCGAATCTATATTAACGCACGAAGCTCTGCCAACATTATATTATCTTCGAGAGGGATCCCATTGTTGTCTTTTACCATGGGTTTTACAGCTATGTTGGTCTCTTTCTATGTCTGTATATGTGTCTCTAGCTTTCTCTCTCTGTCTATGACTCTTTCTCTCTGTCCTTATGTCTCTGTATCTCTTTCTCTCTCTGTCTATCTGTGTCTCTCTCTCTGTCCCAGTGTCTCTATAGATGGATGGATGGATGGATGGATGGATAGATAGATAGATAGATAGATAGATAGATAGATAGATAGATAGATAGATAGATAGATAGATAGATAGATAGATAGATAGATAGATAGATATGAAAATGTATAGTTATTCATTTTTTTGCATACTAAACAAATTGTTCACGAAATAAACAGCAATACGTTAAGTACTTACATAATATTTTAAATAAATCCATTTTCTCTAATCGTGATCTCCTTGAAAGCCATACAAATACTGTCCAAATGACACAGTCCGCTTCCTCTCAGTATTCCTTATCAGCTTTTATAATGTACACTGAGAAGATCATGACTTTAATTCGCTCACTATCTCTGTTACACCAAAGCTATTCCTTTATCTCAAAATAAAGTAGCGTTAGAGTTTATATTTATATATATATATATATATATATATATATATATATATATATATATATATATATATATATATATATATATATATATATATATATACTTCTAAGCGAATAAGCAACCCAGTTATTAGAATGAAGAAATATAATAAAAAACATTTCACGTAAAAGGGATTTTCACAATTGACAGGAATGTACGTGTACATGTATTTTCAAAGTAATATCGGATGATAAAATGATCATAGATTTATCATTTTACCTCATTATAACTTTTATTTTAACAAATCTCTGCGGTTGGAAAATTTAATTACCATCACATATGGGTTCTGATAGTAATTGTACCAGTCCACATGTGTTCTCCACATTCATGTTCAACGTGTGTATATATATATATATAAATATATATATATATATATATATATATATATATATATATATATATATATATATATATATATATATATATATATATATATATATATATATATATATACATATATATATATATATATATATATATATATATATATATATATATATATATATATATGTATATATATATATATATATATATATATATATATATATATATATATGTATATATATATATATATATATATATATATATATATATATATATATGTATATATCTATATATATATATATTCATGTTCTAATACCTATATTTGGAGATACATGATTACAGAAAACAAGAGGTGACACTCTGTGATAATATGTCAACCATAGAGCTTTTTTTCATAGCCGTGAGCTGTCATACAACAAAACTTACAGTCCTTTTTATGATAATTTACTAGTGATTTTTTTATTATGTTAGGACAAGTTGGTTGATAGTATGGCATACATTTTATTGTAGAATGAAGCTATGTTGTTTGTCTTCACCAACATGAGTGTGTCCCATACATCATTATCATTAGACGACATGCAGTCAACCCTGCTTCCACGAAGTGCATCCAACAATATATCGTCTTCATGATTGAATAAGTTAATCCCGTCTCTCACCTCGAAAGTGTCAATCACTGACTCAAAGAAAACGTTTTGTTCTTCAAATAACATTTGGCAACCTAATTAAAGATGTTTCGCTCTGTCGTCAGTCTCTTTTCCACAGGGTTTGCATATCATAACTGTACCAATGATATATAGCTTTACTATTTCAGAGTGTGGCCATAACATGAAAGGAAACCATATACTACTTGTTTTAAAGTCCAACTGAATGTTTCTGAAATGAATGAAAGCACACCTTAGTTCCATGTTTATTCTACAGGATATGTCTTATGGTTTTGAATAATATCAATATTATACCGATTCCAAACAAGTTGGCCTTCTGTTTGTACTCTTACTGCAAAGTCTAAAGAACAGACCATATGTCTTAGTTATTCTGTCAATATCTGGTCTGGTACCCCGTCTTTTTCATAGTGTTGCGCCTAGTGAAAATCGTTTAACATATCAAAGTCAAATCACCTATACACAGTCGGTTAAAAAAGAATAACTTCGTCCTATCTATGTATCTTCAATTGACAAGAGTCCTAAGGTACTAAGCGTTGTCACTGTATGGAAATATTTCATATGTCACGCTGCATATCTTTGACATAACTCAAGTTCTTCTAAATACCAGACCACGGTTACAATACATATAGGACAGAGGGAAAAATGCATTTTGTTCAAATTATCAGATTTGTTACAGGGTTCTATCTTACGTCTCTGATACAAACAAAATACAAAATGATTAGCAAGTGTTTGCCTTTATCGTATGCTTCTTTTATAGCATCGTTTAGTTTTGACTTGTATATTAGTGGTATGCTGGAATACTTCTTGATTTTTAATTTTGGATATGGATATTTGTCGAACAGAAAAGAAAAGAAAGAAGTCAATTTTTGTTAGTAAACAAGATAGTACAACTTTTAACTGAGTATTATTTTAATCTCAACCTTTTCACATAGTTATAAATTGGGTCCAACAGCTGTTGCATCGAATAATGCAAAGTAGACTTGACAGTTTTGTTATTTGCTAAAAAGACACAACGAAGGTGGAGATCTGCAAGTTTTTGATTGCGCAAAGTGTTATTTAATTCCGTGATCAAAGTTTTTATCATTATAACAAATAAACACGCAAACAAGATACGGCCTTGTCCTACACCCTGCTTAATATCAAAACATTTGGACAGTTTGCCTGAAAAAAAAAACAGAACTTGTAACTCTCTCAAACGAGTCTTTCGTGATGCGCCCGGTCTTTTCTTTCATGCCAAGTCTGTACAGCTTTTTGTTATTGCTACTCGTTGTGCCAAACGGTGTTGAATGATTTGGCATTATCACGAAATGCAGCATAGAGTTGTATCTATATAGTAGCATATATATTATTTAATACAGAACTCTGCAGTAATACTACCGCGATTATGTTTTAAAGAAATCTGCTTAGAAAATGTAAGTTGTCCTTTAATGCATAATTTGTTCGAGGACTCTCGGAAACACTAGATCCATAGTTATATCACGGTAAGTATTCATATCTATTTATTTTATTTCCATCTCCTTTAAACATTGTTATTTCCATGCCTTGTTTAAAGTGGCGTGGATACATTTTTGAATATGATTTCAAGTAACTGTATACTGCTTGGAGTGTCCACAAACAGTAAATGTTCAGCTACAATATCATCGTATCCACATGCATTATCGTTATTGAGAGAACTAAACGCACTACTTATTTCTTCTTTAGTGGGAATTGTTTCATCAAACTGGGAATGGGTTTCATTACTCTGGTTTGTAGCCTCTGCTAAGACCATGTGGTAATGATTCTTATCGTAGAAATAATATTGTCAGGTAGTGACAAATTGGAACAATGATTTGCCCATAGCTCTCTAAAGAGTTGTGGTCGCGTACAATTTTTTCCGTTTCATTCGATTTCGTAATTTTTATCAAGTTTATATCTTTTAGAAACTGGAAATATCAAGTTATGCTGCCTTTTCAATCTCACTTAAATTGTTATCCATGATGATTTAATGCTGGATAAACAATCAAATCCAGCTTGAATATTTCCTCGAGGTAAACATACAAAGATTGATGTGGTTTATGTTACACAGCGGTATACACAAATAACAAAAGTGATCAGGGACAATTGTAACATTCTTGCTCTGTTTAATGGAGTTGATACTCACACTTACTTAGAAATATTCATCAGATTTTGTGATATGGATTATAACCATTTTAGAAATTCCTTTAGTCATCATAAGTCAGTCCCACATGGATTTATAACGATAAATTTACATGACCCTAGATCAAGATATCATATCGGACTTGATAAAATATTCGGTTGAAAAAATGATTTAATTCGTAGCAGCAGAGAGTGTGTTATAATGAATATACATCTCGAAAGTTATAAGCCTTATTTTTGTTTTTTTGACACTATTATTTTTTTTTTTTTTGGGGGGGGGGTCCTAGGAGGCATTTGTTTGCCAAATAGAAGAGGTGGGTTCACCCTCTCTGCGTAGGAGGCTTTAATTTGACAAATATATGAGATGGGTTCACCCACCACCACCACAACGACCCCATACCCATAGAGGCCTTCTTTTTTGTTGAAAAATTGTTGGTTCACTCTCTCTGCTTTAGAAGCTTTGGTTTTGTATTTTAGACATTATTTTCTTCGGTTTCGAAGAAGGCCCTTGTTTGCAAACAGTTTCTTCGCTTTCTTATAGGTCGCGTATGATAGATATTCCCAGCGTCTTGGCCTACTATTAGAGATCCATATCCTACGTGTCAGCCGTATTTCTGTGTGAAATGTTTATACGTCTAATAAATTCCCATAGGGGTTAGCATACAAGTACAACATCTGTATGGGCAGAACTCTGGAAGCTGCGTCATATAAAATATCTTTACTGTGTCATGAAAAATAATTTAATTTTAGACATTATGAAAATTTAGCTTATACAATATATATGATAAAACATTTGTCTTTTAATGTACATATAAAAACATCTCATGTAATGTAATACTCCTTGTTTGCCGAGGCATGCAGAGCAATCGTTTGGTCGTGAATTAAAATATGTACTTTGGTATGCCAGTGTAATTGTGATAAAATGATTATCACACAAAAAATATAAGAGAGAACTTATCAAAAAATACAACGATTTATTCTGTATTTATTTAGATGATAATAACACAACTGCGTCTTTTTTCTATGTAATGTCTTTGCAGAATTTGTTGTACAGAAATATAAGCTCACAAACAACTTGGATATTTTCACTTTCATTTCACTTGAAGCCAGTACTTGGCGAACTCAGAATAAGTCATAACTGAAATTACCCCAACACACAGCCGTAACAAATGTTGCAGATGTGGGAGCGTGAAAACAGAATATTAGCTTTGTAAGAAAATAAAAATAATACACTAAATTAGAAGTTTTACTTTTCACTTTTTAAACTGGTATTGGTGGGGAAAGCGAAATGGATTAAATTATTCGATCGATCTACGTGCTTTAACCGAGAGACCGTCTTAAGATTACAAAATAAATAAAACGATATATACGTACAAATTATCGTACATATTCGTAATGAAGCATATAAATCAAATAACATTTTAAGATAATTTGTGCGAGCGGAATGATTTTGCCCTAACATGGTTAATCCCTTGCCAAACAAGTTATTTTGCCCATTCATTCTTTTAGAATTACATTTGTATTAGATTATTTGAAACGAGTCAAGTCTTCAAACTAAACTTTTCAATGTCAGTTTTGACATTTTCATACTCGCTGATCGGATTAATTATGTTCTATAAGATAATTGAATCCCATGATGCAGCTGGCCCTTCGTACATCTTGGTATGTGGGCGAAGACAAAATACATTAATGGCTTCCAATTATCAGTATTTTCCAAATTATGTGGCAGATTTATTCCAAGAGTTAAGAAATTCTTCATTTTATCCGAATGATTAGAAATGGCTTGTACTGAAGTTATTTGAATTTTAATGTAAATGTTTATATTTGTGTAATCCTAGGAGATCATGTTTTTTTCAACTACACAGTTAAGACCTCATTCGTACTTTAAATATTTCTTGATATCACCAGGACATAGATGGGCAAATATCCAATTATTAATACTAATACAATATGTGGAATATATATATATATATATATATATATATATATATATATATATATATATATATATATATATATATATATATATATATATATATATATATATATATATATATTTGATCGATTTGCGAGACGTTAATTATTTGGAGTAACCTTTGTATGGGCCCAAAGTTCAAAAATTAGCGTGCAAGATAATTCTGTTATTGACCTTTAATATAGTCTTGTCCGACTGCAAGCAACATAGACAATGATTAGGGCTAGCCTAGTCCAACATAGACAATGATTTTGCGTATCCTAGACCAAACAAATTGCACAGAACCAGATCGAAAAACGCGAGATGATAGAGCAGATATAGGTTTTATTAATGTGGAGTTGGATACTACTTAGCGTGTATAGACGGTAAGACGAGACCTATGTATGGTTTTATTAATGTGGAGTTTGATACTACTTAGCGTGTATAGACGGTAAGACGAGACCTATGTAAATGTTATTATAGGCCGACGAGTCCGTACGTATTCTACAGTCATCAGAAAGATAGATTTCAAATGTAACCTATTTATGAAGATATGCTTCTCTTGTTGTTGAATTGAAACTTTCACCCAATGCTGGAGCTCAGAATAAAATACATACCAAAATTCTAATTGAGGTTCAATATGTGTTTTCATTCTTTCCTCTGCTAAGGTCTGAATTAAACATTCTTTTAATCCATAAATACATGTATTAGACACGGAAACAATGTCAGCTCTTTTAAGTTAAAGCGGTATCTCCCTTCTTTAAACGGCTTGTCTATATTTAAGAGTTATTTGTAGGGGGGGGGGGGGGAGACAGCCACTAATTTTGCTTGCCGTATTCGTTAATATAGAATCAGATCGGAAAGACCCGTTTGATAAACTAATTTATTTTCATTAAAGTTATATACATGTATGTATTAATCTATGTCTTACAGAAATCTGCTTCATTTACTATCCGTAACTACTGACAAGAACACGAGCTATATTATATTGAAAATTCATCTGCATCGCTTGGTGTAATTTGTTTTAGCCTAGGCTGTAACAGTAGAAGGATATAAAGTCCAAATGATTTTATACCATTGATGTCACGAATACCGTAGGGGTCAGTACATCAGCAAAATCGATTAATGATGCAAGCATGACATGTGATAGCATGCACGTGAATAATACTTACATATTTCAAATAGCAGCAAGATATTGTAAACTAACAATGTAAACATTGATAACTACCAGTATTATGACATTTTTGCTGATTGCGACGAATCTTCTACAGACCTAAATAGAACAGAAACTTAATTGCTGCAGGTGTACCGCTGTCTTCACAGAAAATACTGTACAATATTGTAAGTGAAATTTGTGAACACAATTCCGTTAGGTATCAAAGAGAATGTGAACATTTGCTTGACAATTTCAGGAACGAAATATGCAAATCAGCCAAATGAATGAATAAAGATATCCAGGCGATATCCAACAGTGTCAGAGTGCTACAGCTTGAGTGAAGGCGGAAAAAAGAGTATTTGATGATGCACATTTGATTGTTATACGAATATTAAGCGATAAATCTTCATACTTAGCTGATGTTATTCATTTGGCAGCATCTAGTGATTTTCCTATTTTATCAGCACAGGAGTAAAGCATATAATGAAATATGACTTTTATCTTTTTAGGCATGAACTTAACGACAGATAATTGAATCTAACCAAACCTGACATTGTTAGTGATTGCACACATATCTTTCGATATTTCCGATTTCGATTAACAGATCTTTTGATATTTCCGATTTCGATTAACAGATCTTTTGATATTTCCGATTTCGATTAACAGGAAGAATGTTTTAATTAATTAAACACTGTAATATTACAAGCGAAAATAGTTGCCAAGAGTTCTAAACGATGGAGTATTACAAGATTTAAATCAATCGAAGATGCTAATAGCAGAACTTTTGAAAACGGATCGCCAAGTAAATTTTCAGTGAGTAATTAAAAAAAGTAGTAAGTGTCGCAGAATATAAACCAGTTCAGTTTTGGATTAAATGAATAATACAAACATAATGTGTGAAAGATGGATATTTATTAAATGAATTATTAAGAAAAAATATATAGTGTATAAATACGATGATTCTGACACGATTTCAACATACGTTTGATCCAATCACTCTATACAAACATTGACAATAAAACAAAAAGATACTTATTCAAGACACCTCATGGACAGGACATAAGTTTCAAATAATAGTATGCACTGTGAGAGAGATTCACACCATCTCATCTATGGACTACGATTAAGATTAAATATTCTCAAGGTATTCCAATGTGTTTAAAATAATGTTATGCAACGTAAGTGCTAATATCATTCAGTTGATGCCACTAAAACACTTGTGTGTTCATTAGAACTTTCAAGACTAGACTATTGTCATTCAGTTATGTCTGTTTTGTAACATTATCTATTCCAGAAATCTCAAAAGGTTCAAAACACAGCTGTTCGACTCATCTTTATAGTACTTCGATCAGAGCACACCTTACCACTGCTCTGTACCCAACACTGGCTATCCATTCGATACAGAATCAAACACAAAATGTGTTCTCTGTGCTATGTTTCATTGACAGACCCAAGTCCAACATAACTATCCGGCCTCACCCATGTGTTTCCACCAGCTAGACAATTACGCTCCTCTTCTGAAAATCGTATACTCATTGTTCAAACTATGAAAACGAAGTTATATAGACAACGTTCCTTTGCATACCAGGGCCCGGCGATGTGGAACAAATTGGCCATTGAAATTAGACACAAAGATACAGTGGTCCCTTTTAAGAGTGTTCTTTAAACTTACCTTTTTCGACTGCAGGAATAAAGTTTATAGACCTAATAATGTATTGTACCTTATTTGTTTTCAGCATATTTCTATGTTTTCCGATTTCATGTTTTTGTTGTTTTGTTTTTCTGTAGTGTATTCATATCATTATATATTTTGAAAAGCACTTAGAGCTTCTAAAGATTAGATGCTATACAAAGTAATTATTATTATTATTATTATTATTATTATTATTATTATTATTATTAAATGAGATTCACATAATCTCCTGAAATACAACTAAGATTCAAATTAATTTCATGTAAATGAAAATCTACCCAACTGAATTAACAATTGGAACTAACATATGATCTATGCTCCTCGACCCTTGAACAGTCGTACGATTCAGAAAGTGATGAACCGCACAGTTTCACCGAGTCCTTGTGTTGGCCCACAGTTCTATCGGCTGCTGCACCCTTCACGGATCCACCACGAGTACAGCCATACGTTTACACATATACAGCCAGCATATGGCACTCTTGAATTAGCTACGTCTAAGTTCGTAGCTCCACCGTATGTACATACATACATACATACATACATACATACATACATACATACATACATACATACATACATACATACATACATACTGTTACGTATATTCGATTTAAGCCATTTATTTTTATTGTTTGTTTGTCAGATTCAAATTTGACATTTTAAGTTTAAGATTCATTCATTGGGAGATGACCTTTACTTTACAAATAAACACCAGGTGTTGACCTCATTTCTGACCTGGTTTCAGAGTTGTAAACAAGCTTTAAAAATGATTGGTTGATTCCAAAAACATTATGGAACTTTGTTATAAACATCTTTCTAATTTCAGTTGGGTCATACGATGTGTACGAGATTTTTTGAATGTAAATTTGTTCTAAAAGATTCTAGAAAATCATGTGATCCCTTTCTTGTTTCCGTAAAAATAGGTATATAAATTATGTTTTGGGAGCGAACTATTTAGTAGAACTTGGGGTGTTATAATATTAAGTTGTGTCGTTTTGAGTTATTTTAGATTATCTTGTATTGGAAATTATTTCAATTCGTTTGGATCAAGAGAATTTATTTTGTTATTTATCTGGAAAAAAATTTTGCTCATTGAATTTCATTACCAAGAACTTACTTCGTCACGTGACATCGTCTTCTATCTTGGATACTTCACTAAGATTCGAACTTGGAATTATTTGGACATTTTATTATCAGGACTTTTGCAATTTCTCTAGTGGATAATATTTTGAATTATTTTTGGATTAATTTTAGAATTGATTCTTTAAACCGTAAGTTTATTTTTCTTTTCTGGAAAATATTTGTGCTCAATAAATTGTTTTTTTTAAAGTTTTTACAAGCTTGTTATTTTCACTCTTTCTATGTTATTGTTTATTCGAGCCTAAGCACGTAACACTGACGTCGATGGTTGTTTTGGTAATGATCTTTCATGAATACACCTCTGAAATGTTTTTATCGGAGATTTTTTTACTGCGTCGATTAAATCAAAATTTGACATCGGAATCGTTACATTAATTTTTTTTTTCGAGCGACCACAGGGATATTATACCACCGCGATGAGTTCTCTGGGGTCTCAGGCCTCTTCCTTTGTATGTTCCTGGTAGTCCCAGACCCTTTCCTTTTTTGTATCCTTGTCTATTTAACTTCTTTAAAAGAAAATTTACCCCAAAACCAGCGGCGCCAGAAAGCGCACCCGTAGCGAGCGCAGGAGCCGCCGCGGCGATTAAATCTGGAATCGCAGCGAGGAAAAGAAATATTCCACCGGATTTTACCCTATTGGAAATTGCAGAAGGTGAAAATTTTAACTGAACTCCTGTATTTGCCCTTAACGCGCTATTGAAATGATTAAGTTGAGTTTTTGTTAGCGATATTTTATTTGGCCTTCCTTTTATCTGTTCATGTTTTAGAGTTACCTTTGTGCCACACGTAGCAGAATTTTTTGATTGTAGTTTCTTTACTTGACCGGGTGTTAAGGTGACATTAACGTGACTATACGATATTTTATTTAGATAACAGATCATCTAATTGTTACATGTTTTTTGAAAACAATTACAATATCGGATACAGTGTGGTAAATTCTCGTTGAGATATTAACATTCCCGTGTCAATATCTGGGTCACGTCCGAGAAAAGTCATCACACGATGATACGCCCGTGCAACTTGATTACGATTAAAATTCATAATTATATCTTCAGATGGTTCTTGATGACCATTTACTCGTAGTGAAACCTGTGTAACACCGAGTGTGTCAAATACCATCGGGTTGTTTAACTGATTATTTATTCTATTAATCCGTTGAAGTACAACGAAAACATGTTCTGGAGGAGCTATTCCGTGTTGCGAAGATAATTGCCACGTAAACAAACCAGTGGTACTATTTGTCGTTACAGTTTGCCAAAACAGCAATGATTTACCACCTGTTTCCATGAAATACATTAGCCGTTGTTCGTGTTCAAGTGAAGGGATCAACGCGGACATCCACAATGATAGTTTTGTCAAAATTACTTTACCGCGGTCATTTTTTAGATTCGCCAGATCCGCTGGAACCCTCCATATTGCATCATTGTCATCACCTTTTCTATTGAGTACTATCGTTTGTTTTTGCGCCGAATATATTTTTTTAACATCTCTGCAAAAGCCGAATATATGAGAGAGAGGAATCGCACAGGAAAACTCTCCCTCGGTGTTTAACAAAGATTTACGAGCTTCAAAATCCAAATTATAATTTTCATTTCGTGATATAACAGCGTCAGTTTCTGCAGCCCCAGCCGCATTTCTTACCTTACCAAGGGTCAAATTTCTATTATCGGGATGATCCGATGTATCATTATGAAACATCATAGAAGGCCCAACTGTTCTCGAACAATCGTCCGAATATCTCATTAACCCTAGAATACTGGTTGCAATGTCGACATTTTCTTGAATTGTCTCAATTTCTCTTCCATCGATGAGATATCTTGCACTGCTAAATAGAGCCATTATACCATTATTAACAAAACCAACCCGGTCATTAACTCCATAATTAGTGTTATCGTGTTTTAAAAGTCTACCCTCGACTTCAATAAATCCTTCCGACGGGAGAAAATATATACTAGTGTCCTGTACTTGAAGTTCAATTCTACCTCGTTCATCTTGAGATCTTGCATCGTATGAATACATCTGATAATCGCGAAGAGAAGTATCTCTTAGTGCTATTTAACCGTTATTAAACACGGGGTTAGCTATCTCTTCAAACATTTTTAAATAATTGGTCACCTTCTAAAACGAAGACCACTTCCTGCTATCATACTCGAAACAATATTTCTCTGCTGTTGTATGTCTGGTATTCCACTTAACTCGGCAAATGTTTTATTCGCTAGTTGATTAATCAGTTTAGCGGCACTCGCAGGCATTTCTTCGGTAACGTAATTTGACAGGTTGGACCGGTTTAGGCTTACGGATTAATCTCATTAATTTATCTTTAGTCCAAGAGAAATTTCTCCGGCGAGATCACCTACCGCGCCGATACCCCAATTGCTTTCATCCCAAGTTGTTTAGCGAGTGGCACCACATTTGGAGCAATTCTTGTAAATAGTCCACGGATAAAGTTACCGAAACCATCTCCATAATATACTCTGTATACGGGTAGTCTTGAGTTTATGACTCTAACCCGTTGATGTCGTTGGTTAAGTATTATCATCTTATATGATGACCTCTTATCTAATCGAGGTGATTAATCACTATAATAATCATCTGCGATTTCATCGATGAGACCTCGATATAAATTAAGGTCTATTACACGACCTTAAAATAATCGCTGACAGATAGTTGTGGCCTCGTTGACAATTTCATGAGAATTATTTTTCTGCTCGTTTTCCCTCGATAAAAGCTTCTAACCGGGATACATCGGTGACGATATTATCTGGACAGATATGTAAACCACTTCCTATAAAACCATCTCCTTTTTCTACACCAGTTGCCCCTGTGTATCATCATCATTATCCTCTGTATCGGACGGGAAATATAATTTCTGTTTCTCTTGTTTCGGTGTTTGTTTTGCTGGTTGCTCAGGCGGTGAATATGGTGGTGGTTGTTGTTGAGGTGGTGACCTAGATTATTTATCGAGTCTTACAATTTCATTTACAAATTTAGTAAATTTACGATCATTATCTCTAACCTGTTTTTTATTGTAGTATACACGATATATCCGTTTGACAAAAACACTATCGCTTATAGAAGCATATTTCTGTTCTAAAATTTCATCTTTTCGTGACAAACTCATTAATGTTAAACTAGGCAAATCTTCCTCCTTAACTTATCTAAGCTGTTTAATTACCCCCTCCTTAACTTATCTAAGCTGTTTAGTTACCCCCTCCTTAACTTATCTAAGCTGTTTAGTTACCCCCTCCTTAACTTATCTAAGCTGTTTAGTCACCCCCTCCTTAACTTATCTAAGCTGTTTAGTTACCCCCTCCTTAACTTATCTAAGCTGTTTAGTCACCCCCTCCTTAACTTATCTAAGCTGTTTAGTCACCCCCTCCTTAACTTATCTAAGCTGTTTAGTCACCCCCTCCTTAACTTATCTAAGTTGTTTAGTTATCCCCTCCTTAACTTATCTAAGCTGTTTAGTCACCCCCTCCTTAACTTATCTAAGCTGTTTAGTTACCCCCTCCTTAACTTATCTAAGCTGTTTAGTTATCCCCTCCTTAACTTATCTAAGCTGTTTAGTCACCCCCTCCTTAACTTATCTAAGCTGTTTAGTTACCCCCTCCTTAACTTATCTAAGTTGTTTAGTTATCCCCTCCTTAACTTATCTAAGCTGTTTAGTTATCCCCTCCTTAACTTATCTAAGCTGTCTAGTTACCCCCTCCTTAACTTATCTAAGCTGTTTAGTCACCCCCTCCTTAACTTATCTAAGCTGTTTAGTTACCCCCTCCTTAACTTATCTAAGTTGTTTAGTTATCCCCTCCTTAACTTATCTAAGCTGTTTAGTCACCCCCTCCTTAACTTATCTAAGCTGTTTAGTTACCCCCTCCTTAACTTATCTAAGTTGTTTAGTTATCCCCTCCTTAACTTATCTAAGCTGTTTAGTCACCCCCTCCTTAACTTATCTAAGCTGTTTAGTTACCCCCTCCTTAACTTATCTAAGCTGTTTAGTTATCCCCTCCTTAACTTGTCTAAGCTGTTTAGTTACCCCCTCCTTAACTTATCTAAGCTGTTTAGTTACCCCCTCCTTAACTTATCTAAGCTGTTTAGTTACCCCCTCCTTAACTTATCTAAGCTGTTTAGTTATCCCCTCCTTAACTTATCTAAGCTGTTTAGTTATCCCCTCCTTAACTTATCTAAGCTGTTTAGTTACCCCCTCCTTAACTTGTCCAAGCTGTTTAGTCACCCCCTCCTTAACTTATCTAAGCTGTTTAGTTACCCCCTCCTTAACTTAGCTAAGCTGTTTAGTTACCCCCTCCTTAACTTATCTAAGCTGTGTAGTTACCCCCTCCTTAAATTTTGTCATTAATTCAACATTTTCTCTCACTGGTTTAGAAACAACCTCGGTACTAGTATCTTTTTTTTTTAACTCAGATTGAAGTTGTAGTCTAGCTTCTGTGATCTTTTTCAACAACGGGTCAATTCCCTTTTTCTTATCTTCGTCAGGAATATCTCCAAAGATGGCCTTTTCAGTGGCGGCAGTAGTTTTTTCAGCAGCCGTAGTTATAGCTTTTTCAGTAGCCGCAGTAGCTTTTTCAGTGACTCTTTCAGTGGCCATATCTATCGGCTTAAATAAACGTTCTGTACCAGTTGAAAAATTTGTATAATAATCCTGTCGTCGTTGAATTTTTTCTTTGAGTCTTTTTCGTACAGGAATATATTTTCAAGCGCGGCTAATCTCTTTCTTGCCAGTCTAGAATAATAAGATTCTCCGACGTTTGTCATTTTATATATAAATTATCCGGTTAATTTGGAAAATCTGCGATTTTCAACATCGACAACAAATAATGACAACAATAACATTCTTACCGCGATAATAAAATATTAATAACTTTTTTTTTAAAATAAAAAAAATGCTGAAAAAACAGCGATAATTACGTTATCGTTGTTATCGATAACAGATTATTATAAAATATTTCGTCCTGAAGACCCTGCCTTTTCCTTCTGTTTATGTTTCTACGTAAACTAAAGAATGTGTTTACATGTTTGGAAAGGTCGGTTCTATATCAGGTCGTTCCAGTATTGATTGTTGTTAACGAGTCCGTCATTGAGATTTGTTTATCATAGATGTAATTTTTCGTTGCAGCGTCATTGTTTGGTTCTGGTTTTCCAAGATATCATTGACATAAATACACCGAGTTAAATGTTTCCGTTGTTATCAAATACGACTCTACTTTTTTTCGTTTACTCCATTAATTTTGACGATAATATCCTGCAATGAATGATTACTCATTTGTAATTTTAAATGCTTATCCTGAATACAACCACTTCGTGAGGATTCACATTTTTAATATTTAGTAATTGAGATAGATAATTGTTAATGATTGTTTTACACTATCTTGTGATATATATATATATATATATATATATATATATATATATATATATATATATATATATATATATATATATATATATATATATCATTATACTATACAATCTATTTAAAACGATAGCGATTATTCGTATATTCGTGTATTTTGATACTGTGTCAAGTTCATGGCCGCATATTGGTGGGTCAGTTAATAATAGTGTTGGTAATGTTGAATACCAGATTATAGTATTTACCAAGCTGATATATTTGATAAACTCTTTCGGTGTGGCTTACCCATACGGATCGAAATACACAATTTCACCTGGATCAATCGCGCATGAAACCCAATCAGTAACTACACCGGTACTATTGTCGAAGATAATGATGCCAGTTTCACTTTCATTGTGCTGGTTAGGTAAATGGTATTGCACTAAAACATTTCTAAAATTTTGTTTATTAATAATGTTTTAGCAGTACGGAGGAAATCAAAATTTTACATTAGTGAAAACCGTTAGCGCTATACTAAACCATTTTTGTAAGTCTCAGGCCCTTTTCGTTTCATTTGGGAATCCATAGAAGACTCAGACCCTTTCCTCATTTCAAAATATTTATTTAGTTGGGTTCTTAGTGTCATTGCCGCGGCTGTTCGAACCGCTCCGATGGCAGCAGTCTATTTTGCAACAGCAGGGGCCGCGGCACAAATTCATGCTGAGATTTCCGCGAGGATTAGAAATAATCTACCTGATTTAGTTATATCAGATATAGAATTCGGGGATAGATTAATTAATATTCCAGTCTTGTCTTGTTTAGCTTGAATGTTTTAGGCTGACGTTTTCTAAGTGACAGCTTTATTTCGCCACCTGTATTTTTACTGTTTGTTAACGTTATTGTGGTAACTGATTTTTACTGACGCGGTTTGTATTTTTTTTAAATCTGACCCGGAGTGAGAGTAATATTTACATGATGATATGAATTAATCATATTACGAGTAATCTAATTGTGCTATATTACACATTTGGAAAACTTTACATATTTTCTACTAGTGCATCAACGAATCTCATTTGTAGATCAGCGCCTTCAAGTAGCATAACTTTTAGTTGAGTAAAATAGCAATTGCTATGTAATTAGAAATATGAACGACAAATTGTCTAGATATAATATTATGTTCCAGTGAAAAGTAATAAATCGGATATAAATTTGTAAAATCTAAATTTGATATTTGTAAACCAGTCTCTATATTCTGACTAACTCACGGAAATGTCATTACAGGAACTTAATATATCATCAGATGGTTATTGATGTCCGTCTATTCTTAAAGACACTTTACTAACTCCACGTTTGTCAAATAGTAGTTAACTGCCTCCTTGCGTTACTGTTAACCGTTAGGATATTTACATACCGCCCTGATCCATAAAAGCGAGTAGTTTCTGTTCTGCAGCAAATGTTGGAGTCATAACCGGAATCTACAACACGAATTTTGTTAGTATTACTTTACTAGCATCAAGAGCACTATTACATCAGATGGCATCATGATCAGCGGCCATTCTAATTAGTACAACTGTATGTTTAGATCCAGCAATAACTTTTCTAACATTTCTACAAATTTCAAACATGCATGACAACGGAATTTTGCATGAAAATATTTTACGAACTTATCTCAACATTGTTCGACGTATTGCAAATCATATACTGTAATTTGCATTTTACTGCGGATATTTCTGCAGCCTCTGCAGCATCTCGTACGGTACCTATATTTAAGTTCACATATTCTGGAAAGTCAGAAGTGTCTTTAGCAAACATCATGTTTGGACCAGCTGAACATGCATTATTGTCAGAATATCGTGTCAAACATATTATTTCTGTAGAAACTTTGTTTTGAATATTTTCAATATTACTTCCATCAATCATATATGTAAAACTTTCAAGAAGGCCATAATTCCGTTATTAACGAAACTGTTTTCGTCAGCGGCGTTATATTCAGCATCAGTATCGTTTATTTTTTCAAAATGTATTATTCTGCTTCAATAAACGCTTGGACGGGTAAGAATTGTCTACTCGTATCCTGAATTTGAGGTTGGATCCTTCCACACTGATTTGGTTGCCTTGCGTCAAAAGAATAATACTGATAATCGCGCACGAATCCATCTTTGAGAACCGGTGCGTCCATGTCAAATGCTGGGTTAGATACACGTTTTAACATCTTTACTATAATTGTGCATCAGTACATTCATATACCTTAAACTATTTCTTAATTTCAAATGACGTTAGGGGCTAATTGATTGTACATATGTCAATATAACTGTTTGACGGACATTGTCTCTTCTACTGATTTTATATAGCTGTCTTCCTGAGGAGAATGACAAATAAGAGACACAGTAACTGGATGTGAAACCAGTGGATAAGTGAAAATTGATATTCACCACGGATAAAATCATGGATAGTTATATTGTTGACTAGTGCAAACGCCCTCATATTTGTAATCAAAACAAAACCGTGTGTCTCAAGTATCATACATAACTGATTTAGCACAGAAAAACAGCATGCATCTGCACGTTTTCAAATTTACATTCGTATCATTAAATTCAGGTTTAGTTTTGGGATACTTTACATTACAAAAGGTGAAGGAGACCGGTATGGAAATATAACTAAATTTCTCTTTGTAGCTGATTGCTGAAATATGAGCGGAGCACTGCACAATACGTGGATTCATTGTCCCTCCAACTGTACTGCAGAACTTATTGTCAGCAGTTGTCACAGATGATGATAAATATATATATTCAAAACCTTTACGAATAGATGCATATCTGCAGTTTCATCCTCTGAAGAGCAGAACAAGCAATCTTTCAACCTGTTCCATTAACATCTTGGTCCGAATATGTGCGTACCTTCCGGTACTGTTTTCCGCTATTTCGGGAGCTCGTGAATTAAGAAGAACCTAAACCTGTGACGACCTCAGATGTTTATGTCTCACGATTATCTGATCCTGATTCTAAGGTCATGAAAAGATGAAAAAGTAATGCAAGTCATGTAACTACTCTAATGAGGCTATATCTTATATCATTCCATCAAATCTGAATTAAAGGACACTTACCATACTAAATTCAAATAATAACAGTGGACCTCGTTGCCATTTGAACAGTGCACGCCTGCATTTGTAAATTTTGGATAACTGTGCAACTTCGAAATGGGATCACAGTAAATACATTTTTAAAAATGAGCAAATATATGTTGACGTAATTCCTGTTTACAAAATAATATGACTATACCACGCCTAAATATCACATAAGACACGGAAAGAAAAGTAAAGTCACGTTCAGTTTCATTTTATTCAGTATTGATATTTGATTGTTCTATACAAGCAATATAATTGAAAATATTACAATATTAATCTCATTGGCTAAAACAAAAACTAAGTTCACACCCGTGATATATAGGGTCACCAATCCGAGACCGAACACTGGTATTCTTAATTATGTATCTTTGCTCAAATAATTGATGTCGTGCAAGCTGAATAAACACGGTGGCTAAACGTAAATTAAGGTAATTCTTTGAGCATATACAGAATAGCACACGTTGGAAGTTTCGACTAATGGCAATGTTCAAATATGTTTACAAGGTGACAGAGCACTGCGACAACCCACTCTGTTTAATAAAATAAAGAAAAGGATGCTATTGAATCATGTTACTGTCATTGTCATTTGGATAAACGCCAGCGCTAAAGGAGAAGTATTTGTTTTCCCAAATATTATAAATTTTAAGTTTCTTTATAGATGCTAGCCGGTTTAGGATTGATATCTTCATTGCAATTTGGTGTCGTACAGCAGTAAGTGCAGTTAAACGCCTCTCTGTATGTTAAACGTTGGTCGAAAGATTTGCATTTGTCTAGTAGCGACGATTTCTGCCACCAGTCCTCCTTGCATTCCTTTAATGATCCACACCTTTACAAAAGAGGAAAGATATCATCTATTATTGGTTGACAAAGGTATCATAGTAATAGGAAAAAGTATCGATGTTTACGTACGAGAATGGAAACCAAAGTTGAAATGGTGGAAACTACTAGTGTTTGACCTAATCGAAGTATGGCTATTTAGGGGACTGGATCCGACAAGTGTCTTGCTGGTATTGCTAGTTATATAGAGCAACCGTGTGTAATGGAAAGTGGTTATTTTTTATTGTTGTCAGACCAATTTGTTTATGTCCTGCCAGTAACATAAAATTTTCTAATACAGTAAATAATTTATAAACTTTTTTCCTCTTATTCTTTATTGATGCTTTCTTATTTCTATCAAAGCATCAGTCTATCAGTCTGTGTTTCATTAGTTAATTAGTTTCGTATGCATGTCCTCCAGCCAGCGATTTTCGGATAATATAGGAGTTATTACGCCAAGAAAATTTTTATCGTAGGTGCTGACAAAATAATGTTGACTAGTGTGAAACGTTATCCATGTTCGTGAAACACCCAATGGATTTAGTGCTGCATGTGGGAATTAAATGCTGTGAAATACGCATGAATATAAAATTCAGATAACCAGCTTGTTATTTAGTAGGTTAACTTTAACTTACAGTTTGCTTTTTTTAACGATATTGTTGATCTCAGCACAAACCTCATCAATATTCTTCACATTATATTTCATACTTACATGTAAGAAATGCAACAAATACCAATTATTACCAGTTTCTAGTAAATCACATTTTCATTGTTACTAGTTTATGCTCTTCAAAAAAGTAACAAAAACGAATAAAAACTGCAAGCTTTGTAATAGGTAACGCATAATTGATGTTCGTAGACTACAAAGTAAAGACAATAAGAGAAAATAAGTTATGGCCTTGCGAATTAAACTAAATTGTAATACAAGAATTAAAACATGGCCTTGCGAATTAAACTATATTGTAATACAAGAATTGAAACATTGTCTTGCGAATTAAACTAAATTGTAATACAAGAATTACAACTCAAGTCCTATCAATGAAACGTTCTACGTGAATCACAGTTAAAATCAGATAAAAATCCAGGATTCAAGGTGACGATGTATTTAATAGTCAGCGTTGCACTTATGTGTCAACAGTATCTTGTTGAATCACAGAAAATATTATTCCAGTTTTTGAAATCCGTATAAATTATGGTACAAATCTATGTCCGAGAACTATCAGAGCCCTTTGTCATTTATAGGAGAAACAATCACGTAAAATTCAAAAATTTGACGAGAGAAGAAAAACACATTTAATTTCTTAACTGAGCACAGCATAAAACAACTTGTATTTAGAGTTAAGGCGTGATCGATATATTTCTTATCATAAAATCAGTTATTAAACTAACTAAAACGCAAAACAGGTTCCCGGATGGTTTCATCAGCCCCTTCTGTAAAAAATAGGCGTTTGTTTACAAATTAAAGCGTGCCTCCAAGTGTCAAGTAGTCTTGATATGACATTGATTCAACTAAATGATTCTCTAAGACAGATATATATATAAAATTATTTACCAAAAATGTCACTGATTTTGGAACAAGGTCAACAACAAAGATACAATGTTTCAATTTCTGGACAATATCAAATTATGTAAACAATGTTACATTTTAAAAGCAAGGCATGCAATATAATGTAAATTTGTAAAACAGGTATGTGAAACTTTATTGTCGAAAATATATTCTGTTCTTTGACAAAAGAGAAATATCTTTTAATTTAGCTGATAATTACACTATTATGTTTGAGATTACAATAACTTACAATGTGAGCACAGGGATGCAGCATATAGCAAATACAAAGTTCAAGGGAACATATCAGAAATCCATAACATTTATCATTTATAATTTGTCCCATAGAGACAATTATGTGATTATCAAAATATTTCTTGAAAAGTAAGTTGGAAAACTTTAAGCGTATAATGAGCAACGAATATCTAACGTTCAGTAAGAACTCGATATTTTATATGTTCGCTCAATATGGAAAGAGATAATATGTTAAGCGTTTATAGGGACATCTAAGATTTGCGCAATAAATTATTACAAGCTAAAACTAATGCTAAAGGTCAATAATTTCACTGTGCATTGATGTTTCAGAAATTGTTATGGTATGGAACGTCTCAATACATACTGGTAGAAAATATTAGATAGGGATGCGATAACAAATATTAGATAGGGATGTGATAACGAAATTATATGGTTGGAACTAAATTTTGTCCAAAACACTAGATTACTATTGATTATTAGAAGTAGATTTGTAGATTCTATTACACTTGTGAGACTACTTTGGATATTTCAAGTTGCCTCCAGAGAGATTATTTTAAGATGACAATGCTTTGGAAGAGTTGCAGAAGAAGCTGCTAATAAATTACTGTAATTGCATAACACCGTACCAAATTATGATGAACGATTGGAGAAAGAATAAAATGTAATGGAGAAAGTTTATAATGCAAATTATGATTGAACAATAACCACATTTTGATTTGCAAACAACATTCCCCTTAAGTGAACTCACTCAAATAATGTCTGTATGAGAGGTGTCGGATGATATGGTAATGTAATACAATTGAGTTAATTTATAACTAATCAACGACATCTATGAAATGAAAAAAGAAAAAAAACACGTGGTAAATTACAACAAGGTATTAAACTTTGCATATATTGCAAGTAGGACTATATAAATTAAAGGTCATTCAAAGAGCTTCCGCTATATTTATTTTACCCAGGGCTCTAATTTATACGACAACAAAACTTACGGAATGAAAAGAAAAATATATATAACACTATCATTGCTATCAATGTGATTTCAAGAAAAATCAAGCCTTATTAAATATGATTTTTCTTACTGGTCACGCTATCTTGCTATCGCTTAGTGTTTGTTGAAAAGGTGTTTTAAATAGTGTTAAACAATTTGTGGTTGATAACATTTAGCAACAGCTGATGATAATGGATTGATGTGGTCATGTTCTTGCTATTGTGTTATGTTCTTGCTATTGTGTTATGTTCTTGCTATTGTGTCATGTTCTTGCTATTGTGTTATGTTTTTGCTATTATGTTATGTTTTAGGTTGCCTAGGACATTTACAATACAGATAAAATCACGGTGCTTTTCTCCAAGATTGAATACTTTTAAAAATTTAAAGAAAACACAAATGTACTTGTTTAAGATATTTCTTTCCTTGTCTTTCTTTTCTTTAAAATCGTTTTTCTGTTTGTTAAACTGTTGTCTTTGCGACGTGAAAGTGTTATCTTATTGTTCTATTTTAACCTGACCGGTTATATTAGAAGTGCGCGTCGTTGATTGAGACCGATAGGTGCAGTGTTTAGGTTTCGTAAGTAATTACTGTGTCAAAGAAAATAATTTATGTAGATGCCAAAGAAATTTAGCCGAATATAAATATCTGAACTTGTGTGTTAATGGTGACCGTCTCGTACAGACTGCCAGGGATTGTTACCAACAGTATATATGTGCTATCTCTTTTCGATAACAACCTATCATAGTTCATGTCATTGTAATTGTCATAGCAAATATCATCATCATAGTCATAGTAAATGTCATTGTCATATTAAATGTCATAGTCATAGTAAATGCCATTGTCATTGTCATAGTAAATGTAATTTTCATAGTAAATGTCATAGTCATTATCATAGTAAATGTCATTGTCATAGTAAATGTCATTGTCATATTAAGTGTCATAGTTATTATCACAGTAAATGTCATTGTCATAGTAAATGTCATTGTCATATTAAATGTCATTGTCATATTAAGTGTCATAGTTATTATCACAGTAAATGTCATTGTCATACTAAATGTCATTGTCATATTAAGTGTCATAGTTATTATCACAGTAAATGTCATTGTCATAGTAAATGTCATTGTCATAGTAAATGTCATTGTCATTGTCATAGTAAATGGCATTACCATTATTATAGTAAATGTCATTGTCATTGTTATAGTAAATGTCATTGTCATAGTAAATGTCGTAGTAAATATCATTGTCATTGTCATAGTAAATGTCATTGTCATAGTAATTGTCATTGTCATAGTAAATGTTATTGTCATTGTCATAGTAAATGTCATTGTTATTGTCATAGTAAATCGCATTGTGATAGTAAATGGCATTGTCATTATTATAGTAAATGTCATTTTCGTTGTTATAGTAAATGTCATTGTCATAGTAAATGTCGTAGTAAATGTCATTGTCATTGTCATAGTAAATGTCATTGTCATAGTAATTGTCATTGTCACAGTAAATGTCATTGTGAAAGTAAGTGTCACTGTCGTAGTAAATGTCTTTGTCATAGTAAATGTCATTGTCATAGTAAATGTCATTGTGACATCAAATGTCATTGTGAAAGTAAATGTCACTGCCATTGTCATAGTAAATGTCATTGTCATATTAAATGTCATTGTCAAAGTAAATGTCTTTGTCATGATCACAGTACATGTCATTGTCATAGCAAAAGTCATGGTCAATATAATAGTATTTTTCATTGTCATATTAAATGTCATAGTCATTATCACAGTAAATGTCATTGTGATAGTAAATGTCATTGTTATTGTCATAGTAAATGTCATTGTCATTGTCGTTGTAAATGTCATTGTCATAGTAAATGTCATTTTGATTGTGATAGTAAAAGTCATTATCATAGTAAATGAAATTGTCATGTCATCAAGAAGATCCTAGTTGCACAGCTGCTCTGTTATCCATTTGCACAGTCGTGGTTGGGGTTAGTTAGACCTTCAGACATTTTAACATATGCGTCTTGTTTTAAATTATAGTACGCATTTGTACTTGTATTTTTACACTATCCTTGCATATGACTGCTCTCGTTAGTTTGAACGATGAGCAACAAGTTTTGTAAGATTTCGAATATACATTTATTTCCCAAAAATACAAAAAATTAACCAAAAAACTCACAATAGTTAACGAATTTCTAACACAAACGCAAAATATATATTACTTCCATAAGATACAATTAATATAATTACTTTCCAATGAATTCCGAATGGAAACAGTGTTGTTCAAAGTTACCAACATCACGTAAAAATCAGTATGTTTTTAGATACGAACGTCCTGGAATGTTTCACAAGAAATCCAAAAGACATTTACATTCAAGGGTTCTTGAATGATTCTCGAGAAATCCGTACAGGTAATACGATCGGAATGTCTTTGAATTAAGGGTGGCGCACTGTAGTTTTAACGAACGACAGCATATTCAATAAATAAATCACGCTATTCCATTCGAATCTTTAAAGTTCAGTAGTAATGTCAGAAATGAAAACTTCTACGCAAATCTCCCCATTATACTGTACGAGAATACACATTTTAATACACAAAAAAATACAATGTTTTACTCAGAAGCAGTACACAAACTTGCAGTCCAAATACAGCCAATTAGGAACTTGGTTGGAATCCTTGGTAGACACACCCATGACTTCCATTCATGAGAACAAATGTCCATTTCATATAACGTGACGTTTTCATGATCTAGTTTCTGCAAAACTTAACGTTTACACTACATGACTCAACTTTAAATGTGAAAACAAGGTTAGAATACAAACATCACACATATTTTTGACAAAATGGCCATTTAGAAAGTCATTATTATGCATTATATATATATATATATCTGAGTGTGTGTGTGTGTGTGTGTGTGCAAGTATTGAGGTTCCTACCGTCTTGTCTGCACGGACACAAAACGATAACCCTCTGACATGTCAGCTAAAGATATTACACAATTTGAGTTACTAATTTGTACGTGGTAGACACACCCGCATACGTTAATGTCTGTTAATGTTATCAAGTATTCTCCTGTAAGATCCAGAATAGAACTTTCCCCTCCGTTTTGTGCTTTCAATACACCTTCATTTCTGTCGTAGGAATCTTGAGTCGAGGGTCGATATGCAGGAGTTTCTGCTATAGACGAGTCACTATAGGCGTGACTACAACATCATCACGGGTAGGTTGTGTTTGCAGCGTCGAGAGGTTAAAAGAGATTTTGCGTGGATCCCAGGCGATTGGTGCAGCAATAGAATTTGCCTCTCCATCGTGTACGATTAAAAATTATTTAAACTGTATGATACTTATTTATTCGTTCAGAATATTACGCTAATGTAAACAACCATTCGCATTTACGACACAGATGCTGTCGTTTGCAATCCACGTGTTCATTATCCTGTCGGATCAAAAATGTAATCCCAACAATATCAATACTTACTTTATGTGATTTGTATATAAACCATTATCAAATGAAGATTATGTCAGTGATCTGCATAAATATAGATATTTCTAATGTCATTAATAGCCTTTTTTCCAGTGCACTAACTCGTACAAAAGATAAGTACATCATAATCTTTCCCTTTAGACACAAATGACCCCTATGCGATCTAGTAATGTTGAGAATTGTGTGTACTTTATTGGTGTTTCTAACAATACAGTTTGTAAACAACCATTAGATCAAAGCAAAATGGAGAGCCCACATTAATGTTGTGAACAAAAGGTTCTAAGAAGTTTAAATAATTAATAAATCGTTTAACCAACGTTCTTTGTTAACCGGTCATTAACTAGCAATATATGCATTATTACAAATTAGGTAAGAGAGAGAGAGAGAGAGAGAGAGAGAGAGAGAGAGAGAGAGAGAGAGAGAGAGAGAGAGAGAGAGAGAGATTAAACATACCTTCTATCCAGAGATCTATCACCCAACGCATTATTTACTAAAACATTGACACAGTAAGGTTCTGGACAGGCTGTATTTTGTCGATATATGGCCTCACATAGAATTGTAGGATAGTCTCCGCACGTCGCACACGTGGCTTCATATATGAAAAATATAAATCATGCTATGCATTGTGTACAAATTAAACCTCTTTTCATATATGAAAAATATAAATCATGCTATGCATTGTGTACAAATTAAACCTCTTTTCATATATGAAAATATAAATCATGCTATGCATTGTGTACAAATTAAACCTCTTTTCATATATGAAAAATATAAATCATGCTATGCATTGTGTACAAAGTAAACCTCTTTTCATATATGAAAAATATAAATCATGCTATGCATTGTGTACAAATTAAACCTCTTTTCATATATGAAAATATAAATCATGCTATGCATTGTGTACAAATTGAACCTCTTTTGGAAATCCCCATTGCCCCTTATTAGGACCTATCTCAAACAGGAGCAATTTTGATTTACACACATCTTGTCAATAACAGAAGATTTTTAATTCACTTTAAACTAAGGTATGTTTTTTACTCGCCTAATCTCCAGGGGAGGAGGAGGTAGTGCACATATGTTCAATGATTCCTAGGATGCTCAAACAATGAGTTTCGGATTCCGTCAGAGGCACAACACATGGAAAAGTAGGTCGGATAAAGACACTAACACTAAGTGATACTGAGTTAAAAATACCGACTGTTTTGTTTTGCATTTTTACATATTATATTGGCATACATCTATACAAAGTGAGGAACAAAATATAAACTGATATCAAATTTGTCGAAATCGTTGGTTGTAAAAGATTGATATGACTTATTTGCCTGTACAGAAAACATTTAAATAAATAGGCATTAGGCGCACAGACAGACAAATGAAAATGTACTTAATAAGATGCCGACACATATTATATACTGGTGTATAGCTTGAATGATATGCTTCACATATATGTTATTAACATCAAAATATGTGGTACCATCACAAAACGGCATGAATAGTCGCAAGTAGCCTGATTTAAAAAAAATCGGTAAATTCGTAAGCGATACTGAATTTAAAAAAAAAATACAAACTCTTTTTATTTGCATTATATTCAGATTTCTAGTGACAAAGATGACTTTGTGGTGATGCGAAACATACAAATTTATATAAGTTTTATCAAAATCGGGGGTTGTGTACGACTGATATGATGTTTCTGCCTAGACAAATAACGTTCGTGTTCGAACGCATGGGGCGCACGGACAGACAAACGATGATGTACGCAAAAAGATACATACACATATTATATACTGTTGTACAGTTTTCACTCCGCTTCACATATATAGTAATAACAGCGAAATATGTAGGACCATCGCAAAACGGCATGGCTAGATGCACGTATCAAGAAATTGAGATCGGTACCGTTCGTATAGGAAAGCATTTATACGAACGGACAGACAAACGAAGAATGAATTATTCACTTCATGACACATATTATGTAATGTTGTATAGCTTGAATTGTATGATCATCGCAATATGGCTAGATGCACGTGGCCTAGATCAGCAAAATGGTAAACTCGTATGCAATATTGATTAAAACTACTTTTAAAAATTATTTTGCATTTTAACATATTTGTCTTGGCATAGATAGACTTAGAACACCTTTAAAATATTGATATCAAATGAAGACGTGATTAATAAGATACGTACACATATTATATACTGGATAGTTTTAAGTCTGCTTTTTGTTCGTATCCATCACAACGTATTGATGTGGTCACCGGAAGAGAGTTGTATCGTGGGTAAATTAGGGGAATTAATAAGTCAAAGGACCTATAGGCATGAATACGAAGCATATGTAGTCTGCTTGACATGTTTGAAAGTCACGTAGATATTAGGCATGATTACGAAGCATATGTTGTCTGCTTGACATGTTTGAAAGTCACGTAGATATTAGGCATGAATACGAAGCATTTGTAGTCTGCTTGACGTGTTTGAAAGTCACGTAGATATTAGGCATGAATACGAAGCATATGTAGTCTGCTTGACATGTTTGAAAGTCACGTAGATATTAGGCATGAATACGAAGCATATGTAGTCTGCTTGACATGTTTGAAAGTCACGTAGATATTAGGCATGAATACGAAGCATATGTAGTCTGCTTGACATGTTTGAAAGTCACGTAGATATTAGGCATGAATACGAAACATATGTAGTCTGCTTGACATGTTTGAAAGTCACGTAGATATTAGGCGCGATTTTGCCATTTACTCGAAAGTTTAATTTTTATATTTCATGTGTATATCACATAGTGAATTTTTCGAGTAAGACATACAATGATATAGCCAAACAGTGGTTGAAATAATTCAGTTCGGTAGTCGTTAATAAACATTATACAACTTAATTTGGCAGAAACCTTTCCACAAAACGTCAACTTAAAACATGACCACATGCCACGGTCGATCAGCAGGTACTATTTGACTTCTACTTTTGGCTTTTCTAAAGTCATTGAACTCCATAGTACATGTAGAATATCAGGTAACACTGTATCAGTTATGCTACTTCACAATACATACAAGGGCAGAGGTTGCTGCAAATCTTTGTTTCTGATGACATTCCTCTGCAATCATCACCATGAGGAGAAAGGGTCGAGTAGATGCAATATCTGGTCCGTGTCTGATGTCCCTCACCGCAGGTAGTCGTGCAGTTAGACCATTCAGACCAAGAGTTCCATAGTCCATCCACTAAAACAAAGGGCAATACTATAAACAAAGTAGGTAATTAGTCGTTATATTAAAGATACTTATTATTCAAAGAATCTACTTTGAGTTTAATTGTTAAGAAAATGAAATAAGACTAAATAAGCATTCCGATTTACGAGCTTAACAAAAGCAAATTGCAAAGGTAAACAGTTTTTATTAACTATTTGTAATTCGGATTAATTTACTCAGCCCAACTGCATGGATGAAACCTTTTTAAAAAAATTGAAACCTATGAGTTATATTCTTTCAAACGTTTTCCATGTATGTTTAGAATCCAAATTACAGACTAATGCTTGGATTATAAAGACCTAATCCACTCCGACAAAAGCACATACAAATATTAAATTTATCTCTTCGATCTCCTTATATTTCATGTATTCCTTCTACGGTTCCAACAGTATACTGGTATCTCGGTATATTGCGGTGTGCTGTTCTCGCATTGCTGTGTGTTGTTCTCGCAATAAATACCGCAATATGGTGTAGTCTAAAGCGAGGTTTTTATGGTCTTGCTTTCATCCTACAAACCTCGGTATAGCGCATATTGTTTACAGTATAATTCAACAACTATATTTTGTTTTTCATAGCATCACTTTTAGTACGAGATTGCAATAGAACGACGAACAATGTGTACAGTACCATTATTCAGGCAAAATTTAATTGTAGGGTAAAAAGTCAAGACACGGATAGTTTTCCTATGCAAATAATACATTTGTAAACTTCAGATTATGGTTCCTGATAACATTAAATTTACAGTACACAAAAGTTTGTGTTGGTAAATATATACATTTCTATAAATTTACTTTTGTATCCAATATCCGGAATGTACATACAACAATACATGCTATATTTACTCATATGCTTGATATATTAACTTCACAGAAAATAAATATAGAGCAAACAATTCAATACAAACAGTTGCAACATCTGATTTTTTCCCGTGTCAAATAGAAGATTGGTTAAGAGAAAGTGCACAGGTAACATTACCTTTGTTTCCTTATCTGTAAATATCGATTAACGGTGACTCATTTTTGTTAAGTTAGTTGTAAGGTGTGTAGACCTGAATTTTAATTTTCAGAATTCTTTAGACATGGAGTTTGAAATTATTTTAAACAAAGAAAAGGTGCAGTACGAATTCCTCCCACATAATAGAAATGGGAGTGTGATTCTCATATGTTGATACTTTGACTGCTTCCAGGTGTTTTAAGACTTATTTTATCATTATCGCAATTATATATGTTCATTTGCCTATCATTTGAAGACTTAGAAGGTAACATGTATATCTGACAATATGTAGCTTGAAGTTCAAGAGACCTGAAACATGTATGTGCTTAAAGCCCAGCACAGTTTGTTGCGACCAGCCTGTTTACAAAAGAAATTCAAAAATGGAACGTCACTCAGAAAGTGGCACATTTGTGTCCGAGTCATAGTTTTGATACCACATCCTACAATACAGATACATCCTACAACACAGATACATCGTGCAATACAGATACATCCTATAACACAGATACATCCTACAATACATATACATCCAAAAACACAGATAGATCCTACAACACAGATACATCCAGATACATCCTACAATACAGATACATTCTACAACACAGATACATCCTACAATACAGATACATCCTACAACACAGATACATCATACAATACAGATACATCCAACAGCACAGATAGATCCTACAACACAGATACATCCAGATACATCCTTCAATACAGATACATCCAACAGCACAGATAGATCCTACAACACAGATACATCCAACAGCACAGATAGATCCTATAACACAGATACATCCAGATACATCCTACAATACAAATACATCCAACAGCACAGATAGATCATACAACAAAGATACATCCTACAATACAGATACATTCTACAATACAGATACTACCAAACAAAACAAACGGACCATGGTCCAAATAGCGCCACCATATGTTCAGCTAGATGGAATGGCAAATGTTTAATTTGATTTTCCGCATGGGCTTTTTCAATGTTTTTTAGTACATAGTGCCTTCATGATATCAGGAATGCTGGTATTGACAATATATACCAGGACAAAGGTTATTGTTGCAGGTCTCGTTTTCGGATGCATTTCCAGTGCAAGGAGCACCATGTGGAAACAGAGAAGAGTAGGCGCAATGTCTTGTTCGAGTTCGCTGTCCACCACCACAAGTAGTCGTGCAGGTTGACCATCCAGACCAAGTGTTCCATAGTCCATCAACTGAACAAAGAGATAAATTAAAACAAAATGGTTAATTGTGATACCTACGAAGGTATATATGCATTGTGTGAAAAGCAGTCTGATCCGTGGCGTGGTTAATCATAAGCAAATCCGTTTTGGTTTTGCTTCATCTTCTTCCATCTGGATGAAAATAATATATTAATTTGGAGAATAAATGTTATGAAAATTAATATTCTATTGTTTCTATCAAACTTCTTTCATGTTTGACCTCACCTTTTCTGACAAAGTTATCTTCTACTAGATATTTGGCGCATAGCCTGAGCCATAAATACCCAATGTTGTAAGTAACTCTTAATTGGAATATCAACAACTGATTTATTTTTATATTTGATGAGCGATCCTTTTAAACGGCGTCTTTTATGATTGTAATCAACAACTCTTGTTGTAATTTTGCTTTATTTCTTTGCAGCATCCGAATAACATAGAATTGCAAAGACCGGGCATCGAAGATTCATGCTATATGCAGTTTAGACAATTTGTGTTGCCTATAACTTAGTTGTTGACTTCTAAAAGCACCATTTTGAATCGAAAACGTCTGTTTAACATATACATGTAGATGCAAAGGGTATTTACTTTAGTCTTATTTTTTTCTAAATTATTTGATTCCATAGCATGTAGAATATCTGGTAAAATTCTATCATGTAGACTTTTAGGTAAAACTTTTATCATCTAGAATATCAGGGAAAACTCTCTCATGCAGAATATCAGGCAAACCTCAATCATGTAGAATATCAGGTAAACCTCTATCATGAAAAATATCAGGTAAAACTCTATCATGTAGAATATCAGGTAAAATTCAATCTTGTAGAATATCTGGTAAAACGCAATCATGTAGCACATCAGGCAAAATTATCATGTAGCATATCAGGTAAAACTATCATGTAGCATAACAGGTAAAACTATCATGTAGCATGTCAGGTAAACCTCTATCATATAGAATATCAGGTAAAACTCTATTATGTAGATTATCAGGTAAAACTCATTTATGCTACTATTGACGAGAAATACCAGGACAAAGGTTGTTGCTGCAGATCTCCGTTTCTGATGAATTTCCGCTACAAGGGGAACCATGGGGAAAGGGGTCTGAGTAGATGCATTGTCTTGTCCGATTACGCTGTCCACCACCACATGTAGTTGTGCAGATTGCCCATTTAGACCAAGAGTTCCAAAGTCCATCCACTAAAGGTAAAACGTTACACTACACAGTGTATTTGACACATAGCCTGAGCCAAAAAACCTAATGTTGTAAGTCATTTTTAAATGGAATATCAACAACTGATTTATTTTATATTTGATGAGTGATCTTATAAAATGGCGTCTTTTATGACTGTAATCAACAAATCTTGTTGTAATGCTGCTTCATTCCTTGGCAGTATACAAATAAAATAGGATTACAAAGACCGGGCTTCACAGATGCATGCTATATGCAGTTTAGACGATTTATGTTGCGTATAATTTAGTTGTTGAATTTTAAAAACGCCACTTTGAATCGAAAACGTCTTTTTAACATAAAAAAGTAGATGCAAAGTGTAATATTTGTTTTATACTTAATTTTTTCCTAAATTATATGATTATATATGATGTAGAATATTAGGTTAAATTCTATCATGTAGAATATCATGGAAAACTCTATCAGCTATGCTACTATTGACAAGAAATACCAGGACAAAGGTTGATGCTGCAGATCTCTGTTTCTGATGAATTTCCGCTACAAGGAGCCCCATGGGGAATGGGTTCTGAGTAGATGCATTGTCTTGTTCGATTACGCTGTCCTCCACCACATGTAGTTGTGCAGATTGACCATTTAGACCAAGAGTTCCAAAGTCCATCCACTAAAGGTAAAATGTAAAAAGTTACACCACATACTGTATTTGACACAAAGCCTGAGACAAAATATACCTGATCATGTAAGTCACTTTTCCATGGAATATCAACAACTGATTTATTTTTATATTTGATGAGTGATTTTATAAAACGGCGTCTTTTATGATTGTAATTAGAAAATCTTGTTGTAAATTTGCTTTATGTTTTGGCCGTATGCAAATAAAATAACTGTGCAAAGATAGGGCTTCAAAGATGCATGCTATATGTAGTTTAGACAATTTGTGTTGCCTGTAACTTAGTTGTTGACTTCTAAAAGCACCATTTTGAATCGAAAACGTCTGTTTAACGTATAAATGTAGATGCAAAGGGTAATATTTACTTTAGTCTTATTTTTTTCTAAATTATTCGATTCCATAGGATGTAGAATATCAGGTTACATTATTTCATGTAGACTATTAGGTAAACCTCTTATTATGTAGAATATCAGGTAAAACTCTCTCATGTAGAATATCAGGTAAACCTCTTATCATGTAGAATATCAGGCTTAACTATATCATGTAGAATATCAGGTAAAATTCTCTCATGCAGAATATAAGGTAAAACGCTTATTATGTAGAATATCAGGTAAAACTCTATCATGCTGAATATCAGGCAAAACTCTTATCATGTAGAATATCAGGCTAAACTATATCATGTAGAATATCAGGTAAAATTCTCTCATGCAGAATATCAGGTAAAACGCTTATCATGTAGAATATCAGGTAAAACGCTTATCATGTGGAATATCAGGTTGAATTATTTCATGTAGAATATTAGGTAAAACGCTTATCATGTAGAATATCAGGTAAAACGCTTAACATGTAGAATATCAGGTATAACGCTTATCATGTAGAATATCAGGTATAACGCTTACCATGTAGAATATCAGGTAAAACTCTCTCATGCAGAATATCAGGTAAAACTCTTATCATGTAGAATATCAGGTTAAATTATTTCATGTAGAATATTAGGTAAAAATTCTTATCATGTAGAATATCAGGTAAAACTCTCTCATGTAGAATATCAGGTAAACCTCTATCATGTAGAATATCAGGTAAACCTCTATCGTGTAGAATATCAGGTAACACTCTATCATGTAGAATATCAGGTAAAACTCTATCATGTAGAATATCAGGTTAAATTATTTCATGTAGACTATTAGGTGAACCTCTTATTATGTATAATATCAGGTAAACCTCTCATGCAGAATATCAGGCAAGCCTCAATCATGTAGAATATCAGGTAAAACTCTCTCATGTAGAATATCAGGCTAAACTCTATCATGTAGAATATCAGGTAAAACTATATCATGTAGAATATCAGGTTAAATTATTTCATGTAGACTATTAGGTGAACCTCTTATCATGTAGAATATCAGGTAAAACTCTCATGCAGAATATCAGGCAAACCTCAATCATGTAGAATATCAGGTAAACCTCTATCATGACAAATATCAGGTAAACCTCTATCATGACAAATATCAGGTAAAACTCTATCATGTAGAATATCAGGTTAAATTATTTCATGTAGACTATGAGGTGAACCTCTTATCATGTAGAATATCAGGTAAAACTCTCATGCAGAATATCAGGCAAACCTCAATCATGTAGAATATCAGGTAAACCTCTATCATGACAAATATCAGGTAAAACTCTATCATGTAGAATATCAGGTAAAACTCAATCATGTAGCACATCAGGCAAAATTATCATGTAGCATAACAGGTAAAACTATCATGTAGCATAATAGGTAAAACTATCATGTAGCATATCAGGTCCACCTCTATCATATAGAATATCAACGAAAACTCTATCATGTAGAATAGCATGTAAAAATCATGTAGCATGTCAGGTAAAACTCTATCATGTAGAATAGCATGTAAAAATCATGTAGTATGTCAGGTAAAACTCTATCATGTAGAATATCAGGTAAAACTCTATCATGTAGAATATTAGGTATACATCTATCATATAGAATATCAACTAAAACTCTTTCATGTAGAATATCAGGTAAAACTCTATCATGTAGATTATCAGGTAAAACTCATTTATGCTACTATTGAAAAGAAATACCAGGACAAAGGTTGTTGCTGCAGATCTCCGTTTCTGATGAATTTCCGCTACAAGGGGAACCATGGGGAAAGGGGTCTGAGTAGACGCATTGTCTTGTCCGATTACGCTGTCCACCACCACATGTAGTTGTGCAGATTGACCATTTAGACCACGAGTTCCAAAGTCCATCCACTAAAGGTAAAACGTTACACTACACAGTGTATTTGACACACAGCCTGAGCCAAAAAAACCTGATGTTGTAAGTCACTTTTAAATGGAATATCAACAACTGATTTATTTTTATATTTGATGAGTGATCCTATAAAATGGCGTCTTTTATGACTGTAATCAACATATCTTGTTGTAATGTTGCTTCATTCCTTGGCAGTATACAAATAAAATAGGATTGCAAAGACCGGGCTTCACAGATGCATGCTATATGCAGTTTAGACGATTTATGTTGCGTATAATTTAGTTGTTGAATTTTAAAAACGCCACTTTGAATCGAAAACGTCTTTTTAACATATAAAAGTAGATGCAAAGTGTAATATTTGTTTTATACTTAATTTTTTCCTAAATTATATGATTATATATGATGTAGAATATTAGATTTAATTCTATCATGTAGAATATCATGGAAAACTCTATCAGCTATGCTACTATTGACAAGAAATACCAGGACAAAGGTTGATGCTGCAGATCTCTGTTTCTGATGAATTTCCGCTACAAGGAGCCCCATGGGGAATGGGTTCTGAGTAGATGCATTGTCTTGTTCGATTACGCTGTCCTCCACCACATGTAGTTGTGCAGATTGACCATTTAGACCAAGAGTTCCAAAGTCCATCCACTAAAGGTAAAATGTAAAAAGTTACACCACATACTGTATTTGACACAAAGCCTGAGACAAAATATACCTGATCATGTAAGTCACTTTTCCATGGAATATCAACAACTGATTAATTTTTATATTTGATGAGTGATTTTATAAAACGGCGTCTTTTATGATTGTAATTAGAAAATCTTGTTGTAAATTTGCTTTATGTTTTGGCCGCATGCAAATAAAATAACTGTGCAAAGATAGGGCTTCAAAGATGCATGCTATATGTAGTTTAGACAATTTGTGTTGCCTGTAACTTAGTTGTTGACTTCTAAAAGCACCATTTTGAATCGAAAACGTCTGTTTAACGTATAAATGTAGATGCAAAGGGTAATATTTACTTTAGTCTTATTTTTTTCTAAATTATTTGATTCCATAGGATGTAGAATATCAGGTTACATTATTTCATGTAGACTATTAGGTAAACCTCTTATTATGTAGAATATCAGGTAAAACTCTCTCATGTAGAATATCAGGTAAACCGCTTATCATGCAGAATATCAGGTATAACGCTTATCATGTAGACTATCAGGTAAAACTCTCTCATGCAGAATATCAGGTAAAACTCTTATCATGTAGAATATCAGGCTAAACTATATCATGTAGAATATCAGGTAAAATTATCTCATGCAGAATATCAGGTTAAATTATTTCATGTAGAATATCAGGTTAAATTATTTCATGTAGAATATTAGGTAAAAATTCTTATCATGTAGAATATCAGGTAAAACTCTCTCATGCAGAATATCAAGCAAACCTCAATCATGTAGAATATCCGGTAAAACTGTATCATGTAGAATATCAGGTAACACTCTATCATGTAGAATATCAGATAAATGTCTATCAGGTATGTTACTATTGACAAGAAATACCAGGACAAAGGTTGTTGCTGCAGATCGCCGTTCTGACTAATTTCCGCTACAAGGGGAATCATGGGGAAAGGGTTCTGTGTAGATGCATTGTCTTGTTCGATTACGATGTCCACCACCACATGTAGTTGTGTAGATTGACCATTTAGACCAAGAGTACCAAAGTCCATCGACTAACGGTAAGATGTAAAATGTAACACCAAATCGTAAAGGGACGGAACTCCATATATGACGAGACTGATAACCACTACTGTTAAATGACCAGCACTTAATAGTCAATGATCATACCAGTTACCGCTGTAAACGTCGCATATAAATCTTATACAACAAAAAATAGTTGTCAGGTACAGATAAGTTTTTTATTTTTACCTTGGCAATTGTAGGTTTGGATGTTATTTCACTAGAGAAAAAGGTAACTTTTCTAATTTGAAAATATTACTGGAAGCAGACAGCACAAAGAAATAATATTTTTCATTTAAATCTTGATCTTCATTATATTAATTATAAAAAATACTTGGTTGAAGACCCTCATACAAGTTCTTCTTTATGTAGTAGTTCTAATCGTACATGTTTGGAAACTGTATTGCAGACAAATGCATTATGTTAAGGTAAGATTTAATATCGAGTTAATTATATCATAATAAATTTTATGTCATTTTCTAATTGTTTTCATTTTCAGCGTAACGTTATATACTAGAACTAATTGTATTCATATAGTTGACCCTGCGTGAGATCCAAAAATACATATATTGTTTGTAAAAAAATGTAAGCCCGCGTAATATGGATATTAATATTTCAAAAGACTATTCACAGCCCGAATTATTAATATTACCGTGGCAACGCCTGCACAATCTATAATAAAAAATGTAATACATGTTCTAGTACCTAGTCGTATTTCTGTTTATTCTTCTCGTTTAAAAAATATGTTTAAATCAATTTATGCTTTCTGCAGCAATTTCAAGTAATTATCACATCTTGGGATATATGTTTTCTTGAAAGCTTTATCACAGTTGTTGTGAATTTGATTAAGGCTAGTAAATTGTAACGAATTATATATATGCATATCTTCACTGATTACATTCCTATATTGTCTAGAAATAAATGAACACGGAGAAAACATGTACGTAGCGTGTTCCTTTATCAGCCACACAGATAATGTTGCAAATGATGGCAAACACTCGATAGCTATTAGTAGAGATTAAAATACAGTACTTCGTCAAAAACGTTCCAAATTTGAATTCCTCAAATGCTGTCATAATAAGCAATGAGAATGAGCGTTTCGCCAATCTAGAAACTTGACTTTACAATCTTGAGTGCCGTATGTCATGTTGGGTTAAGGAATAATTATAAGCTAAAGGGACCGCCAACAGGCATACATCATTCATTACATGACTTGAAATGAAAAGAACATCATGGGTTGTATTCCTGATTGAAATATATGCCAATCGCAACATGGCAGCTAAATTAGAATATTACAATAGTATAATAGGTGTAACAAGAAGAACCACTGCTTCCTGTATTCACGACCAAATGCTGAAGAATCATGGAGAATCATCAATACCACACAAAGGATGAAATAGATGTTAACATACGCATATGAGTAAACGTGATGTGTATGTGGTTTGCGGGAAACACTATCTATCTATCTATCTATCTATCTATCTATCTATCTATCTATCTATCTATCTATCTATCTATCTATCTATCTATCTATCCCTTAGTATTGCTGACCGTTGGGGCACCACTGATAACCTGACAACCAGCTTCCTCCATTCCAATCTGTTCTCTGATACTCTCACTGTGTCACTCAGCTTCAGTCCTGTCCACTCTGAGATGTTATCATACCATATCTCCCTCTGTCTTCATCTCCTTCGCCCTCCCTGCACAGTACCTTGCACGATTGTCTTAGCAAGCCCTGTTGATTATGCAACATGTCCATACCATTTCATTTTGCGCTTTTTCACAATGGTCAATAGCTCTTCATAGGGCCCAATGGCATGCTTAATTCTGTTTCTCACTTCCTCATTCGTGCCATGATCTCTATGTGTAATGCCAAGCATCCTTCGAAAGCATCTCATTTCAACAGCTTGTATCCTCCTTTCGAGATCCGCTGTGAGGGTCCATGACTCACATATATACAGGAGTATAGATGCAACCAAGGAGCGCATCAGTCTGATTTTTGAGCTGACTGAGGTGTTCTGTCTTTCCAAACTATCTTCAGCCTTGCCATTGCTGTTATTGTCAGCGCAATCCTGGACAATATTTCTGGTTTCGATCCCTCGTCTGCCACGATGGCTCCTAAGTACTTGAATCTATTAAATGTTTCCAGGTTTTGGCCTCTAATCATGATGTCAGTGCTGATGCCACTGGTGTTGTTGGTCATCAATTTGGTCTTCTCTGCACTGATTCCCATACCAAAAGCAGTAGCTGCCCTGTCCAGTTTTTCCACCGACTGAGCTAGCTCCTCCTCATTTCCTGCAATGCCATCGATGTCATCAGCAAAAAGCAGATTCGATATTATTCTGCCTCCAATACTGACAGTTCCTTCGTGGTTTTCCAGTGCATCTGTCATGATTCTCTCAAGGAAGATCTTGAAGAGAGTAGGTGAAAGCAAGCAGCCATGTCTGACTCCCATAGTTGTCCTAAACCAATCTCCTATTTGACCGTTGAAGCATACTGCGCTGGTGGCCTTGCTGTAAAGGCTTTCTGTGACTGATCAGGTTAGCATTGACGTTGTACAACTTCATGGTGGACCAAAGGGCTGCATGCCATACCCTGTCAAACGCCTTCTTGAAATCTATAAAGAAATGATAAAGGTCTTGTTGGTGCTGGAGTTATTTCTCACATGGTATTCTCAGGTTGAAAATCTGTTCAGTTGTGCTTCACCCTGGTCTGATGCCTGCCTGTTCTTCAGCTATGATTTCCTCTGCCCGCGGCTTCAGTCTGTTTAATTTGATTTTTAGCATGACTTTGCTTGAGTGGCATATAAGACTAATCGTACGATAGTTCTGATATTGCTGCAAATTGCCTTTTTTTGGGAGAGTTACTATGAGTGACTGAGTCCATGGTGTTGGACATTCACCTGTCTGTCAGATCTTTTTGCAGATTGTTAGTAGGGCGCTTATCATGGCTTCACCCCCTTCTTGGACTAGTTCTGCAGGAATTTTGTCTACTCCTGCTGCCTTCCCTTTTTTCAATGCTTTCACTGCAGCCTATACATCTTCTCGGAGGATGGGGTAGTTGTCAGTGTTGGTCACTGATTGGGTGTTGAGTATGTCTGGGTCCCCTGTAGGTATGTGGTTGTACAGGTCTGAACAGTATTCTGTCCATCTCTTACGAATGTCTTGTTCTTCTGTAAGACATTTCCCTCCCTTATCTTGAATGAAGTAGGAGCGTCCTTGTTTTACACTAGTCAGGTCTTTCACCAGTTGGTATGCTTTTCTGCTATTATTTTTCTTTAGATTGTTTTCTATATCTTTACACTGGTCTTCAATTCATGTCTCCCTTGCCTTTCTCATGCTTTTCTTGATAACCGGGTCGATTTCCCGGTATTGTTTTGCACCTTTTACTTCTGACTTCTTCTTCTTTAGCTCTCGACGCTTGTCATAAAGATCAAGTATGTCAGTTGTAACCCAAGGTTTCTTTAGTCGTCGATGTTTGCCAAGGATCTCACTGGCTGTTTGGGTCACTGCTATGTTAAATGTGTCGATCATTGTGTCTATAACTGTGTTCTCTACACTAAGAAGTAACAGTGGTGCAAATTTCCCTCCTATCCTTGCCTGGAAGGCTGCCAAGACCTCTGGGTCTTTTAGCTTGTCATGGTTGAACTTGATTCTTGTGGGGCCCTCTTTGTCGACTTTTTTAGACGTAGTCGGAGGGTCATCATCACTAAGTCATGGTCACTTCCAGTGTCTGCTCCTGGGAAACTTCTTGTCTTGGCAATGTTTACGCTGGTGTGGAAACGTCTCTTCACCATGATATAATCAATCTGGTTATGGTGTTCTCCATTCGGGCTATGCCAGGTCCACCTTATGGATGCTTTGTGTGGACCAAACGTGTTCATCAGCTTCAGATCATTGAAGCTGGCAAATTTCAGGAGCCTTAAGCCTCTGTCGTTGGTCTCTGCGTTGCAGTAGCGTCCACATGTGCCTTTCCAGTTATCAACGGCATCCTCTCCTATTTTAGCATTCCAGTCTCCTTGCACCACAATAATGTCTTTTTTTGGGGTCTGGTCTAGGACTTCTTGCAATTGGTCGTAGAAATCCTCTAATTTTTCATCATCATGGTCTGTAGTTGGAGCGTAATCTTGCACAATGGTGATATTGAGTAGTGTTGCCCTCAAGCGTATGATGATAAGCCTGCTGGAGACTGGCCGACAACTCATGACAGTGTTCACGGTGTCTTTGTGGACGAGAAATCCGACACCATGTTCATGTTTATCTTCTCTGCCAGAGTAGTATAGTTTATGACCATCCTGTGTTGATGTTTCCCCAAAGTTTTTCCATCGTACGTCGCACAGTCCCAGGATGGTCCAATGGTATCTGTTTATTTCGTATATTAGTTCCTCTACCTTTCCAGGCGTTCTTAATGTAATGATGTTCCATGTACCAATGCTTATGTTGTTTCTGATTCGGAGTTTTGGTGATGATCGTGCACCAGTAGCACACTTAATAACTCTGCCCTGGTGCAAGACAAAAGGCGCGGTCCTTGTTCCGGGCGACGACCGATCCGGTATGGGTGGAGGTAAAGTTGTCATTGCATGTGGTGTGTCTTGGGCAATGAACCTGGCGGAGCCCATCCCTCTCCAGGTTGTTGACCACAGCCGAACTCCAAATAACTAGTGGCTCGCTTTGGTCATGGACACATGGCCGTTGAGTTCTTCTTGGGGCTCCTCCGCCCTGGGCGGTGACCTTATTGAGAAAGTTCATACGCCCAATCAGGTACTGTATCAGCACCCTAGCCTTTGGTTATCCAAAACCTAACCTGCAAGGCAGCAGTGGACTCATGGAGGGCGGGGCTGTCTATATCCCGTGTAAATGTGAACATCTGCCCACTGCCCACGGCAACAGTTTAAAGCACTCTAAATCTTCAGAGTAATTGTTTACCATTTGTCAACTTTACATGGAATATGGTCAAAATGTTTAACTGTATATTTGATGACGTATTAGGAATGAGTGTTTTGAGGTTGTATACATAAATAAAGGTACTGTTTTTCTTTCTTTTTTCTGTCACGATTCAAATTGAATGTTGTGGCAAAATCCTTTTCTGTCTGGAGGCATTTCAATTCACTTTAATCTAACATTGTTGACCTTCATTCATTTGATAATTTTAACAATGCAACCTTGGGTATTATAGCTGCAACCTTGGGTATTATAGCTGCAGCCTTGGGTATTATAGCAACCTTGCACAATGCCAAGGTCAATGCAATAGGTAATATTGGCTTTCACACGCAAGGCTTATGCATGTTATAAGGCTCCATAGTACATATACAGTATCAGGTAGAAATATCAACTAAATACCAGGACATAGATTGTCGTTGCAGATCTCTGTTTCTGATGAATTTCCTCTGCAAGGCGCACCATGGGGAAATTGGGCTGAGTAGATGCATTGTCTTGTCCGATTACGCTGTCCACCACCACATGTAATTGTGCATATTGTCCAGTTAGACCAAGAGTTCCAATATCCATCCACTAAAAGAAGTGATAAAATTTAAACAAAATAGGTAATGGATATACCAGCTTATGTGACGGACCAGGCATGCGCAAATGTTACGTTTGAATCAATTAATATTTAATGATTACGTCGGCACCATTCGAACACGTTGCATTTTAAAATTTACGTCGATACATTTTCCCAAAAGCACAAAAGACTTTATCCATGTGCCTATTTGTTTTTTTTGTTTCGAGTGTAAATTTGTTAATAAAAGAATGAACTGTTTTAATACAAGATTTTGTGGAAACCGTATGTACAATTAATTAACATTATTTATTTAAGTCTTTTATCATGACTATATCGCAAACGACAATATATGAAACAGTTGTAATCTAAAGCCTTTCTTACAGGCGTGGGAACTATGTTACAAACTCATTCCGTTTCGTCAAAACCTAATACCTGCAGATAAGCAAACAAAACAATATTAGTACAAGGAATGAATCACCAATATTGTATCTCCACTTATCTAATTAATTACTTGATTCACTTCAGTTCATCTGATAACAAAGACCATCTGTAACATATTTGACTTAACGCCTGGTGGAGAAATTAAACTCAAAGAAAAATAAATTATTTGCAAAATATAAACCCGTTCAGAACGATCTTTTATTCTTTAAACGACTGTTGGAGCATCCATTTTAGCAATTATACATGATACAATGGATCATTCGCGCTCTATAATAAAGAATGTAAGAAATATTGTTACAGTTCCTAAAACTTCGTGTCATTAGTGATGATAATTGATTACAGTTACCAATTTGTTCCGGAATATATATGTGCATATTGATTGATTGCACTCTTATCAGGACCCTCATACTCACGTCGATATATGAATAGTTGTAATCTTTTTTTAGCTTTCTTACAGGTTTGGAACATATATTTCAGAAAATGCATTCTGTACCAGTAATTCCATATAGCTGCAGCCAAAATTACCTAAAATTATTATTTGAGGGAATTAGTGATATTTCCGTCAATAACACATCATCTTTTATTGAATCATGTTAATATTTGAAGTAATTGCATCTGAATAAACATATTTTCAACAATATTTGACTCAGAGTTTGATTCAGAAATTAAGCTCAAATAATGATAAATTTGTGTTTCAAAAATAACTCTGCATCCGCTGTATATTATGCTTTTTTTCATAACAAGAAACTTCCACTGTACCAACTATATATATATATATATATATATATATATATATATATATATATATATATATATATATATATATGATACATTCGGTCCTCCTCCGTGAACATTGTTACATAGTTTAACTAATTTTCAAGTACTCTAGACTTCTTTTCAATGATGATGGAAACGGATCATAGTTACCAATTTGTGTGTGTGTGTGTGTGTGTGTGTGTGTGTGTGTGTGATGAGTAATTGTTGGTTTTTTTTATTGTTTCTAGCCCAGGAATAAAATGTACACTTCTTATACATGAAATTCGCACTCAAATATCAGCCACATAAATCGTGTTCCAAATAAAGTTTAATTGAATTGCTGACCATTATACAATTACATCCTTCATTCTAACTTTGGCATCATTGAATCAGTCATCTTCTGCCATTGGTGGAGTTGGAAATTTTGCGTTTTACTATTCTAAACTCTTATGCTTTAGCGGCGTGAACACTATGATATGTTGTATACGGCATTAAGTAAAATGTACATGTAATTTAATCAGGGACTGAAACTATTATGTACAAACCAGTTGTTATGTTTGAATTATCTGTCAGTATTAGTATCGTTGCTTGAATAGTAATTTAAGCAATAAAAGATGTAAGTCATGGAGCCACTGTTTTTTGTTTTGAGCACACTGTAAAATGTATTAAACCATCGGATCTTGCATAAAACTAGGGGATGCAAAAGCCACAAAGAGTACTATAAACGTGACTTATATATGTTAACAGTGAAATGTTCGAGAACCATCTAGATGAAGAGCGTAGTTCGATACTTTAAAATATAAATTGTCTAAACGTTAGTATATTTGATGTGTTATCTAATAATACGGCATTTTTTCCGGTTGTCATCAAACCCAATGTTATGAATTTGTTTGTTTTCTTAAATGTCAGGATGCGAATAAACGTTATCGCAAAAACATGGCTGCAAAGGTGTTCTTGAATGCCCTTTCGTAAATGTCTGTCTTGTTTAATTCAGTTGACAACTTTCCAAAGCACCAACATCGATCGGAAAACTTCACATTTGTGTCATGGCTACGAGAATGCAACATAGAATATTATCTTTTGGTGTTTTCCAATTTATTTGACTCAGTAATATATGTAGTATATCAGCTCAACCTCTATCAGTTATACTTGTATTGTTAATAAATACCGGGACAGAGGTTGCTATTGCAGATCTCAGTGTCTGATGAATTTCCGCTGCAAGGGGCACCACGGGGAAATTGGGCTGAGTAGATGCATTGTCTCGTCCGATTATACTGTCCACCACCACATGTAGTTGTGCAGATTGACCACTCAGACCAAGAGTTCCAAATTCCATCCACTAAATGAATTGATAAGCAAATAGGTCGATCTAATTAATAGACACAACTGAGAACATTACGAGTTAGTACAAATAAGTTACAACACCTAATATTATATTATTGTGACAGTTCCTTTGATATATGTTCGATTTTGATTTTATGGGACAAAATTATGCGCCAGGAGCAAAGACTTGTTGTCCTTTGGCCTTGGTGATCGTAGCTGTGAGTGTTATATTGCTAGTGACAAAAGTAGCTGTCCTTATACACATCTTGCTGTATACTGATTGCACAAGGAATTAACATTGCGTATTTAAATCTTGTATCCTCATAGTAATTATCTCAACTATTTGCAAGAGTCGTCTCAGGCAAATACTAATATATAATAGTTGTTGTAAACTAACATCTTCTTAATATGTCTGGAGAATACACTACAGACAAATGGATTCTCTTTCAGTAAGATTTAATAAATGCAGACAGGAACACTTAATAATATCGAGAAATTAATGATATCACCACAAATGTCATATTTTTATCACATCGCTTTCATTTTGAGGTGACGTTATCTGAGAAAACAGATCGTCTGTATATATTTGACAGTGTGCGAGATCCACAAACTGAACGACAATAACGCTATATTGGCTATAAAAAAACATAACCCCAGATGTTTGTTATACTCTTTCGGAAGAATGAAGGAGCAAGCAGAGTGCCAGTTATACATTTGATTCTGATTTCTACTACCCCGGTCTATAATAAAGAAGATAACAATGGTTGGGTACTGATCTGTATTTCGTTTTATTCGTTTCGTTTCACAAATATTGGTTTAAATCAATGTCCGTTTTTTCAGTAATTTATATTTATTATCAGATTATGAATTACATGTTCATTTGAACATTCCACATCATTTGTAGTGAAATGGGTGTAAGATTAGAAGAAGATATATACATACAAGCATACATACATACACGCATACATGCATACACGCATACACGCATACATACTATTCATAATGAAGACTTTGTATAGCGCCTAATCTTTAGAAGCTCCAAACGCTTTACAACATCTAAAATGATATGACTACAAAAACGAAAACACGAAAACAAGCAGCATCACATTGGGAATCATGCAAACTACTGAAAATATTTAAGGTAGGAAACAAAGTTTGAAAGACTCGGAGTAATGGTTTTGTTTTAAATTCTACTAACAGCAAATAAAATCTATGCATCATTTTCAACATGGTCTATTTGACTGTAACCGGAACACGTGACTTGCAGGTCTCTTTAGCAGTGCTCATTTCAATTCTAAACAATAATGGAATGCAATATGTCAAGATTTGCATATGTAGATATGTATGTATTCTCAAATAGCACCAACATGTCATGAACATATGCAAGGCTGAATATCTTGAGCTGAGACGCATCAGCTCCATTTTTGCAAATATTTTTCAGTTGATGTCACTAAAACACTTGTGTGTTCATTAGTACTTTCTAGTTCGTCTCAATATATACTCTAAAAATTTCCAAAAGTTCAGCACTGCTGCTCAGATTATCTCTAGAGTAACTTGATCAGAGTACACCTCCCCGCTGCTCTGTACCCTACACTGGCGATCTATTCGATCCAGAATGAAACACAAGATTTGTTATGTGTGCTACGTTTCAGTGACGGACTCCAGTCCAAAATACCTATCCAGCCTCATCCATGTGTGTACACTATCAATATATGTGTGCTCTTCTTCTGACGATCGTACACTGATTTCCCACGATGAAACAAAGTCATATGGACAACGTTCTTTTACATACCAGGGCCCATCAACGTGGAAAGAATTGCCCATTGAAATTAAACACAAAGCAATAGCGATCCTTTTCAAGAGTGCTCTTGATACTCACCGTTTTCGCCTGAAAAATCTTAAAGACCTAATAATGTTTAGTAGATAATTTTTTTTAACCAATTTTAAATTTTCCCGTTTCATTTTCTGTTTTGTTTTTTGCTTTTTTTTGTTCATGACATTGTACATTTTGTAAAGCTCTTAGGGCGTCTAAAGATTAGGAGCTATAAAATTTCCTCATAATTTTTTATTTTTTATTGTAGCTGAAAATGTCGGAAGAGACTATCGGTTATAATTGTATTGAAAATACATACCAGGACAAAGGTTAATGTTGCAGATCTCTGTTTCTGATGAATTTCCGGTGCATGGCCCACCGTGTGGATATTGAGCAGAGTAGATACATTCTCTTGTCCGATTGTGTTGTCCACCACCGCATGTAGTTGTGCAGATCGACCAGATAGACCAAGAGTTCCAATATCCATCCACTAAAAGCATTTGTAAAATCTCAACGAAATAGTTAATGCACACACCTACCTGTAGGATGGACATGTTGTTTTTTTATTAATGTTGATATTTACAAACGCTTAAATAGTAAGGGAATAAAGCAATTTACTTGGATCATCTTATATTTACAATATATGAGAAAACAATGTATTCACCATGATCAGGGAATCAGTGTCAAATTCCCTGGGTAATTTTAATTTTGAGTATTAAATCGACAATCAAAACGGTAACCGGTTGAAATCAGGTTTTCCAGGCGACTCGCTCCCCAAGGAATTAACGTTTGTTGTTTATATATTTTATCCTGATTATATTAATTATCACAACTCCCTGGCTTATGACCCTGTGGCAGAGTCTTATATCTTTAATAGTTGTTATATAATACCTTCCTTAAAGGTATGGGTACTATGTTACAAGTAAATGCATTCAATTTCAGTAAGACCAAATACGTGCAGAAACAACACGCATAAATCTTAATACGGGTTATTACTGTTTTATATCGAACCGCATTCATGTTTGACCTAATCTTATCTGCTAAACGTATCATCTCCTATATATGTGTCACATAGTCTGAGCCGGAAATTCCTGATGTGGTAAGTCAATTTTAAATTGAACATCAACAATTGATTTATTTGTATATTTCATGAGCGATCTAATCAAATGGCGCCTTTAATAACTGCAATCAACAACTCTTGTTGTGAGTTTGCTGCATTTATTGGCAGTATGCAAATACTATATTATTGCAACGACCTAGCAAGAAAGAACCATGCTAATTGCAGTTTAGACAATTCATGTTGTCTATAATTCAGGTGTTGACTTTAGAAAACACCACTTTAAATCACACAACGTCCGTTTAACATGTAAATGCAGAAGCAATGGGTTGTAGTTGCTGTACACTTAAGTTTTTTTTTCTCCATAAAATATGCATCCATCCATCCATACACACACACACCCACAAGCGTACATACATACATACATACATACATACATACATACATGCATGCATGCATGCATGCATGCATGCATGCATGCATGCATACATACATACATACATACATACATACATACATACATACATACATACATACATACTTCTATTGAACACTGGTGAAGAACCCTGCAAGTCACGTGTTCTGGTACAAGTCACATACACCATGCTGCAAATTATGTATAGATGATCTTTTGTTCGTGGATTTAAAAAAAAAACATTCTTCCTGGCCTTTCAAATTTTCAAATCTAATTCCTCACCTGCTGCCATTATCAAATTGGAAATTATATGAAAATCAGCCTAGATCACTGACGTGGTTTGTCACATTTAAATGCAATAATGTCAAATGGTTTAACTGTATATGCGGTCAGATTTGATTTTGGTTCTCGTCATAAAAGAATATTGGTTAGGTTTTGTTTCACCATTTTCTACCAGGAGTGAAATAACATATCGCAAACACCTTGCGGCAGAGAGAAATATAAATGAACTTTATATATGTTAATATCCATTGGCGTAACGTCCGTTGACTGCGTTTCAAACTACAACCTTGGATTGTACAAAGACACCCTAACGTCATGAATAGGCCAATAGTCAAATAAGTATTTAGTTCACGCATTCAGGCTTTTACGAGGTAAATTAGTCCATTCCATCTAATGAATATCTAGAGAGACTATTAGTTATGCTGATATTGACAATACATACCAGGACAAAGGTTAATGTTGCAGATCTCTGTTTCTGATGAATTTCCGCTGCATGGCCCACCGTGGGGAAATTTAGCGGAGTAGATACATTCTCTTGTCCTATTATGCTGTCCACCACCACATGTTGTTGTGCAGATTGACCAGTTAGACCAAGAGTTCCAATATCCATCCACTAAAAGAATTTGTAAACTGTATTCGAAATAGTTAATAGACACATCTACCTATATGACGCACTTGTTGTTTACTAGTGATGATTTACAATCGCTTAACTTTTAAAAGATTATAACAGTTGTTTAAATCATGTTATATTTAAAGTATATCAAAAGAAAATGTGTTCCCCGTGATCATGGAATTAGCGTCCAGTTGCCAGGGTTATTTCAATTTCGATTAATAATTATTAATAATTAGCCAATCAAAAAGATAAATAATGAAATACAGGGTTTCCTAGAAAATCGCTCTACAAGGAAGTAAGGTGTGTCGTTTATCTAATTTATCCTCGTTTTATTAATTATCACCACTCCCAGGTAGAAGACCCTGTGGCACAGATTAACATCTTGGGTAGCTATTGTAAAATACCTTCCATACTGGTACGGGTACTATGATACAAGCAAATGCATTCCATGTCGATAAGTCCTAACACATGCAGAGAACACCCATAAGTATTAATAGAGGTTATTACTATTATGAATATAAATGTTATGTTTTCTTCTATCTATTTTTATGTGTGACTTCACTTATCTGAAAAAAGTATGTTTTGACACATATTTGACATATAGCCTGACCAAAACAGTTTTGATGTGGAAGGTCTCTTTCAAATGGAATATCAATAACTGATTTAGATTTAACTTGGTGAACGATCTAGTATAATAAATCGGCGTCTTTTATCATCGCCCTCAAAAATAATTGTAGTGATTTTGCTTCAATTTTTAGGCAGTACGAACATAAAATAGTATTGAAAAGATCGGACAGCAAAGATGCATTGTAAATGCAGTTTAGGCAATTTACGGACATATAATGCATTTACTTGTAACATAGTTGATTTTTGAATCAACAAAAGTCCGTTTAACATCAACATATAGTTGCAACGGTATTATTTGCTTTAGACTTAATATCCTTTTCTTATATATATATATATATATATATATATATATATATATATATATATATATATATATATATATATATATAGATATATACATTCATAGGCGTATCTTGTCATACTGTATTCCAATAATGTTCAGAAACATAATGAACATGCTGAAAAGACTTGCAAGTCACGTGTTTCGGTTACAGTCATAAAGACTGTGTTACTAATGAAGTAATGATGATTTGCTGTTAGTGTAATTTAAAATAAAACCATTATTCTACCATTTCAAACGTTGAATTCAAATTCCTCAAGTGCTGCCATTATAAAAGTGGGAATTATATGGAAAGCAGTCTAGAAACCTTGCGTGGTTTGTCACATTTAAATGTCAAATGTTTTAATCCTATATTTTATCAGCACCTGTTTTAGTTTTTGTCATAAAACAATCCTTTATTGTGATTGTTTCATCGTTTTATATTACTATGAAAATAAACATTCGCAAAAAGTTGAGTTAATAGACACATACAAAATGAACTTTATTCAATACTCATCGACATTACAAACAACCATATTGAATTCTACAAATATACACATACGTCATGAATAGGCAAATGGACACAACTAGCACGCATTCGGGCTTTCCCGAGGTAATCGAGTCCATTCCACCTAGTGAATATCTATAGAGACTATCGGTTATACCTGATTGACAATACATACCAGGACAAAGGTTAATGTTGCAGATCTCTGTTTCTGATGGATTTCCGCTACATGGTCCACCGTGGGGGAATTTAGCGGAGTAGATACATTCTCTTGTCCTATTATGCTGTCCACCACCACATGTAGTTGTACAGATTGACCAGTTAGACCAAGAGTTCCAATATCCATCCACTAAAAGAATTTGTAAACTGTATTCGAAATAGTTAATAGACATACCTACCTATATGACGGACATCTTATTTACTAGTGTTGACTTGCAAACACTTAAATATCAAGCGAATATAACATTTGTCTTGGATCATCTTACATTAAAAATATATGAAAACAAAATATAAATGTATTACCCATATCAAGGAATTAGTGTCGAATTCCCAGATTAATTTACATTTTGATTAATAATTCGCCAATCGAAAATGTAACCGTTTGCATACATCGTTTCCTAAAAGCTCGAACCCCCAGAAATTAGCTTGTGTCGTTTATCTATTTTATCCTGAATTGATTAATTATCATGACGTCCGGATTGAAGACTCAGTGACAGAGATTAATATCTTTAGTGGTTGTTATACAATATCTTCCATACTGGTATGGGTACTATGTTACACGCAAATGCATTCCATACTGGTATGGGTACTATGTTACAAGCAAATGCATTCCATACTGGTATGGGTACTATGTTTCAAGCAAATGCATTCCATACTGGTATGGGTACTATGTTACAATCAAATGCATTCCATACTGGTATTGGTACTATGTTACAAGCAAATACATTCCATACTGGTATGGGTACTATGTTACAAGCAAATGCATTCCATTTCAGTAAGACCAAATACGTGCAGAGAAGAACATTCAGAAATCTTAATATGGATTACTACTGTTATGAACATAAATATCCTGATTCTTTCTCTTCCATTTGAAGCAAAACCTGACCCAAAAACTCCTGTTGTGGTAAGTTACTTTTAAATGGTACGTCAATCATTGGTTTATTTTTTCTATTTGATGAGAGATCTTAAAATACGGCGTCTTTTGTGATTAAAATCAACAAATCTTGTTATAAGTTTGCTTAATTTGTTTGGCAGTTAGAAAGTATAATAATATTACAAAGATTGGGCACGAAATTAATTACCATGGTACATGCAGTTTGGACATTTCATGTTGACGATAATTTAATTGTTGATTTTCAAAATAACCACTTTCAATCACGCAACGTCCATTTAAGATCTAGATGCAACTGCATATTGTAGTATTTGATTTATACTTAAGGTCTTTTCTAAACTAAACATACATACATACATACATACATACATACATACATACATACATACATACAATGACCACGGCTGAAGAGGCATGCAAGTCACATGTTCTAGTATCATTCACAAAGACCATGTTGCAAATGATGTATAGATGATTTGCTGTTAGTGGAATCTAATGAAACCATTCTTCCAAGCCTTTCTGACTTTGAATTCGAATTCCACAGCTGCTGTCATTATAAAATTGGGAATTATGTGAAAAGCAGTCTAGAACCATTACGTGGTTTGTCACATTTAAATGGAATGATGTCAAATGGTTTAATACTATATTTGATCAGCCCCTGCTTTGATTGTCGTCAAAAACAAATCTTGTATTGGGATTGTTTTATCGATTTCTATCAGGATAAGAATAACCTTTCGCAAAACAACTTACTTAAAACAGACATATACATGAATCTTACTCAATTCTCATCGACATTACATCCATAGACTGCGTTTCAATCCACCATTGTGGATCGCACAAATACATACGAAATGAATAGGCCAATAGTCAAAATTAGTATCGAGTTCACGCATTCGGGCTTTCACGAGGTAAAAGAGTCCATTCCACCTAATGAATATCTAGAGAGACTATTAGTTATGCTGATATTGACAATACATACCAGGACAAAGGTTAATGTTGCAGATCTCTGTTTCTGATGAATTTCCGCTACATGGCCCACCATGGGGATATTGAGCAGAGTAGATACATTCTCTTGTTCGATTGTGCAGTCCACCACCACATGTAGTTGTACAGATTGACCAGTTAGACCAAGAGTTCCAATATCCATCCACTAGAAGAATTTGTACACTGTATTCGAAATAGTTAATAGACACATCTACCTATATGACGGACATGTTATTTACTAGAGTTGATTTGCAAACACTTATATATCAAGCGAAAATAACAGTTGTCTTGGATGATCTTACATTTAAAATATATGAAAAGAAAATGTATTCCTCATGATCAGGGTATAAGTGTCCAATTGCCTGGGTAAATTTCATTTTGAAATCAGGTTTTCTAGAAACTCACTCAAACATAAATTGACGTGTGTCATTTTTTATTTTATCCTCAGTTTTTCAAGTATCACAACTTCCTGATTCACGACCCTGTGTTTAGAGAATAATATCTTTAGTTGTTGTTATGTAAACCCTTCATTATTGGTACGTGCACAATGTTACAAGCAAATGCATTCCAGTTCAGTAAGACATCAGGAAATGTTAAAAAGGGTTATTATGTTATGAACAAAACTATCCTGTTTATCTCTGTCAAACTGCTTTCATGTTTGACCTCACATTTTCTGAAAAACTTATCTTCTGAAAGATATTTGACACATAGCCTGAGCCAGAAATACCCAATGTTGTAAGTCATTATTAAATGGAATATCAACAACTGATTTATCTTTATATTTGATGAGCGATCTTATAAAACGGCGTCGCTTATGACTGTCATCAACAAATCTTGTTGTAATTTTGAGTCATTTCTTGGCAGTATGCAAATAAAATATTATTGCAAAGACCGGGCATGAAAGAGACATGTTAAATGCTGTTTAGACAATTCATGTTCTGTGTAATTCAGTTGTTGACTTTCTAAAAGTCCACTTTAAATCGAAAACGTCCGTATAAAATCTACATGCCGATGTAGTATATGCTTCATACTTAAGTTTTTTTTTTCTAAATTAAATATGCACACACACACACACACACACACACACACACACACACACACACACATTTGTATATTTGCTTATTGCATTCCATTATTGTTTAGAAATTAAATGAACACTTCTGAAGAGACCTGCAAGTCACATGTTCTAGCAACATTACCAAAGGCCGTGTTGCAAATGATCTATATCTGATTTGCTGTTAGTGGAGATTTTAGAAACAATTCTTCCAAGCCTTTCAAACGTTTAACTCGAATTCCTCAATTACTGCCTTTATAAAATTGGGAATGATTTGAAAAGCAGTCTAGATCCCTTGCGTGGTTTGTCACATTAAATGGAATGATGTCAAATGGTTTAATACTTTATTTGATCGGATTATGTTACGCGTCATACGCAAATCTTGTTTTGGTATTGTTTCATCGCTTTCTATCAGTACGAAAATAAACCTTCGCAAAACCCGGACATAATAGAGAAATATAAATGAACTTTAGTCAATATCCATTGGCATAACGTCAGTTGACTGCGTTTCAAACTACAACCTTGGATTGTACAAATAAACCCTTACGTCATGAATAGGCCAATAGTTAAAATTAGTATTTAGTTCACGCATTCGGGCTTTCACAAGTTAAAGTAGTTATTGTAGCTCATGAATCTCGAGAGAGACTATCAGTTGTGCTTGTATAGACAATACATACCAGGACAAAGGTTACTGTTGCAGATCTCTGTTTCTGATGAATTTCCGCTGCAAGGTCCACCGTGGGGATATTTAGCGGAGTAGATACATTCTCGTGTCCGATTATGCTGTCCACCACCACATGTTGTTGCGCAGATTGACCATTTAGACCAAGAGTTCCAATATCCATGCACTAAAAGAATTTGTAAAATGTAAACGATATTGTTAGTTGACACACGTTCCTGTATGACGGATGTTTTATTTCTCTAGCGTTGAATTACACGCACTTAAATATTAAATGGATTATAACAGTTTTCTTGAATCTTCATAGATTGAAAACATTACCATCAATTCCTGATTTGGTAAGTCACATTTAAATGGTATGTCAACAACTGATTTATTTTCATATTTGATGAGCGATCTAATAAAACGGTGTCGTTTATAATTTTGCCATCAACAAATCTTGTGTGTTTGTGCTTCATGTATTTGCAGTCTGAAAATTAATTAGTATTGCAATAGTGGGCTTCATCGACGCTAAATGCTAAATGCAGTTTAGACAATTTCCGTTGACCATAATTAAGTTGTTGACGCTGGAAAACTTTGAATAAAAAACGTCAGAAGCAATGAGTAGTATTTGCTTTAGATTTAAAGTCTTCTCATGTTTGTCGCTATTCTACAAATATCGCCTCAAATGGTAATGAACCACGGATTAAACTGCTATTCTGTCGTTTGACATATTAGTTTCAGGAATGATTTCTCGTCAGGATGGCGCTCGAAAAGGTATTTTTTATTTGTTTAAAACTAACAAATACAAAAGTGGTTGCTTCATTCATTTTTAAATACATCCCTATTTAAGTAATATTCTAAACAACGACAATTCTTTGTCATATTTTAATTGCTGTTTGAACTGATGACAAATACAATAAAATCATCCTGGGTATTTAATAATTTTATGACAGACAATTGTAACGGTGAAATTCCTAGGAGATGCAAACGCAAGGAATTTGTGTCATGGTAAGGACCATCTGTTTCACCAAGACACAGAAACATAAATGTAACTCAAATAGAGATGAATTGGTTGTATAATACAACCCATCATAGGACATATCTTATACTATTGTCAGAAGTCTATCGGAATCTGCACATTGCCATTTATACATTATGTACTGGATCATCAAGTTTAATCTGCAATAAGCAATGTAGCAAATATTTGAATATCTAGTTGCAAGCTGTTGAATACCCTTTTTCTGAAATATTTTGTTCTGATATGAATGTATTTCAGTGCATTTCTTCTGCATTAATTATAATTGTTGTTACCATCTTAGATACAATCCGATATGTGTATGAATTTCTTGATTGTTTGCGTTCCATTTTTATTCAGAAGTGAAATGAACACTGACGATACTTGTAAGTACCGTGTTCTTGAGTCATTTACAAATATAATGATAAATATGACGGTTAAATATCTCGCATATTGTTGAGTTGAAAGTTAAATTAAATCCTTCCGTCAAACAGAAGCAGAGAGGGCGAAGAACCCTTTTTTAGAGGTTATAGTTGCTAAACTAAGGCTTCTTACAAAACGAAAAGATTAAGCTACTAGCACCAAACCGATTAATCTAACTATAGGAGAGTCTCTCCTACGGGTGAGTTAATTTTTGTTACTGTTGTTGTCATCGTTGCTTTGTTTATTATGCGCGCGAGTTTCCCCGACATGACACTTATTCGAGGTCTTACAATCTCTTCAACTGTAATTTATTTTAAAACGTTTACCAAAACCACTTTGATATCTTGATTTAGGATCATGTAAATTTATCGTTATAAATCCGTGCGAAAGAAGTTGCCATGTATTTTGATATTCACTAAAATTCATTAAAATATGCCGCAAAATATAATCAGATCTGCGTTTTTTAAAAAATGTAATCCAAAGATAATATTTCAGTTTTTTTAGAGGTAACTATCAAGCTAGGCTATCTCCGGTAGTATTATTCAGTACGTATATATTATTAGCTATTTATTTAATTTTCTTGTCATTATGTGAGCTCTCTCATTGTTTGGAGAAATATGTAAGATATTCAGAAGTTTTTAAAACTTCTGGCTTCTTATGACATATGTAATTCCGGACTTTCCGCTAGTCACAAAATTACAGAGATAAAATAATGAATTATTTTCCGATATTTCAATATATTTCAAGGAAACTAACAACTGTCAAGCATATTTTTTCACACATTCAGTAGTTATCTCCCTTGTCACTGTCAATGACGTGGAAAGGAGGTAATTCTGGAGACGTCTATCCGTCTTCATCATTAATTAATTAACCATCTGTGTGATAATTAATATCAGTGAAGTAACTTAAATTTATTATATATCAAATTAGAAGAAGAATACTTATGGTTTGTAACTAACAAACAAAATCAAAACAGAAAAAAATATTCCGTTACGTGTATATACAATACCTCTTGATATCTTATACAACGATACATGTATCTTTCAACAAATGATGTCTACTGCAGCATTTTATACATTGTGTTCAGAAAAAGAAATAAATCCACGCTGTCTGTATTGTCTGCAGCAGTCCATCATTGAGGTAACTTTATAACAATTTTTGAAACTTATATTTGTATTATTAGAACGGTGCGGTCGGTGGTTCGATTCACCTTATCGGATATATTATCGACGGTTGCGTAATAGCGGTTTATCAATGAAAGGTGGGGCGCCAGAAAACATTCTGAATATTCTAACATTTCGTTTTGAAACTTCGCTGGAGGTATGTTTCTGAAAGAATTTGTAATAAAAAAAATAAATAGTATCATGATGAGCTTACAATCTCTCGAGTCGAGGAGGAAGTATGCCTCATACAACTTTCAAAGAATGTCGGGTCATAAGAAAGACCTTGTATGAAGGATCTTTGTGATGGACGCAAGATACAGTATTCAAAAAGAATGTCTGGTCATAATCTCTCTCTCTCTCTCTCTCTCTCTCTCTCTCTCTCTCTCTCTCTCTCTCTCTCTCTCTCTCTCTCTCTCTCACGTGATTGAAACAATTAGATTAGTATTTACTGTCGAATACGAAACGAAAAGACTATTAATGTACGCGTAAGACAACTAAAAATAATTATTGCTAGTGAAGATGAACGTAGTGATCTTTCCGAAGCGTAGAAAGTGTAAGTAGTAGTTGATTTATCCGACTGAGGGTATTTTCAAGTATCTTGTATTTGTCTATGTTAAGATTTCGAAAAAGCGATTCAAATGTAGATTTCTTCCCTATTAGGTCCAGCAAGTTACCGGACTGGTCAGTAAGTTTTCAATTTATTCTTGATAATAGCGGATTAGGACATCTGAGATAAGGTGGATAAATGGGTTCATGTACAATCAAATATCCATGTGGTACATAAGGGGTGAATGTATAGAGAATATGTCCCTTTTGAGCCTGATTGATAGTTCAGTATTTGTCTGATAACGTCCATCAATTACATCACATACAAGATTGACTGCGATCGTTAAGTTTATATTTAAGGTTCCCAGTGATATATATCTACCACATCCGTATGGGTCATTATTATATCAGAGAACACCTGACGTATGGGTCATTATTATTTCAGAGAAGACCTGCCGTATAGGTCATTATTATATCAGAGAACACCTGACGTATGGGTCATTATTATATCAGAGAATACCTGCCCTATGGGTCATTATTATATCAGAGAAGACCTGCCGTATGGGTCATTATCATATCAGAGAACACCTGACGTATGGGTCATTATTATATCAGAAAATACCTGCCGAAGGGTTTATTTTTATACATGACTCAAGTATTTTAGGAAAATATTCGTTGATAAGATCGGTGAGTGTTTTCTTAAGTTCATTGGTTGCAAGTGACGGTATTAGAAATGTTGGTAATTGTTTTTCGGTTATTTTATAATCAAAAAGAAATACTAATTTGCTGACTAATGTACTCGATAATCTGATTTAAGTGATGGATTCTTTCGATAATTTGCTGTTTTGATTCATCAGAATTATATTGTGTTATACTAACAAATATTTTAATTGACCAAATATTCGCGCAAGCTCGGGAGTAATTACGGTTGAACAATTATTAATACATTATTCGCTTACAATTAATCTAAAAGCAGTGACTAGAATATCAGTCTTAAATAAATCCCAAAGCTTTTCCTTTGTCCTTTTATCACCATCAAATCTATGAACAAATTTCATTTCTCAAATATCTTTTCTATTTTCTGGTACCGTTATTAAAAATATGTCGTTAGTAGAAAATTCACCCCGAGCAGCAGAGGGGACGAATCGGACGTCTCTAATTTGGGTAGATTTTAAGCAAAACATTTTAAGTCTCCTTTTGCCTAATGGAGCCTTAACGATTTTAAAGCCCTATTTGTCAAATTAGGGGTTTCTCAAAACCTCTTGGGTTTAAGTAAAATTTTGCCAATGGAGCCTTCTTGAAAGCGTAAAAAAAGCGTCAATTCGGTAAATTCCTCGAAGACGCCATTGTCGCCGCATCTGCTGATAACGGGTTAATCGAATATTTTATCAAGTCCGATAAGATATCGCGTCCGAGGGTCTGATAAATTTATCGTTACAAATACGTGTGGGATTGACTGAGCGTGACTTAAGAAATTTCTAAATCGATTATGATCCATATCACCGCAGCACTAAGTTTGCCAAATATTTCGTAGCGTATGAGTATCAACTCCATTAAATACACACAATAAATTGCATTTATCTCTGATCACCTTCGAAATTTGTGTGCATCGTTGAGTAACATATATCACATTAGTGTTTTTATGCCTACCTCTGGAAAATATCCTAGCAGGATTGTTTTGATTGTCTAACATGATATCATCGTAAAAGACTAAATTGTTAATATTTCCATTAATATCATCAATGCTCGGTGCTTCATCGATATCGGTTATAAACTCAATAATACCCTCGCCGGATTCTTCTACCGCTTTGTCATTAAAATCTTTTAACACATTGTAACATCGCTGATCGTCTACACTAGGAGCTATCAAATACAACTTGTCCCATTTCATCCATCTCGTTATTAAATTAAGTAGCAATTGTGTCTTGCCACTTCCAGATGGTCCGATTATAATCATTCTAATTGAATTCGGCAACATCGCATGGTGTTTAATAGGTTCCCGTCGTAGGGTAGCTGAATAATCAATTACGTTCATTACAATTACATCACATTATCCTTGGTATGACCTACGCTGCTATCTTTTCTGTCTACGGTAAATTGTCGAGAATCCTTATCCGACCAGCACCAGCGCATTACACTATTGCAACTCGTGCAGTGATTATTCTGTTGTTGCTTCAGCGTAATTATTAATTCAGCATCAATATCAAATTCTCTGTTATTTTTTTTGTCCTGTTGCTTATAACCAGAAAGTTTTTTTTCTGATTATGTCCTTAGTGATGAAATCACCTGTGACAATATCACTTATTGTACTGTCGTTATCATCTCCTGACTGTCAGGACAATTCCTCGAAGTTGATTTATTCTTCGTACTCTGGACACTGCGAGATAAACTAAATTTGACCACTCGATGTGATTATCCACTATCCAAACAGTTGTATCGGATATAGTTAATCCCTGTGAAGAATGTGTCGTCGCTGCGTATCCTAGCGTCCATAGAGATTTATCAGCACGCAATGCATCTTCGACGACGCTGATATCAACCGGCACAATATCATTTAACACTAAATTCTGCTTTCTTGACTTTGTCAGACCTGGAATATCAACTTCAATATTCTGTTTTCGTGTATCCGAAGGCCTATAACACAACGGCGTTGGAAGTGTTGCAAATGTTTCTTTATGCATTTCAAAAAACTTAATCTGAAGTGTGTCTCTGACTATCTTTCTACTTGCTATTATCAAATCGTTTGGACTCCACGCCTTCCAAAAATCATTCATGGGAGTTTCCGAAATTATTTCACGCACTATCTCACATTGGATTCTATCAGGTTGTTATCTAATTAGTTTCTTGAACTCGCGTAATTGTTCATTAAGTGCTATATGATCGGTGTTAATTTCTTCATAATAGTCTACGAAATTCTTTAGCCAATCAAGTGGGGATAAACCGACAAATGGTGGTGGCTGGCCATGATCGCCGCACATGACAATTTTTGTGTTCGCGTGTAATAACCACTCGAGAAACTTTTGTAATACATCTAATGACACCGTGCATATCTCATTCCAAATTATGACGCCGGGGATAGATTTCTCACCCATTCGATCAGGAGTCCATTCGTCGCCTTTCCATTGAAAGAAACTGTGATAAGTACAAGCATTAACCCCTCGTTGTTTCATCTCTCTGGCAAGTATGTGTGTCAGTGTTAACACAATCATGTTTGTGAAATCCGTAGGATTTTTCCCACGAAATAACTCAATCGCACGTGTCGTCTTTCGTGACCCGCCACAACCGTTTAAATTAAACTGTTTAATATCTACATACAGGATCAGATATCTGCGGTGCATTAGATAGTTCTGATATTTTATCGCCGCTCAAATATTTTTCTTCAATCGTAACATCTGCTGATTTTGAATAATCACAAGGTATTTCCCACTTAATTCTCCATGATCCCCAACTCTGGTCGGAATTAATGAATTCAGCTACTGCATTGCTGTGTTTTGCGTCTGTGTAAAATGAATCATTGGCTGCTCTAACTGCGGTGTCATGAAGTCTATTTATCATCGAAAATAAATTGATAGAAGCATAAGCCAGCATAGATGCCCTCAAATGTGTAAACTGAAGACTTTGTCCATCGCTCTAAGTAACAATTGTACCTAATTTGGTTCCATCGGACAAGAAAGCGTCTTTACAATTGACATATATACCCTTAGATGTTATATCCGCGATTACAAAATCGTATTCGACGTTATCTATAATCAATCGTGCAGAATATATGTTATTGTCGTATTTCCCACCCTGAGTGAATTTACCGATTATTCTTCTACCGAGATCTTTTACTTCTTTGTTTCTAATTTCATATAACAGTTAGGACCAATTCATGATATATTCCTCGTCGAGATCAGGGATTTGTTTTCGTTGTTCGCTGATTATACTATCTAGATCAGGTTGTGGTGGTAACCAGACCTCAGTCTGAGCTCGATATGATATAATCGCATCACTGACAATAGCGATATCAGCATGTTACAATCGATCATATACCGTAATAGCACTATTGGTGTTTTTCAGAGATATGTCTACCAATCCAAACATAACAGCACGGATGAAGTCCTGTGGCCAATTCAAATGATACCACACGAACGAATCTGGTTAAATCAACATCAGGCAGTGGTCCATTAATCGCAACACGGGCCATCTCGTGTGTGGGATGTCCAAATCGCTTGAAGTATTCGGCACATTCTCTGTACCCGAGAAAACTCCCGGGATAACACGCGACTATATCAACTGAAATAATAGTTTCAGGGTCGTATATTGTATTCCATAATCCGCCGTGGTTGTATTCGATGCAGCTTGATTTGATGTCTGTGAGAAATTCAGCTCGTGTTGGTTTCCACGAGATTCTATTTCTCGCGAAATGAGCTGCAACCGATGGAATTTTAAAGCAATTTGTTAATAATTGTTCGTCGTCGAAATTCTTCTAGAAACTACTAGCTAGTTTTTTCATCTTGTCATGGAGGGCTTCGGTACGGTATAATTCTCCATTGGGTCTCACAAATTGATCGAATCCACCCTCGGGGTTTTCAGCGCTGTGAAGTAACCACACTGATACAGGATCGTTTTTACTCAACTGGTAAATAAAATCGAAAAAAATTTTCTCAGAGAATTCTGAGGGGGATTCAACGGGTATATACTTTATTGTTTGTTCCCGCGGGAATATTGTTACCGCAGATGTCCATGCGTGTTCGTTATAATTGGGGTTCCTTTTGATTTATATTTCGGTTCGTATAATACTTCTCCTGTTATCGTCATTACCGATATTGGGAATCTTTAAGATGTTTCTAATTAGGCTATATCCTGGATCGTTGCTCCGTTCTTCCTAACTGTTAATTCCCATTCATTTATTCTCTTGCGTCTTAGATCAGTCAATTTATTCCCCCGGGATGCATTTGTGAAGTGTTCTATTATTCGTTCTGCTAAACAATTGAGTGGCAAAGCCACTGACGACAGTTTCATCGGTGCTAGTTTTTTAATACTCAGTTTATCATTTAACGGATATATCCCATAAACAACTGCTGTTACAGGATAAGATCTTTCGTAATACGGTTTGTCAATTCCAGTCAAAATTCCTGGTTTGGAATCTTGACTCACAGTGACAGTTTTTTTATCCCTGATAATCCAATCTCCGGTGTCTGAACGGATAATGAATTTCACTCTGAAAGATACTTTTTTCCCCAAGATGTGAAATTATCTTTGCTGCGCTTTTATCGTTCATGGTAGCATCAACTTCACCATTGATTCGAAATGTCGACCAACAGTGAGATGCTCCATCACGCTTGAATTCATTAAAACAATCACGAATTTTACCCAACATGGTTCTATCACGAATTTTACTCTTTGGCTTATCAGAGACTCTATCGAGATTGAATTTAGCATTTTTCCAGGGCGTAATTATCGATAATCTCACGAACTCCTTCATGCTCTAATTAAAACAAGTATTTAAATAAATAATTTATGTATAATGAATCATTGTAAATGGTTTATGATTGGATCAACAACCCCGTGTAACAAATCTTGCAAAAAGGAGTTCTGTAGATATCATATGCAAAGTGTTCGACGTGGAAGCCTTGGTCCGATTCCTTGTATACGATGTGGGGTGGGGGTGCGTGGTAAATCACAATTGTGTCTCAGTTGCGGTGGTAAGAGATACAGTGATCTGAAGCGTTATTATGATAAAATAATCAAAGATTCCACTAAAAACTCCATCAAAGATTCCACTAAAATTCCATCAATGACTCCATCAATGACAGCGTCCTTGACTCTGTCAAGGACAAAATCATAAGAACTCCTCAAGACATGAATTAGACAAATAGTATGTGTATACAAATGAACCAAGAATTCCGACCACACCCTGTGATTGTAAATTATGAGGCATCCCATGATGGTATTGTCAGACATCGTAAACTGAAGAAACCAGTTGGTGCTGTGAATAATCAAAGTTGTTTGAGGTTTTCCGCTGGAGGGAAAATACATCTTAATCATAGAATCATATATGAATGTTTCCATGGATTGATCAAGGATGGTTTTGTTATCGATCACATTGATTCCAATCCTAAGAACAACTCTTTATCAAATCTACAGGCTATCTCACAAAGCGAAAATTTAAAACGAGGAAAGACTGGACAATACTCGAACATTGCAAGACCCTTAAGATCTTTTAACACAACAAATAACGAAGAAATAGTATTTCAATAAATACCTAACGCCGGTAGGTATTTCGATATTTGTCCACCTTCTGTTCAACGCGTCGCAGAGGGAATTTATCGATCTGCGATTTTAAAAAAGACCGGACAAAAAATTAAATTCGTTTATGCATAGACACCATCTGAGAAATATATTTTTCATATTAGAAATATATAATTATCAGTAATATGAATTCTCAAAATATCAATGATGTAATAACCGAGATTTTAGTTTTGAAATCTCAGGGGATTTACATATCAAATAATTTAGACTGCGATCAAATTATGTCCGACTTCCAGGATACTGAAAAAGGCGCTAACAATAACAAATATGTACTACCCAAACAATATGCATTCATAAAACGAATTCAGAATTCTATCCGTGATTCCCTGTTATGCTGTGACGACGTCAGTAAGTTTGTCCCGTTATTTACTATCGTGGAAAAAATAAGAAAGGAATTAGGGAAGGAGTATGAAGTAAATAGGACGATTAATTTAAATTTCAGAAATATAAGATTGTTAAAAGAACAAAACGAAAAAAATCCTTCGGATAACTGTTAGTAAAATACTTCTGTTAAAATTATCAGACGGTATCATAAGTGTTTTACTACTACGAAGTTGTAAAATTTCGTAGTAAAATATTTTTTTTATTACTGAAATAAATTTTCATAGTAAATATTTTTTTTAGTCGTTATTGACTGTTTTTGATCATTTTTTGACTGATTTTGACCGTTTTTGACTGATTTTCGGTTATTTTTTGACTGATTTTAAGCGGTTTCAGTAGGGTCAAATGGCCGATTTTGCATGGGATTTCCCGTAGACTTTTTCACTTAAGAATGACTTTGAGTGAAAAAAAGTCATAAAAAAATCACATAAACTGACTAAAAACGACCAAAAACGACCAAAATTAACTGTTGGTTTCAGTAGGGTCAAACGGTCGATTTTGCATTGGATTTCCCGTAGACTTTTTCACTTAAGAATGACTTTGAGTAAAAAAAATCATAAAAACTGACTAAAAACGACTAAAAAACGACAAAATCAGTCAAAAATACACTAAAAACTGGACTGGTTTCAGTAGGGTCAAACGGTCTATTTCCCGTAGACGTTTTCCACTGAAATAAAAAATTTCAGGAATTATTTTCGGGGGACAAAATCACTACATTCAGATTGAAATTTCTTCGTACATGAAAATCTCTTCGAGATTCAAATTGGAAAATTGTTTACGATTTTAATAATGGTAAATGAAGCATTAACGACCCGATTGGCTCGTGAGAGACTGGTCGCGATCAAAAAATTTATACCAATCCGCGACTCTGTAAGGAATAAACTGCAAGCTAGACAGAGTTTACAAACGGATTTTGTGGGATCTGAAGAATTGTTTAAACCAATAACCACAGCATCGAAGGGAGTAGAGCGTGCTATATGGGGGGATATCCCCGAGACGGGGGAAAAAAGAAAAGAAAATTCTCTTATTGTTGAACTTGAAAAAATAGCAACAGGAACTGAACAAACAAAAGAAGCTGTACAAAAACTCCACGGTGATATATCAGCTCAGAAGGAAATTGAACGATTAGGTGATATTGATGTTATTGAATTATCTAAACCACCTGAATCAAAAAGAACAGTAGATGATTTACGCGCGAGATTTAACGAGGAAGGGTTAGCAGTAATTGATAAGACTGATCCAACAGGAATTCCTGCGCTTGTTGTTACGACTTATGAAAACAGAAAAAATTGAAACCAGAACATCGTAAATATGTTAGAAATATAACTCATTTTGCTGATTTATTCTACAAAATCAAAACTAACAAAAGTCAAATTGACACAACAAGTGCATCATACATTGAATATATCAAGGTGGTGGGTACAGTGTATAAACAATATGAAGAGTTTAAACAACAACAAAACCGCAAAAATTGCAAACAAAGCGACAGCAACCTTCAAAGAAAATATATTTTTCACCTAAAAAACAAAAAGAACCTCAACAACAACTACCACCCCAAGCTTCGCTTGGACCATTGTGTATACCATCTGATCGAGATGATGATGACGATCGAGATGATACTCTTGATTATTTACAAAATACGGATTTAGACAAACTGGATGCAGCAACTGGTTATAGTAGCGGGAAGGGATTAAGAGATTCCAGTGGAATTTCAGGTAGCGGTCTAATTCAATGTCCTGGTAATATTCTCAGCGATATATCACGATTAGAACTTCTCATCGGAGGGAAACGAGCTGGAAATAACTCACCTGAAGTAGTTAATGAATCAGCTGATATCTGCAGGCGGTTATTTCAAGGTGGTATCATGGATATTGGTCTATATCGAGATTTCATTGACGAGTTAGTGGAAAATCCAACGGATTATTACAGCAACTGAAAATCCAAAGGATTTTTCATCTGATGACGTAGTCATCGCATTTAGATAAATAGTATTTAGACATTGCTAGCAATTTCAGAATAAGATGATCATACACTACAACCATGACAAACCAGCCAGGTCTATGTAGTTAATTCACGGTTTCCAGTTTATAACGCGTACTAGGGTGATTGTTTCGGTGATACCATTGCAGGGTTATTTGCAAGAATAGCTCCAAAAGTAGCGCCGCTAGTAAAACAATTATCGATGAAAGCTATTGATGTTATTCGTGATAAGGGTATTATTGCTATTGGAGATCTTGCCGGGAAAGCGTTTTCAGCCGCGAAGGATAAACTAACAGCGCTAGTTCGGCGGCGAAGGAAACCACAATTTGGACAACTGTCATCTACAGCGGATATGCCTGTGAGTGTAAGTAAAATTATAAATAACGCAGTAGATCAAAAACTAGCGTCGCTGATGACTCCGTCATACACCAACGACCAAAGCAACATCGCCAATATGATAGCAGGAAGTGGCTTAAAAAAACCACGACGTAGTCGACGACGATGATTTAGATCAATGAATATAAAATAAAATGTTCAAACGGTCACCTGATCCAGCTTTTGACATGGACGCCCCAGTGCTCAAGGATGATTATCAATATTAAGCCTATCATGCAATAGACTCAAATAGTCGATCAAGAATTGAACTTCAAGTTCATGATACCAGTAAATACTTTCTACCCGCTGAAGCATTTATTGAAGTGGAAGGAGAACTTGTAGCAGCTGCTGATACTCCTGCTGTACCAGCCCAGTTGGTACTCCAGTCGGGTTTGTCAATAATGGTATCATGGCGCTATTTCAGAGTGCAAGATATCTCATCGATGGAAAAGAGATCGATTCGATAGAACGTGATGTTGATGTAGCCACAACAGTAATAGTGTTAGCAAGATATTCCGATGATTATACAAGATCCGCTAGTCCTTCTATGATGTTTGCAAAGGATGGTAAGAATACCGCTGGAAGAAATCAATTTGTTGTAAAACGACCAAATGATCGTGCTGGTGGTGCTGTTGCTATCGAGGATATGATTATAAATGCTGATCCTAATTTCAATCTAGGACCTGCGACACGTATGTCAATGTTACAAGGAGCGCGTAGATCATTTTCATGCGCGATTCCACTGCATCATATATTTGGATTCTGCAGAAATGTTCGAAAAGTTATCTATGGAGCAAAGCATACAGTAACACTCGTGCGAAAGTGTGATGATAATGACGCAATTTGGAGGATTCCAGCAGATGCTGCAAATCCAGATGCTGATGCTGGCAAAGTCATTTTAACAAAACTATCATTATGGATGCCAGTATTGACTCCATCAATCACCGCAGAAGAACGATTACTATCATTTATGGACCAAGGAGGAAAATCATTACTAAGTTGGCTAACGGTAAGTACAGATGTTAAACAATCAAAAATTAATGGGTTTTATTTACGTGGAACCTAGCATCAAAACAAGGCGTTGCTGCGCCACGTCATATATTTATTGCGTTACAGGATAACACATGAGTTGGCAATCAACTCTCCAGCCATATGATATTTGATCAATTAGGTGTTAAAGACGTCTCACTGAGAATAAATTGCCAGCAGGAACCATCGGAAGATGTACAACTTGATTACGGTCAAAATCATATTGCTCGCGTGTATCATCGGTTGTTTTCATATATGGCACGCGATCAAAATGTCGATACTGGTCTGCAAATATCACAATTGGATTTTAAGAATTTATATCCGGTCTATTATTTTTCGTTGGAACATCTTGATTTAACAAGACCATCCGTCGTTGATATACACTTTAGAGCTAATGTGCTTCGTGGTGCTATTGCTAATTATAGAGCGGTTGCTGTCATTCTCAGCGACAAATCAATACTACTAGAAGCTGTTGGCGAAGAATGAGAGTGATAGATGCGCCAGTGGAAAATATGTAATTGAAAATCCTTTCGGATTTTTCCATTGAATCGCTTTGCGATTTCGAATTAATCTGTTATTATATAATGTCATATAGTAGTGTTGCGTTAACTCCCGGTCAACTCAAGAAATTGCAATCTAAATCGGCTAAAAAATGTGGAACAACGATCACGCTAAAACCCAATCAGATGCCTGGCGTGGCGAATCAATTGTCTCTGACAACTCGTCAAGTAAAACACTTCAATGATGCTTTCAAGGATAAAAAAGGCGTTCAGATCACTCTGTCTCTGCGGCTGCTATGAAAAACATGATAAAATTAGATGGTATATTCCCGTTGTTAGCTGGGATTCCAGCTTTGATTGCAGCAGCGGCCCCAGCGGTGGCGAAAGCGGCGGCGTTAGGAGCCGTTGGTACCGCGGCAGGGATGGCACTAAAGAAAGCAACTGGGCAAGTGTATAAAAAAAGGGAAAGGGTCTAAGACTACCAGGAACCCCGTATTCATGGTACAGCGGAAAGGGTCTAAGAATCCCAGGAACAGTTTACTAGTTGGAGAGTCTTTGGTTGTAGAGTCTTTGACTCCAATGTCCAATTTTGATTTACTCGATGCTGCTAAAAAATTGGCCATAAAAAACTTCAGAGGTGTCTTTATGAAAGATCAGTTACCGGCACAACCAAACAGCGTTGAAACCGGTATTATTAATCTCGATAACAGCACTGGACCCGGAACCCATTGGGTTGCATACGCGATTGATTCACGTGAAATTGTTTATTTCGATTCATATGGATTAGCCCCGCCGAAGGAATTTATGCGTTATATAAATCGCTTAAAAACTCCTCGTTGGTATTCCACGCTACCAACACAACAACTAAATGATCCACCAATATGCGGTAACGAAGTATTAAATGTCCTTGACGCTATTTCAACACCTTAAAAACCACCACATGTTGTCGTAAATGAATATACTAGCAGTCGCTGGCGGCATCGATGATTTTGCAACGAAAAGATTTTATATAAAATAACATGATTGATATTTGGGGGAGACCTTTATCAACGCTGAAGAAACCAGCCACAGGAATATCTGCAACCGGTGATATAAAGAGAATAATCGAAGATGAAATAGCTGAGACGTTGAACTTAACAAGTGTTGATCCTAATGAAATTGTTGTATTTCAAGATTGTCAGGGTAAATTGAAAACTAGTAATGTTTCCCTGGATGATATTTTAGTTAAACAACGAAACGCAATCGAGAACACCGTTGCGTTATTTTCCGATCAGGGTAAACTCAAACCGGGTGTACTTTTTTCGACGATTACAGATAGATTAAAAACTCTCAACGATGAGTTAAAATTCATACAAATGTTTTTTTTGGTAATCCAGCGACAACATCACCGAAGCTCACGGAGATACAAAAAATTCTATGTTGGAATTAGCAAGACTTCAATCTAAAATTTAAGATAACGGAAAACAGCTTTAAAATTCACATTAAACTCCCCGATATTAAAAAACCCATCAATGAGATGAAAAACTTCATCGAGACAATTAAAATTGAATTTCCGAGGATGATAACAATCATTGAAAAAACAAAAATTCCTCATGAAAGAACAAATAACGTAGTATACACGATCCAACACGGATCATTTGCGTAAACTCCTACAAACAACAAATTAGATATTACTGCAACCGTCAAAGGTATTTATCGATTGACACTAGTGACACCGACTCAATTTAATATATCATCGTCGAGTTCATCTGGGGTCAACAATATGATATCAACGATCATCGACAAGGATACAACTGAACAGTTCACGATAGCATCCACTGATGAAAATTTGGTTAGAGTTTCGGTATCATAGTATGTGGAATTCGTAGCGGATTTGAGTAAATAATTAAATTGAAAATCTTTTATTTTTACTAGCGGTTTCAATTGAAATCGTAAACTGATTTGGAAATAAAATGTCATCAACGGTACCTTCAGTATCTCAATATCGCTATGATCAGGTCAGAGAGTTTCAGACTAAGCTCAAAACAAACACTGAGGAGTATCAAACAAAAATAAAAAAAATACCGACGAAGAATCACCGCAGTTGATGTTACCGTGTACTCTGGGAGTGGTGTAATCAACGGAGCTGGCATAATACTATCCTCGGTGACAATGGTTGCTCAGATAGCTGTTCCAATTTGTATATCCGCGACGACAACAATCGCGGGAATAATTTCGATAATAACAAAAAATATCATCGTGCAGCCAGAGCAAACTGCAAGATTACATAATTAAATTTCATGTTGTATCAACCACGTACTCGCAATTGTCCTCGTTGATATCGTCGTTGCTCGATGATACATTTATATCAGATAGTGAGTTCTCAGCGATCGTAAGTATTTATGATTCCGCGATGTCAAAATTAGAAATAATAATAACAATGACAACACCGCAGGAACTACTTCAACAAATAGTGGAGAACACAAACCCAGTACAAACCAGCATGATCTCAATAACATCAACAGTCCTGAATTCAGTGTGAATTACCCTATTCCGATTCCCGTGAAGGAGATCGCGTTAGCGAGACTACGAGTGTATCACAGTTGGCCTAATATCAGATCGATAGAACTTGGCGGTCAACAACCGAATAATTCTTTAGTATTTGCGAATAAGAATCGCAAAGACGGGACTCCAGACTGGAACGTTGTTTCAATACCATCCGGATCATACCAAATCGAACAAATCAATGCTGAATTCCAGCGTAGAATAAATTCAATTACTGAAGCAGAATAAAAAATCGCTATAACGGTTCATGAGTCGACGCTATCATCTGCCATTGAGATAAACTCGCCTAATTATGTTGTAGATATCTATCAGAGTTCTATTAGAACCGTGTTAGTTTGGCCTGAAATACGACCTCAGAAGGAAGAAAAAACGATTAATATACCCAAACCAAAAAAAATCTGATTATATCACCGACAGGATAAAACCTGATAATCCGGTAAAAAGTTATAAAGATCACCAAGTCACTATAGATGTTTTTGGTATTGGATACCAACCAACTGGGAAAAAGAAAGAAGGGGAAGAAATAGAGGGATATCATTTTATTGACGAACCTAAAATCGTTGAAAATTTCACAGCGATGAATAATGATTTTTCACTGTTAATACCTCTTCAATCTGGTACTCTTACCCGAGATGAATTTATCAGCGTCGTAGAAACATGCAACAAAATTATCGACGATATGGAAACATTTAATTTGAAAATTATTCAAGATATATTGGATGATAATAATCCCCTATCGAGAACAACATTTGCAACAGACTATAAAATCCCCGTTAAAGATATTTCAACATTCAAACTACCCGGATATAACGCACCAGAACTAAAAAAACTTCTCAGTGATGCCATCGATATTGGTTTTAAAATAATCCATGATGCATGGAAAAAAATAACATCACCGGAAATAAAATTCCTGACACATAATAATGACCCAAACGGCGGTGGTAGGCGTATCGCTCCGTTCAACGTAAATATATCCTCGGTGATTGCGCTCAATTTAGTATGTACTGTTATCGAAGGAAGCTATCAAATAAATCTCGAGCGATCGAATCAAGCTCAGCAGGGATATATTCTATATTCATTTGCACCAACAGCTCCTCCAGGATTTCTAATTATTGATACTCCGGTTAATCCAGTCTATATGCGATGCCATAATAATTCGTTAACGAGAATTAACTTCAAACTCACTGACCAGTCCAATAATCTAATTGATCTACAAGGTGAGGTTTTACAAATTAGTCTGTTTGTGAAATCGTAGCGATTTTCATCGTAAAAGAATTGTTAACCCATAGCAGCAGATGGGGCGACAATGGCGTCTTCGAAGAATTTACCGAATCGACGCTTTTTTTACGCTTTCAAGAAGGCTCCATTGGCAAAGGAGACTTAAACCCAAGAGGTTTTGAGAAATCCCTAATTTGACAAATAGGGCTTTAAAATCGTTAAGGCTCCATTTGGCAAAAGGAGACTTAAAATGTTTTGCTTAAAATCTACCCCAATTAGAGACGTCCGATTCGCCCTCTCTGCTGCTCCCCAGGTTGGTTTTGGAGGTCCTTTATATTCAGGTGGACTATCAAGCCATCCCAACACTGATCTTATTGGTGACTGATGGATATCCACGACCTAATCCAGTGACTGTATTTCTATCGCGGCCGACAACGTTGGTTCATGAACAGTAATAGCAATTTTTTTTATTCTTTTCCTTTTCATAGATTTTATTATGTGCTGATATTCATCATTTATTTGTTCGATTTTATAACTTCCGGTTTGAAGAGAAACAATTTGAAAATCAGGAGCATCATCTGGATTGTTTTATTTGCAAACACTAGAGAATTATTTGCCTGTAATCCACTTAATCATCCGTATATAATATTCTGCCAACTTGTATACACTCGTAACTGAGGAAGCGCAACTTCCTTTAGGGAAACAGTTGGAAAATTGACGTTGAATGCTGTGCTAGTAGAACTTATTTTTATAGTTGTTGTCTTATGCGAGATTGTATTAACTACGGTCTGTTGTAGTAGTTCTTGCGGCGACGACATTATTATTATTTTATTCTCTAAATCAGACATAGTTGTCCCTTCATCCTAAATCTTGATCATCGTTGTGAATTCGCTATCCGATATTATTCTGTCGTTAAGATGTGCCCCCGAGTGGCCAAGTGGTCTTAAGCGCTTTCCGTTACGGATCACTGCCGTCTCACCTCTGTCTGCGTGGGTTCGAGTCTAAGATTCGGCTAATGTAGTTCTTCCTCCACCAATAATACTGACCGCCATGTATAGCCTAACGTGTGTTGAAAAATGACGTTAAACCCTAAAACAACAACAGCAACAAATGTCGTTAAGACCTGATGATATCAGTGAGGATAATTTTGAATTTGCCAATGTACTTACCTTTATTATATACTTGTGTAATTTATTTTCGCTACTATTGTTTCATACATACATACATACATACATACACTCACACACACACACACACACACACACACACACACACACACACACATACATACATACATACATACATACATACATACATACATACGTTATTAATGAAAACTCATAACGAGCCATGGTTACTTACTTTCTGTACCAGTACTTTCAGTTGTCAATGCTGGAACGGATATAGATGGAATTCCTGTAAAAATTTGGAATGAAAATCATTTCTTGCTATTGGAAAATATTTAAAACAGGAAATATAAGCACGCATACATAGTTCGTAAATGAAATATAACAGTCTGGATACAGAGGGTAAACATGTATGTTAAATCAATGCTGGAAATGAATTCTATATAACCCAGCGATACATACCCTCCTATAGCAGTATTATTTGGATCTTTTATATTTAAGGGACAACGAGTTCTTTTGACTACATGGGATTATTTTCCTTAATATAGCATGTCTTCACATACAAGTGAATATCAACCGTATTGAAAGTAAATGATACACTTACCGCGTAGTTATTCTTTAGCTTTGCGAAATGTATTGTCAGCTATTAATTGGTAAAGCTAATTAGATATGTAAAATGTATTATCAACTATTAATAGGTAAAGCTATTTAGATATGTAAAATGTATTATCAACTATTAATAGGTAAAGCTATTTAGATATGTAAAATGTATTATCAACTATTAATAGGTAAAGCTATTGAGATATGTAAAATGTATTATCAACTATTAATAGGTAAAGCTATTTAGATATGTAAAATGTATTATCAACTATTAATAGGTAAAGCTATTTAGATATGTAAAACGGAGCACTGAGCATACGATTTGAAGTTCTTATAGATTACCCTTAAACTTTGCTAGTAATTTATTCTGTATTCCCTGGAACGTTACGATCTCAACATTTGATGCTCGTTTAAGCGATAATTATTTGGCGAGAAATTAAAAATCTATTAAATATGCTGTAATTTCAAAATGTAAAATGAAGAAGAAAAAAACAATTGAAGTCTAAAGCAGCAAGAAAAGGCTTGAATAGGGAATAAACTTATGAAATAAAATTAGAATCTTACAGACATCAAAAGGTTCAGCAAATCAAACAATAAAAAATAAAGAAGGTAATGTGTGTATATAGTTGCTGTACGATATAAAATTCTTGAAACACGAATATTATTCAAAATTACAATTTGGTGCTATTGTAATTATCCTTCCATCTTTTTGGTACTATTATATGAAATAGCTATAGGAGGAGAAAGGCAATACATAGACATTGTTTGAAATCATATAACATTAAAACGGTGTAGCTTTGTACAAGCAACGGACCTTATTGAATAGTAACATATAAATGTTCTGACGTTTAAATATAAATAGTTCCTACATTTCAGATTTTGATTTAAAACTGTGGATATAATTTAAAATCCATGCACAAACATTTTTGATCAGTTGTCATAAAATATGATGACCCCGTCGTTTAACAATACTGTCTTTAAAATCGTAATTGTCGCATGTATAAAACGAATGCCCTAATCCCTATAGGCAGTCCTACTTCACTAAAGTAAAACATAATCTCTTACATACATACATACATACATACATACATACATACATACATACATACATACATACATACATACATACATACATACATAAATACATACATACATACATACTTATCTAACTGTACGTGGCTAATACAGCATTACCAGAACAGGATATCGCAGTGCACTCCCTTGAGTCATAGCTGAGACCGTCACAATCGGAATTGATGCCGTTGTTACACATTCTATCTCTCGTTTGAAAACCTCCACCACAACTGTGTGAACAAGCCGACCAGGGGGACCAGTCATTCCAAACTTGAAAATATTTACAAAATGTATATTATATTACAATGTCTCAAAGGTCCATGCAACTGACATCGTTTAAAAACATGAATTGAATATTCAGACGTTTCGTACGTGCAACAAGGTTCACATTTAGATTAGCACATGTATGTTAGATATCAGGTGAGGTCTTTGATATTGATACACAGTGCATACATTGCCAGCACAGATCTTCATTGCGTCTACCTGTTCATGCATGGCACAATACTTGCGTTGTTGATGAACATTTGCTCCAGTATTATGAACAGTTTCAATAACATTTGATACAACATTAACGGATTTATCCATAATTCCTTAAAAATAAAGAGGTTATACCTTGTAAATTAATTACCTTACATCAATAAACTGTTTTTCCTTTTACGATTGCGTTATAGTTTTATCACATTTTATTTCATTTCCTTCTTTATAAAGTCATTTAGCAAAAAGGACATAATTCTCTCATAAATTAAATTCTGTCGACCTAACCATTATGTTCGAATATCATATATCAGTTTAATTATAATTATTTGGCTTATAATTATACAAACGGTGGCATATATATAAGCAGGACCTCAATCAAAAGATGAAATATAAAACTGAATTAAAGTGTATGTGGTAAACATGTGCTGAGAATTAATTAAAGTGAATGTGGTAAACATGTGCTGAGATTTAATTAAAGTGTATGTGGTAAACATGTGCTGAGATTTAATTAAAGTGAATGTGGTAAACATGTGCTGAGATTTAATTAAAGTGTATGTGGTAAACCTGTGCTGAGAATTAATTAAAGTGTATGTGGTAAACATGTGCTGAGAATTAATTAAAGTGTATGTGGTAAACATGTGCTGAGATTTAATTAAAGTGTATGTGGTAAAGATGTGCTGAGAATTAATTAAAGTGTATGTGGTAAACATGTGCTGAGAATTAATTAAAGTGTATGTGGTAAACATGTGCTGAGAATTAATTAAAGTGTATGTGGTAAACATGTGCTGAGAATTAATTAAAGTGTATGTGGTAAACATGTGCTGAGAATTAATTAAAGTGTATGTGGTAAACATGTGCTGAGATTTAATTAAAGTGTATGTAATAAACATGTGCTGAGAATTAATTAAAGTGAATGTGGTAAACATGTGCTGAGATTTAATCAAAGTGTATGTGGTAAACATGTGCTGAAATTAAAGTGAATGTGGTAAACATGTGCTGAGAATTAATTAAAGTGAATGTGGTAAACATGTGCTGAGATTTAATTAAAGTGTATGTGGTAAACATGTGCTGAGAATTAATTAAAGTGAATGTGGTAGACATGTGCTGAGATTTAATTAAAGTGTATGTGGTAAACATGTGCTGAGATTTTAATTAAAGTGTATGTGGTAAACATGTGCTGAGAATTAATTAAAGTGATTGTGGTAAACAGGTGCTGAGATTTAATTAAAGTGTATGTGGTAAACATGTGCTGAGATTTAATTAAAGTGTATGTGGTAAACATGTGCTGAAATTTAATTAAGGTGTATGTGGTAAACATGTGCTGAGATTTAATTAAAGTGTATGTGGTAAACATGTGCTGAGATATAATTAAGGTGTATGTGGTAAACATGTGCTGAGAATTAATTAAAGTGTATGTGGTAAACATTCGCTGAGAATTAATTAAAGTGAATGTGGTAAACATGTGCTGAGAATTAATTAAAGTGAATGTGGTAAACATGTGCTGAGAATTAATTAAAGTGAATGTGGTAAACATGTGCTGAGAATTAATTAAAGTGAATGTGGTAAACATGTGCTGAGATTGAATTAAAGTGTATGTGGTAAACATGTGCTGAGAATTAATTAAAGTGAATGTGGTAAACATGTGCTGAGAATTAATTAAAGTGAATGTGGTAAACATGTGCTGAGAATTAATTAAAGTGTATGTGGTAAACATGTGCTGAGAATTAATTAAAGTGAATGTGGTAAACATGTGCTGAGATTTAATTAAAGAGTATGTGGTAAACATGTGCTGAGATTTAATTAAAGTGAATGTGGTAAACATGTGCTGAGATTTAATTAAAGTGTATGTGGTAAACCTGTGCTGAGATTTAATTAAAGTGTATGTGGTAAACATGTGCTGAGAATTAATTAAAGTGAATGTGGTAAACATGTGCTGAGATTTAATTAAAGTGTATGTGCTAAACATGTGCTGAGATTTAATTAAAGTGTATGTGGTAAACATGTGCTGAGATTTAATTAAGGTGTATGTGGTAAACATGTGCTGAGATTTAATTAAAGTGTATGTGGTAAACATGTGCTGAGATTTAATTAAGGTGTTTGTGGTAAACATGTGCTGAGAATTAATTAAAGTGTATGTGGTAAACATGTGCTGAGATTTAATTAAAGTGTATGTGGTAAACATGTGCTGAGATTTAATTAAAGTGAATGTGGTAAACATGTGCTGAGATTTAATTAAAGTGTATGTGGTAAACATGTGCTGAGATTTAATTAAAGTGAATGTGGTAAACATGTGCTGAGAGTTAATTAAAGTGTATGTGGTAAACATGTGCTGAGATTTAATTAAAGTGAATGTGGTAAACATGTGCTGAGAATTAATTAAAGTGTATGTGGTAAACATGTGCTGAGATTTAATTAAAGTGTATGTGGTAAACATGTGCTGAGATTTAATTAAAGTGAATGTGGTAAACATGTGCTGAGAATTAATTAAAGTGAATGTGGTAAACATGTGCTGAGATTTAATTAAAGTGAATGTGGTAAACATGTGCTGAGATTTAATTAAAGTGTATGTGGTAAACATGTGCTGAGAATCAATTAAAGTGAATGTGGTAAACATGTGCTGAGATTTAATTAAAGTGTATGTGGTAAACATGTGCTGAGAATTAATTAAAGTGAATGTGGTAAACATGTGCTGAGAATTAATTAAAGTGAATGTGGTAAACATGTGCTGAGATTTAATTAAGGTGTATGTGGTAAACATGTGCTGAGAATTAATTAAAGTGTATGTGGTAAACATGTGCTGAGATTTAATTAAAGTGAATGTGTTAAACATGTGCTGAGAATTAATTAAAGTGAATGTGGTAAACATGTGCTGAGATTTAATTAAAGTGAATGTGGTAAACATGTGCTGAGAATTAATTAAAGTGAATGTGGTAAACATGTGCTGAGAATTAATTAAAGTGAATGTGGTAAACATGTGCTGAGAATTAATTAAAGTGAATGTGGTAAACATGTGCTGAGAATTAATTAAAGTGTATGTGGTAAACATGTGCTGAGAATTAATTAAAGTGTATGTGGTAAACATGTGTTGAGAATTAATTAAAGTGTATGTGGTAAACATGTGCTGAGAATTAATTAAAGTGAATGTGGTAAACATGTGCTGAGAATTAATTAAAGTGTATGTGGTAAACATGTGCTAAGAATTAATTAAAGTGTATGTGGTAAACATGGGCTGGAATTTAATTAAAGTGTATGTGGTAAACATGTGCTGAGATTTAATTAAGGTGTATGTGGTAAACATGTGCTGAGAATTAATTAAAGTGTATCTGGTAAACATATGCTGAGATTTAATTAAGGTGTATGTGGTAAACATGTGATGAGATTTAATTAAGGTGTATGTGGTAAACATGTTCTGAGAATTAATTAAATTGAATGTGGTAAACATGTGCTGAGATTTAATTAAGGTGTATGTGGTAAACATGTGCTGAGATTTAATTATGTTGTATGTGGTAAACATGTGCTGAGAATTAATTAAAGTGAATGTGGTATACATGTGCTAATAATTAATTAAAGTGAATGTGGTAAACATGTGCTGAGATTTAATTAAGGTGTATGTGGTAAACATGTGCTGAGAATTAATTAAAGTGAATGTGGTAAATATGTGTTGAGATTTAATTGAGGTGCATGTTGTAAACATGTGCTGAGAATTAATTAAAGTGTATGTGGTAAACATGTGCTGAGATTTAATTAAAGTGAATGTGGTAAACATGTGCTGAGAATTAATTAAAGTGAATGTGGTAAACATGTGCTGAGATTTAATTAAAGTGAATGTAGTAAACATGTGCTGAGAATTAATTAAAGTGAATGTAGTAAACATGTACTGAGAATTAATTAAAGTGAATGTGGTAAACATGTGCTGAGATTTAATTAAAGTGAATGTAGTAAACATGTGCTGAGAATTAATTAAAGTGAATGTAGTAAACATGTACTGAGAATTAATTAAAGTGTATGTGGTAAACATGTGCTGAGAATTAATTAAAGTGTATGTGTTAAACATGTGCTGAGAATTAATTAAAGTGTATGTGGTAAACATTTGCTGAGAATTAATTAAAGTGAATGTGGTAAACATGTGCTGAGAATTAATTAAAGTGCATGTGGTAAACATGTGCTGAGAATTAATTAAAGTGTATGTGGTAAACATGTGCTGAGAATTAATTAAAGTGTATGTGGTAAACATGTGCTGAGATTTAATTAAAGTGTATGTGGTAAACATGTGCTGAGATTTAATTAAGGTGTATGTGGTAAACATTTGCTGAGATTTAATTAAGTTGTATGTGGTAAACATGTGCTGAGAATTAATTAAAGTGAATGTGGTAAACATGTGCTGAGATTTAATTAAGGTGTATGTGGTAAACATGTGCTGATATTTAATTAAGGTGTATGTGGCAAACATGTGCTGAGAATTAATTAAAGTGAATGTGGTAAACATGTGCTGAGAATTAATTAAAGTGAATGTGGTAAACATGTGCTGAGATTTAATTAGGGTGTATGTGGTAAACATGTGCTGAGAATTAATTAAAGTGAATGTGGTAAACACGTGCTGAGAATTAATTAAAGTGAATGTGGTAAACATGTGCTGAGATTTAATTAAGGTGTATGTGGTAAACATGTGCTGAGATTGAAATAATGGGATAGGTGAAAGACACCGTCGCATTTTACATAACCAAAAAAATCACACTCCGTCACGTTTTACATAACCTAAAAAATCACACTCCGTCACGTTTTACATAACCAAAAAAATCACACTCCGTCACGTTTTACATAACCAAAAAAATCACACTCCGTCACGTTTTATATAACCAAAAAAATCACACTCCGTCACGTTTTACATAACCAAAAAATCACACACCGGCGCAGTTACAAAACAGCTTCCTAACGGTTTAAGCTAATCAAACTCTACATTATAGTTGTGAACCACCTATGTGAAGACAACAAACGCTAAGCAAACAAGCCGACATAAAAACCTGGTATATTATTTGAATGGCTTGAAGAACAAGCAACAATATTATATAGTTGAATAAAAGATTTAGAAAGAGCTAAAAATCAATGTTTTAGAGCCGATTGGATATCAGTCAAGAGACATATTTTCAGGAATAATCAAATAGTATGTTCTTTCACTTCCGAAGCATATATATATATATATATATATATATATATATATATATATATGTGTATGTATGTATGTATGTATGTATAAGTGTGTGTATGTGTGTGTGTGTGTGTGTGTGTGTGTGTGTGTTGATAATATCTTTTTTTCATCTGAAGAAAAGTGTAGAAAGTGTAGAATATAGAAAAGAAGAAATATAAATGCAAAAAGGGATAGAATAATGACAAATGCAACTTAGACCAAAACATAGAACTTGTAGGCGGAAATCACTCCTCCCTTTTACACACAATCATAGCTCTGATGTTATCAGAAATATCAAGTTAATACCCTTTCTCTTTGAAAAACAAAGGTTTGATAATATCTGTTTTTCATCTGGAGAAACGTGTATAAACTTTGGTTCAGGTAGCAATGCCCGTGATAGTACAAAATAGCAGAGGTACTGATATCTGTAATGCACTATTAGTGCAAGAGTGATCTGTTTAGGAAAATTCATAACTATGTCATAGGTGATGCGCAGCCGAGAATATTAGAAGAGCATGATAAAGCTCTTATTGAAAGAAGACTTCAAGAATTTCATCACAGTAATATGAAGACCTATCTTGGTGTGATAAAAGTGGAAAGTTTGGAAGATGCTGCTTTTACAGCCACCGATTATTCCTTGTCACGCAAGCTTTCATTTGTCAATACGTTTTCTCACGAGCAACTAGAATTTTATGGGAATTGTTGTCACGCAAGTTCTCATTTGTCAGTACGTTTTCTTACGAGCAACTAGTATTTTATGGGAACAGTTGTCACGCAACGAAGCAACAATTTTTCATTCGCTCTGTTTTAACCTTTTGTTGTTCCAAGATAGTGTCAGCATTCAAATGAAAATTGCGATGAAGGCAAAACTAAAATTATATATATATATATATATATATATATATATATATATATATATATATATATATACGAAACAAACGAAATTATCTTTCGAAAGGCGTTTATGACCTACCGATGATAATAGTATTGTTATTGAACCAGTAGAACCTGCATCATCCGAAGATGAGGCAACGGTAACTCGTAAGATAAAACGTACTGCGTGCAAAAATGGTTGAAAACACACATTTCGTTTGTTTTAAAAAAAGACATAAAGTTGAGTGAAGAATGTTACAGTAAAGACGCAATTATGTTTTGCCATATATGTGCAGAGGTTAAAAAAATCTCCATGACCAATTGTGCAAAAAACAAAATCTTTCAGAAAAGTGCAGCAGCAAGGCATGCTGGGTTGCCAGAATACAAACTGCTGATTTTTGGTCCAGGCATAATTAAATGCCGGTTTACGTCAACATTCTTCCAAATAAGAAAAAGCAGTGAAAGTGCTACGTGAGCTTAATATAGAACACATCCATACAAATCTTGTCTTAATTTAAGACACGACTTTAGTGGCTGAAGAAATTGATGTCATTGGCATTTTTAAGAATTCAGTATGACTCGGCTACAACCTGTTCTGAGTTACTGGAGTGCTTATCAAACGTTACTGAAGATAGCCATATATGTGACCGCAAAATTCGTCGTTTGTGACAGCAAAGGCAAATGAAAGCATTAACATGCGCAAAAACAATGGCTTGTAATATATGCTCAGACTATTTCTAATGACATGAAACCATCAACAAAATTTTTAAGAAATATAGAATGCTCCGATGATTCTGGCAAGGGAATTGCCTCATTGGCTTTAGTCACATTATATAACTAATATTTTCATTTCGTATTTATACTAATGTTTAAAAAACTACTGAAACCTGATCATCAGCTTAAAAAAGACTCGTAGGTTTTGATACTGATTCACTGTGTTGTTTATCTTGATGAGTCCAATGACTTGCATAAAGCCTTTTGTAGATTTATATATATATATATATATATATATATATATATATATATATATATATATATATATATATATATATAATATGTGTGTGTGTGTGTGTGTGTGTGTGTGTGAAATAAACGTATGTCTGGCATATATAATATTTAGATCTATTACCACCTATATGTATATATGTTAAAGTTCCTCAGGTATAGACTCATTGATACATTAAGGATGGTGCAATTGTGGCGATTTAGGTATACTATTTGCCAGCATTGATATACTATCTGGCAATATAGATATACTATTATGTTAGACGAAATATGAACTTTGGAAGGGATAATATGATCTGTGATTCTGCTGTTCCCAAGCTGGAAAACATCCAAGGTTATATCTAGATCTAAAATAGCTTACGACCAAATTTACTTTCATTGTTTACCTTGATTTCTTTTCATAAATACGTGATGTTTACGTACTAAATCAATGTGATAAAGACTTAACGGAGCAGGTTCTCAGAGTAGAATTTTGCATCTCTATGATAAAGACTTACCGGAACAGGTTCTCAGATTACAATTTTGCATCTCTGTGATAAAGATTTACCGGAGCAGGTTCTCAGAGGACAATTGTGTATCTCTGTGATAAGGACTTACCGGAGCAGGTTCTCAGGGTACAATTTTGAATCTCTGTGATAATGACTTACCGGAGCAGGTTCTCAGAGTACAATTTTGCATCTCTGTGATAAAGATTTACCGGAACAGGTTCTCAGAGGACAATTGTGCATCTCTGTGATAAGGACTTACCGGAGCAGGTTCTCAGGGTACAATTTTGAATCTCTGTGATAATGACTTACCGGAGCAGGTTCTCAGAGTACAATTTTGCATCTCTGTGATAAAGACTTACCGGAGCAGGTTCTCAGAGTACAATTTTGCATCTCTGTGATAAAGACTTACCGGAGCAGGTTCTCAGAGTACAATTTTGCATCTCTTTGATAAAGACTTACCGGAGCAGGTTCTCAGAGTACAATTTTGCATCTCTGTGATAAAGACTTACCGGAGCAGGTTCTCAGAGTACAATTTTGCATCTCTGTGATAAAGACTTACCGGAGCAGATTCTCAGAGTACAATTTTGCATCTCTGTGATAAAGACTTACCGGAGCAGGTTCTCAGAGTACAATTTTACATCTCTATGATAAAGACTTACCGGAGCAGATTCTCAGAGTACAATTTTGAATCTCTGTGATAAAGGCTTACCAGAGCAGATTTTCAGAGTGCAATTTTGCATCTCATAGTTTGAACCATCACAGTCTGATAACACTCCTGATTCGCATGATCTTCCTCGTGCTCTCAGCCCTTCACCGCAAGTGTACGAGCATACTGACCATGGCGACCAAGGATTCCAAACTGGATAGAGCAGAAACAAAGACATTTATAGTCATAAAATTGACTTGTACAACTTCAAACATATCAACGACTAAGGGGATCATTAACATGTATCTTTCATTCCGTATAAAACGTATAATTCTCCTTCCGGTCCACATCATGCATGGCTTTTGATAAACCATCGCCATCATCATATTCATCATCGACTTTGTCTCTTTACCGGTAATCAGAGTGAAATATGTCATGGCTGATATGTATAAATTTATTTTTTTAGTTATTTCTTAATAATGTATTGACTATTTGTCAAAACAAAACAACAAAATAATTGAAAACCCAGAACTACAGTATGTTGTATTGAAATATCTGGACAAAGGAATAGAACTAAATTAAAAAACAAATGTATTGTTCTAGATGAATACAAAATATATATAAAATACCTACGACGTTGAGATAATTGTACCGTCCAAATAAATACGATAGAGTCTGAGCCCTGTATTAAACTTAGAATATCGTGGTCACTGTAGAGATAGTCTAGAAAATGGAACAAATAGTTGCGTCTACGATGCAAATCAAATAAAAGAGCATGAAAATAAGTTTGGCTCTGTGAAGTTTGTTGACACATTTATTTTAATCAGGTGCTTTATAGGTTCATTACTTGAACTCCATTTAAATATATGGTATACAGGATACATTTACTCCATTTAAATATATGGTATACAGGATACATTTCTAGTAGGAATTTAGTGCAGACAGTGTACATTAATAACAGAACAATTTACCCAAAGGTGAATAATTGCTTATATTAATTAATAATATTAATTAATAATAACTAATTAAAATATAAAAAGTCGAAACATATGCGTAAAATAAAATTGTCATATTACCAGAACAAGGATCTAAGTTGCACGCCGTTACTTCATAACTTTGCCCAGGGCATTCTGACGTCACTCCAGTATTACAGGATCTGCCTCTTGCTTGGGCCCCTCCTCGACAACTGCTAGAACATACAGACCATGGAGACCAAGGATTCCAAGCTAGACGATAACAAATTGACCTAACGGATTATTCTTTAGGACTTCTAAGCATTGACAAGGGGTTATCTTAAATCAATTTTTATGAAATGTTAATTCAATATACATTGTTTTCACTTTACATTAACAATCAAGGGATGAGTACCAAATTATTGTTTTATTAAACTGCGCCTTATCTCTTGTTAGCTTAAACTTACTGTCATAGTGAATACGTCTGTTTGAGAACGGTTAAAAAACACGGACTTTGATTGAAGCGCTTGAATTTGTTTTGTTTTTGTGCCTACATTAATGAGGTAAATTTCTCATTAAAATATATTTATTTCTTTTCTAGATGAAACTCACTTAAATTTATCTAAATGCCAACATTCTTCAAATTCCGTTGTGTTTCGGGGTTTTTGAGATATAAGTGACACTGTAGTTATATCTAATATTGGATAGAAACAAGTGTATCTTGAAAGACATGACTGAGTTACTTACCGGCGTTTAGGTATGTTACCAAAAATCTCTCTTGTTTATGCAGAACGTCGTCGCTATCTGAAATGACTCATTAAACAATATTGAAAGAATTTCCCTTTGCCAAATTTTGTCTAGTCTCGATTGTTATTATGGAGTCTTAAGACGGTCAAGCTTAGCAGGAAAGAAAATGTCTACTTTACGATATTATTAACATCTGCATGCAAACGTTTTTCTTTTCGTAGAAGCGGTTAGGAATATAATGGCTATTTTCTTAAGGGAGGTAAATGATCGGTTTAAAATTTTCTACTCCTTTAATGTAATGATCAAAAGACGGCATAATTGACTATCCAGGTGCCAATCTCAAACCAGTGATAGGATTTTCAAGTTTCAACAGCTCTGAATAGCTCCTCTGTCCAGGTTTCTGTACACGATTCTCTGCGCCAAATATCGTATTTACAGTCTGAGAGAAAACGAAAAAAAAAAAAAGAGAACAAAATATTCCCACCAAAAGCGTGCCAACCAGGTCTCAGTAAGAACAATTCCTAAAGGATGTTACTGCCAGCATCTGGATTATGGTCAGTCTCAATATAACTGCATATAACATGGCTAATCAGGAAACATACAAATCTCGACACTATGACAGTTTCGAACATCCTGCTAAGGGGAAGTAATTGCTCATATCTCACTTCGAAAATATTTGCCCGTTCTTATCAATGGATGATTTATACGAAGCAGTATCACATTTGTTTATCATTTAATTGAATTGCCTTTGTTTTTATCATTGTAATCTGTAATAAGTCTTCTTTTCGTTACATTAATAATATCATTTCACAATTTATTGTGATCATGTGTGTACAAATGTCATATTTTTCAAATTAAAAGCATTAAATTCAAAATTCTGATTAGAAGTCACAGATGGACGCACGATACAGCCTAATTTGTATGCATATACCACTGCTTCGCACAAAGTGTTGGCTGCTATATTGCAAATTTGTCGCGTTTGATAAATTTTATTCATCGATATTTCACTTGTGGATACTTTTCTGTAACGTTTTTTGAATTTTTTTCAAAATTTCAACAATTTGCTTATTTGGAGAAATTACGGTAAAAAATCAAGATGAGATATTTTCCTGAATTTCATTGTAGCGATCTTGCCAAACTATTAACAGCTTGCATTTTGTTTATCACAAGTCATCCAAATATTAATTATAAGCATGTGTACACGCCAATTTGAATTGATTTGATTACCGATTTGAAACTGATTTAAAACTTCAATTTCTTTGTTGAATCGAGAAGTGTTTCGTAAATGCATTACTAGTTTAGTATTTGCAGATAATTTTCGTTTATTGTTATATTCAATCAATTACTTAATTTATGTTACATTCAGGTACCTTTTAAGTTAGCTTGAACGGTATGTATCACTACATTTCTAGGTCACAATGTATAGAGCAAGGACAGAAAGGCCAAACCCACGCATCATATTGGGTCAATTATTTTCATCCTCTGATGGAAAGAATTTAAAGACAAGTCACTTAATTTTCAGATCATATCTGATATCTGCGAAGTGTATACCCCAACTATTTAATTAGTTTACAAACTTTGTTTATCTGACTCATAAAAAGTAAACTAAAGCGGCTTTACGAAACATGAAGCTTTGTTAAACACCGATTATTAACCAGATCGTGTATGATATCATGCGCATGTATACGAATCAAGCTGCATCTGGAGAAATAACAAGGGACCCTACTGCATAGAGGAAACGGTGAATAAAATCAAGAATCATAGTTATTTTAATTGGGTTGGTAGAGATAAACACATCTAAAAATAATTGTTATCTAGGATTTTAAATTTTTTCCGATTTTTTTCGGCAAACGTTTGGAGCATGAAAAATGTGCATGATATTTATATTTTAAGTTAATTAATTACAAAAAGTATAACATATTTACCTATAGTTTACTAACTGAGATATATAATCAGAGCAAACGTATCGCCAATAGGTTCATCGATTCGAGTGACTGAATACAGCTTTGGCCATAACGTATAACTAAATCTGTAACAAGCGCTCTTGAGGACAAACAAATGTATGCTTAATGTAAATTAATATCATTCATGTATCAGTGTACTTACCAAGGCTTTGATATCTATGTCCTTTCGATAAAGTTACGCATAACGGAAGAATAAGAACGGCAGCTGAAAGATATTTCAGTAAGTATATGTAACCAAGAATTAGAAAATTAACGTAAAACTACCCTTGATAAACGTGACATACTAGGCTAAATAGCTAGAATAAATATTTGCCACTAAGGACGCTAGCATGTACAAATGTAATTTTTTCTACCCTAAGAGAGAAGAGTTTTGTCTCTACAATTCTGAGGAGGAAAAAGAAAAAAATATTGATCTTTATCGCCTAATGTGCTATTTTACAACTTGTTTATCTCACTACATAAATATCTTTGAAAAACAAAAATTATTTTCACTCCTTGTTTAGATCTTCTGTACATATCCACATTAAAGAAGCTACATCAAAAGTCTATTAATATGCGTCTATTGGACGATTACTACTGTATAGAAAAATTTTAAATTTTAAAACACACAAACATTTGTAAAATAAATTCCTGAAATTATCTCGATTGGCAGAGACTGATGCTAGGGAAAACCAAATTTTCTAGATATTTTATAAATAATAATAATAATAATAATAATAATAATAATAATAATAATAATAATGAGGACTTTGTATAGTGCCTAATCTTATGAAGCTCTAAGCGCTTTACACCATCAATAATGATATGACTACACTACAGAACAAATGACAAAAACAATGAAATTGGAAACAATAAAACATGCTGAAAATATATAAGATACAAAAGATTATCAGGTCACTAAGTTTGTCCCTGTCCCTAATATATATTTTAGGAATCTCAAAGCCTAAAACGTATTATCACCGGGACTACTTTGCAAATATAGCTGATACTACTTATGTTTGAATCAGAAGGGCTCATTTGAGATCTGAGAATTAATACAGAGATATAATTGATGTCATCCAGAATAATGTACCCCTTGCAACTCTAAATCAAACCTGAAGAAAAAAGAATAGACTCTTTGGTTAATGTACTCATTTCTCGTGTATCAACACTTATGGCATGTCATATATATATATATATATATATATATATATATATATATATATATATATATATATATATATATATATATATATATGTGGGGAGGGGTGTGTATGTGTGTGTGTGTAATGAAAACTGTACGACATGAAAATTATATTTCAAGATATCAAAAGTATACTTACAAGCTGCAAAAACTAAGTTGATAAAGTCCATTTTCCTTTCTTGAAGTCTTACGCAAGAAAGATTTTTACATATGGGTCAGCTATATGGACGTATATATATATATACGTATGTATAAATCTTATCAGGTCGAGTCGTGGTTACAAGCATTCCGATATGAAATAGCGGAATGTCTTGTATACTGGCCTATTTGCGTTATATTTAACCCGCGGAAGCACATTTGAAACAATATGACAGGGGTCGGCAACGTACAGCACGCGTGCCGGAAGATGGCATATCAATAGGTTATGTGTGGCATTTTCACTTTGTAATTAATCATGCTAGCATAGTGGCATGCTATATGAATTAGGTTGCCGACCCCTGCGTTATAACATCTTATCGTAAATCGAGTTAACTAAGAAAACTTCGCATCATGTAATGCCTACAAACTGTGAGTTTAAATCAAACTAGCTGCAAATACGTTGTCATGTATATAGTCGTTAGGCATTTATAGCAAGTCATTCACCAGCTAGACTTGGGTTAAACAAAAAACAACCATAATTTTCATATTGAAAACAAAAAAACAAATTATGAAAACTGGATGGAAAATGTTTTCCCACGATTGTAGTCGCTCAGTAAAGAGGTTGTTGCACACGAATTTCATGGGCTTACTTGGACCAATCAAAAGCACACACGTAATTGTACAATAAATATAAAAATGTGCTTGCTGTAGGAAATTTGTTCCGACTATTTGGTAAATCTTACACATATTAGTTAGCATGACTACACCATACTTATAGAATGGCGCACTCACATTTTAAAGAGTGTCATATAAGATTGGCACATCGATGCACAAAATGACAAAAGCATCACCATCCGCCCCTCCCTCCCCTCCCAAAAAAAATACAAAGATCATGATAATTTGCTCAAAATGGTGAGAATAGTTTAAAGTAATACGCATTTGAGTTTCATTAAGAAGGCTAACATATTCGTGCTCTTAATTTTATTACGTCACATACGGTGAAACCAAATATGAAGTAATTTGAAAACGTTTTTAGGGTTATGTCAAGGAAAGCTATTATATTTCCAATGCAAACGTTTCTCGCAAAATCACATATCCTAATAAAATTTTCAAAAAATATAGAAAAACAAACAAAACCCAATGATATGAAAATATATTAGAGAAATTAAACTATTTACATTTTTCATTGCTCATAGCTTCTTGTTTTCATTTAAGTGAGCAGATGTCATATTGTTTGACGTTTGATAACATAGTGCAGCTGCAAAGCCTCAAATGCAGCCAGTGAATTCTGCCAGATTTATACTAAAATGTTGAAACAATTTAGAAGCTTTGTTGTTTTTATTTCACAATTTTTTTTATATTTTAAAATAATGAAATAGTTGATCAAATATGTATCACCATTATTCATATAGCGTTTTTTAAGATAATGTTTAAAGCATTGATTATATTGTACATATATATCTTGTATCAAATAATTGACATCATGAATGACTTTCGAGAACGCGTGAATAATTGGAATGATTTTGGAATAAATAAAACATGTCAGTTTACATTTATGTATATATTTATGTGCTATTCACGGGGTTTGACAAGTTCTTTACTATTTCCTTGTTAAAATTTTATTTTATTTGACAGTTATAAAATGTCAAATTTTAAATTTCAGTGCTTATTTAATAGTATTTTGTTTATTTTAAAAACTGGAAACCCTAAAATTTGCTGTGTGATATGATCAGATTATTTGAGGTCCTTATGTGCAACGAATGCAAGCATATGCAACATAAATGTTCTTGCTCAATAAAGTTCTTGTTTGCAAATTTCATCTGTGAAAGGTACAAACCATTAGACATAAGCTTGACAACACAATTTTAATTGATCCGTCGTCATTATGCAGTTGCGATTCAGACTTTCAGCGACAACCGTTATCAGCATTTGTACCTGTCATTATGGATTTAGAGCGCAGAATCGTGTTGAAGAGTGCAACAAAGTCATGTGAACGTGATCCAAGTCCAACATCACTCATTCTGAGAATCCCCATCAGTTCTTAAAACTGCCATTGTAAAGCCTCTGCTGAGGAAACCATACCATAACGATTTAAAGAACTACCCACTATTATCTAATCTCGCGTTCATATAAAAAAATCTTAGAAAACGTTGTTCTATCCCAATTCGTATCTCATCTGAATTCAAACAGTCTTTTTAGCAATCTACAGTCTGCATATCGCCCTTGCCACAGTACTGAAACTACTCTTCTAAAAGTAGTTAATGACATTCTCTCTGCTTTACATAGCGTAAATATTACAGTCTTCACCCTCCTTGATTCGTCTTCAGCATGTGACACAATAGACCATGATATATTACTTCACCGTCGGCGGAATGTATCTGGCATTCACAATACAGCCTTACAGTGGTGCAAGTCCTACTTAGTCAACAGGACACAAATTGTATCTGCAAATAGAATACTCTCCAGCCCATGTTGATCTATGATGTGGTGTTTCACAAAGGTCTTCGTCTTGAAGCATATCCCTTCATTCTATATACGCAGCCGCTCTCAAGTGTCGTAGATCATCATTCAGTTTATCACCAATTGTACACTGATGACACCCACATATACAAGTCTAGCCACTCAACTGAAATTGATGCTACCATCCATGGAGAAGATAGGTGCATATCTGATGTTAAATCATGGATGACATGTAACAAACTGTAGATAAATGATGAACAAACTGAAGCCATTCTGATCACAACACAACGACTGTCTCATTCACATTCTTTACCTAAAACAAAAAATATCAGCAACACCAACATTACATTCACACAGTCAGTACAAAACCTAGGTTTTACTCTGGACAGTACTCTCACATTGCACCAATATGTCATAAATATATTCAAGGTTGCATTTCTTTAGCTGAACGCATCAGCTTCATTCGGAAATGTCTTTCAGTTGATGCCACTAAAACACTTGTGTGTTCATTAGTACTTTCAAGACTGTACTACTGTAACTCAATTCTGTCTAGTTCGTCTCAATGTCTACTTCGGAAACGTCAACAAATAACAGGACACAGCTGCTCGGATCATCCTTAGTTTACGACGAATAGAACACACATCCCCGCTGATCTGTACCCTACACTTACTATCCATTCGATCTAGAACCAAACACAACATTTGTTCTCCGTGCTACTTTTCAATAACGGACTCAAGTCCAACATACCTGTCTGGCATCATCCATGTGTACACACCAGCAAGTTACTCACTTTCCTCTTTTGACAATCGTATACTCATATTTTGGACAACGTTCTTTTGCATACCATCGCCCAGCAACGTAGAACGAAATGCCCATTGAAATTAGACACAAAAACACAGTGATCCATTTCAGGAGTGCTCTTAAAACTCACCTTTCTCGACAGCAAGAAAAACCTTAAAGACCTAATAATGTTTCCTACCGTAAATATTTTCAGCATATATTTTATTATTTTTATTATCATGGACTTGTTCTTGAAGTCATATTATATATTTATTGTAAAGGGCGTAGAGCGTCTAAAGATTACGCGATATTCAAAGGCATTATTATTATTATTATTATTATTATTATTATTATTATTATTAGTAGTAGTAGTAGTAGTAGTAGTAGTAGTAGTAACCTTTACGTATGTATTTGTTGTGCAGAATTACAGAGTAGTTTTAGTTTGGGGACTGAAATATGGTTTGAAGCAAAATTAAGTCCAAAGAAAACAATTCACCATGAATAAAAATGGAATTCACAATAATCACTTCCATGGCTTCGTATGTAATTTGTAATTTGTTCACTGTTGTGTTTTTAAAAGTAGTTGTACTGATTTTGATCTTACTGGATTTGCCAGTATAGAAACATTCGAGTTTGCTGAGAAATTACACCAGATTTTTTATGTCTTTTTTGGTATACCCTTTTCAGAGAAACAATTGGTTCCAATATTTTTGTTACGATATATACTTTTTTGTAAAATACTGTCAAGCAATTATATCATATCTGAAATAGACTGAAGTTTGGTTACCACAACCAGAAAAATCTGAAGTCGACAAAAGATTAACCAAAATTGTCCACATCTCGGCGAAAAAGAATTTACTGAATTTTTATATTATACTCAAAATAAAAATAACAACGAGGTACAAGTCTCGAACGATCGTGGCAAAAAAGCTAATCGATACATTTATTCAAGGAGGATCCTATGATCAAAAAACACACTGTAGAAGATTAATTATAGATGATGGTGAAATCGACTTTATAATTGATGATACCAAACACAGTAATACGTTTATAAGTAAATAAACAGCTTCTTTGTCAAATGGAACTTAATTAGGCACGATTGTAAGTTATACTGATGGAGAATTTCTGTAGCATAATCATTTAAGGTCATCGCAGCTCGCGATGATAAATATATTTTCTGACACCACGGTCAGAGTTGCCATTCACTCGTTTTATATCTCGCGAACATATTCAGAATTATAGAATCTTACAGGGATTTATAAATCAACAGGTTGGGGATCGTGGAAAGTTAAACAAGAAATATTACACGGTTAAACCGAATCCGCGGATGTTCCTGTTAAAGATGTTTATTGTAAATCGCTATCATCGCAACAAATATCACCTCGACAAATGTCGATGGCGCCATCTTTATATGATCCCGTATCCAGATACAAGACTGCTGATCTAAACGGACCTGGAGGTTGCGCTAAAACAACTCGCGTTATTGAATTATCTAGACAGTGTCTGGAATTAGTTTTGCTAACACCTTCACATAGACTTGCAAGAGAAATGAAAGAACGATGTGTGAAATCATGTACTTATGACAGCTTCTGTCGATACAATAGTGATAAATTGACTCAATTGACTATCATTGACTATATAATACGATAAACTTAGGATGAAATATGCTCCGTTTCATTAGAAACATTAAACACATTTCTTTTCAGAACCCCTAACGTTTTTTGGATTGTCTCCACATGAATGGATAGAATGTTCGTTGATTATTATGCAGAAATAACTAACTAATAGAACGTTTGATCCAAAATGTAGAAACTATAAAAAAAATATTCAGATTAAAGTCGAATACAATTCAGTATGAAATAATGCGTAAAATAATTTCAAAAACTTTTATAAATGATTTTTGGGATTTATAGAAACCGGATGATTTGTTAGTTGCAAGTAGAAACGTAGTCAAAGATAAGCTTCAACAACTTATTTCAGTTACATAGAGAAACGTTTTCAAATCTACCAATTACGTTATTTTATCAACCTGCATATATGGGATGACAAAATAGTGATGTTGAAATTCCAGGATCGTCAGAGAAACAGTATCTTGTGTTAAATGCTATTATTCTAGTTTCTGTCAGTGTTGATAAAGATGTGTTAAAAACAAAACTTCCTGCACGCTAGAATAAGCAATGACGATCCATTCGTTAAACGTATTAGGTATTTCTGATACAATTATTTGGATCGTTGATGGTCAAATTTAGTTTATCTTGAAGTGTCGGGAGTTAGAAAAAGAACTCAATTGCAGATGGTTATCATAGTTTTTTCATGAATCACTGGTGCTATTATTGACAATAATATAATAGAAAAAAATTGTTATAAACAGTGTAACGAAAGAAAAAGAACAAATTTGATCTTGACGACTGAATTTATCATGACGGTAAAACAACAGCAAAATAATCATTGTGCGAGCTGTAAAAAATTAGTGTTGTGGCTTTATTCAAATAATGATCTAAGACAATTTACCGTAGTTAGAATTAATAGTAAAGTTACAAGTGAAAATGTGATGTTCACGTTACTAATACTTTGTTCCATTTATATACTAATTCATGATTGTGGAGACTAATACACATCATGCCTAGGTGATTAGTGAGTATGCGGCAGACGTAATCACATTTTTTGCTTGTTGTATATTTTGGTGTCTTCTCTTACAACTCCCTGTCTATGCTTATTCTTGACTTCAAGATGGCCTACATTTTTATTTCAACTACAATTCGACGACGACAACGAAAAGAGCGATCATTTAAACATGGAGATAAGTAATACTAATGAGTAGTATACACGCATTGAACAGCGGCATTATAAATTAGAGTATAAAATACTGTGTGCATTATTTTCGACGGACCGGCTATGGATATGGGCCACTTACTGAGTTGAACATTGGTGCCGCAGACATGCCATCATTTGCTTGATGAGATGCGTCATGTGTTGTGCATTCATGGAGTGGAGATGGGATGAAAATAGTGCAAAGGGGACTAAAATGGTCAAGTATATAGTTTCTTCTAGCTCTCTGCTACTACATTAAAACGTCTGAATGAAATTCCCCACATATCGACCTGACTGCAATTCCCTACATATTGATTACACATTTTGAGGATTATGAATATAAGAATCCCATAGAGACAACATCTAAGTGTTCCCAGGGTTTGGACAGAATATGACAGGTCCCAGTGTCAAAATACGCAAGAACAGCTTCATAGAGTGTTTATGAGAGAAAATATATGTTTCCATAGTTTGATAAACATTTTTACAACATGTAGCTCGACCTTAAATGAGATTGTTTTATTGTAAACATTAGATCAATATACCTTTCCATCTGCAAACACAAAACACGATTATAAAAGGACTACAACGTGAACATTATACTATATGACTGGGAAAGAGATAGTCAGTCATTCAAAATGCTGGACGACGGACGAATGCCGGGATTTGAGCCGATAGATCGTCCAATTCGATTGCGAAACGTCTACCTTAGGCCAGAGAAAGCTTCCGCCATGCTAGTCCTTTTTCATTGCATACATGTCCTCATGCGTTGAATGCCTTTGTTATTTGTAAGGAGCTAAATCTGTCGGTGGCACATCGTCACCCATTCAACTCTTCCTGTCAATCTTAGTGTGGATGTATCCGCATATGTAGCCGTCGGAATTATATATATGAGAGATATATGGCACCCATCAAGAGCTTGGATGATCTTTTAGTCGCCGTCCTTAAATAAAGTGTTCCCCTTGTTACATACAACGTCTTCTCCTGCGTAAGTCACCAAATGTGTACAGGTCGTTTTTGAAGAAAGAATGGCCATATAAGAATAGTTGCAGCGTGGATCCTCGTTGCCCGCGTTTGCCAACGTGGACGATGTCTTGTACCAGATTCTCATTGTAGGCGTTCTCTTGCAGGAGGAATAATATTCAGAGCCCGAACTTCCGTTCGCGAAGAGTTGTCTGGATTATGTGTACCTTGTTATAGTCGTCATTCTATATAATCTACCTGTATGATATAATAGTATGGCTTGTAGAAAGTACAAAAGGGTCAATTGAGCAAATGTCTGATAAAAACCCAAATTTACAGTAGCAGTTTGAAAATCATCTATATGTCGTGTGTGCCACGTAAGAGGACAACTTCAGTAGTGTACAACTAGCTTATATAGAATTTTCGTGTGCGGAGACCCCGATACACATGTCCTACAATGGATACAGTGTAATTACAGTACACGTAATGTTAAACGGATTACTGTTTCACGGCATATATGCGTGTCGAATCAACTATTAAGAAGACATTGTAAAAGCCACCATGACACATCTCTCAATACGTCTAATAATATCACCACCTCTGCACCTCACTCTTAAACAACAGAGATTACAAACATGGTAAGGGTTATCTTAATATCAGAGTTTATGTAACATGTAACATCAGAATTTACCATAGCATGGTAATGGTTATCTTAACATCGTGGTTTACTATAGCGCGGTAATGGTTATCTTAACATCAGACTTTACTATAGCACGGTAATGGTTATCGTAACATCAGTGTTTGATATAACAAGGTAATGGTTATCGTAACATCAGAGTTTGATAAAGCACGGTAATGGTTATCGTAAGATCAAAGTTTGATATAGCACGTTAATGGTTATCTTTACATCAGAGTTTGATATAGCACGGTAATGTTTATCATAACATCATAGTTTACTATATATTCCCCGGATGAGAGAGAGGTATTATTACCATCAGTTAGTGAAGGCTATATATTTAGGTTAAGCACTCAAGCGGCAGTGATGATGGAATTGATCAAGTTTACATGACATTTGTACACTCCTAATCACGATTGTCCGTACTAATTCCGTTGAGGCAGCTTCACATGATCCTAGTGGTTGTCGCTTAAATTCTGTGTCGTAACTGTATGGTGACGACGAGTCCATTGAAGTTGTGTTGTCAAGCGTATTTCTAATGGCTTGTACTTTGTCATGGTGGAACTTCGCCTTTTAGTATGTGGGTTTGGATTATGTACATCTGACCAATTCAGATTCTTGCAATGACTACCTCCTCCCTACGGATGGTTTTGTAGGAAGGAGTCCTTAGTTTGATTTAGTAAAGTTGTTATTCACTGCATTATTATACGATGCCTCCACTTTGAGCATAAATACTCTTTGATACGAGATCTAAAATCAGTATACGGTACTTAAAATCAGATGGTTAATGATATAATGACATTTTAGCAGCGCAATCCGCTTTTTCTTTGCCTTTAATATCAATATGGCTAGATAACTAACAGTATACTATATTGTGGGAGGTACTCAGCTAAGTAAATATGACGAGGAGATTGATTAATAATGGGTTATCCAGTGCTCAATTGCGTAGTGACTGAAGCACTGATAGTGAGTCACAGAATTTAGTGTTGTTTAAAATACATTTGATTCGACACATTTCAGTCAAGGTCATTTGCTCAAATTTCGGCTGACAAAATTGACGTATCATCTGCACACGAACCTACGTGATGTATTAGCCACTAACGATGGCTGGGTTCAGACGCTTCTTCCTCTCGCAACAACAGAAACTCCTTATGAAGCCCTGTCAACATTATCAAAGTAGGTGATACATAGGGAGTAGTTTTAAGTGTGATGTTGCTTGTATATTTAGAATGTTTCCTGTAGAGATATTACTACAGGATCCTGTTCGTTCAAAAGCAGGAGGATATCATTGTTGTTGGCTTTTAGACCTCGACAGTTTTACTGTAATATGATGTTCTTCATTAGAAGTTTAAATTAAAAATTATGGAGCTAGGTTAAAGTTTTCGCAGATGCAATCTATGTGGTTATTTCTCAGGTAGAAGTACGGGGGTGTATTGTTTGTTGGTATCTTTTGAGCCACTCCGAGCACATGGAGCAGTTTCCTCTTCATCTATGCTCCCAATGTCTCCAAACCTGTTCTTAAAGTTCGCTGGTCAGCAGCAGGGAGGGCAAATCTGACAATCTCTTATTGATTTAGATTTCGTGCAAACAACTTAGATGTCTTTTAGTCAAATTAATGCTTTCTCAAAACCGAACAAAAATGTCAAAACCAACTAAAACTTGTTTCCAAACCAAAACACAGACGCATATTTGTTGTCGTTGTTTTGTTAGTTGTTATGAATGAAATCATATGATATAACAATAATGGTAGGAAAATCGTTAACAACTAAACTAGCTCGAGAGTAATTAGAGTCAATAAAGAAATGTATCCCTGTGAGAGATTCTGTCAAACAAAAACTTCAACAACTATTCAGACCTGTTTCTAAAATCACTAAGGTGTGAAGATAGGGAAAAGAAAAAGATGAGGAAAAAACAAAGAAAGGTATTCTTCCTGAACTTAAAAGAATAGCAAACGAAACTAAACAAACATCAGAACTTTTACAAAATTTTCCTGGTACAGCAAGATTTTCGGTCCGAAAAAAAACGATGAAAAAATAGTCGAAGAATTACGAAATAAATTTACCGTGGAAGTTTTAGCATATATCGACAAAGGTGGTGCGAAAAAATTTCATCGAACTTGTTGCTACGAGTTACGCAGATAAAAAAGAATGTTGAAACCGAAGCATAAAACATATATTAGAGATAGGCAACACTGGGCTGATGTTCTTTATGAAGTTAAAACTTATACAATCCAAGTTGATACAAAACGTGCACCGTATATAGGATAGCTCGGTGCGGAAGATAAAGTGTATAATCAATATGGAACAATATAAAAGAACACTACAACAGCGAAAAGAAGAACTACGACGAAAAAATGGATAAACAAAAACAGCGAAAAGAAGAATTGAAACAGCGAAAAGAAGAATTGAAACAGCAAAAGTCGGAAAGAAAAATACAAAAATCTTCAAAACAATAGTCTTTCTCATCTCATCAAGAAGGAATAACAGATGATGATTTTCAAGAACTTACCAGATCACTGGATGAAATACTTGCGATGCGTTATATAGCAGTGGTGAGGGATTTTCTCATTCTGTAACTCATGGTAGTGGTAATGTTCCCTGTCGTAATAATATTTTCTCCGATATAGAAATTCTCATGGGGGGCGGGAGGGGTAAACGAGCTGGAAAAAAACTCACCGAAAATAATTAATGAAGCCGCTGATATCTGCCGACGACTATTTGAATGTGGTATCATGGATTTTGATGTATATTGAGAATTTATCGATGAACTTGTTGATGATTATCATTGTGATTGATTGTCACCCGATTAATAATACTTAGATCAGATGACCATACACTAAAACCAAACCAACCCAACCCAACCTTGACCTACGTAGTAAATTCACGATTGCCCCATTATTTATTATGGAGATGGTCTCGGTGATGTTGTTCAAGGGTTATTTGCAAGGATGGCTCCAAAAATAGCACCGATCGCAAAACAATTATTAACGAAAGCTATTGATGGTATTCGTGATAAGGGTATTAGTGCTGTTGGTGATGTTGCCGGTAAAGATTTTCCGGGGAAAAGGAAAAAATAATCACGCTGATTCGACGACGATAAAAAACACCACCGGGAAAACTACCATCTACGGAGATTATGCCTGCGAGTGTTAGTAAAATAATAAACAAAGCGGTAGATCAAAAAATAGCAGAGGGAATAAATGAAGGATCAGGGAAATATCACTGCAAATATGATAGCGGAAAGTTGATTGAAATTGCGATTTAGCTCGAGAAATATATAATTTAAATGTTCGAACGTTCTCCCGATCAAGCGTTGGATATGGATGTCAACGTGCTCAAAGATGATTCTTTAAATAAGTATCAGTTTTATCCGTATAAAGCAATACAACCAAATGAACGAGGGAACTTCAAGTTCATGATACAAGTAAATACCTTCTGCGTGCTGAGCATTTAATGACGTAGAAGGAGAACTTGTAACAAATGTTTCAGCTAATACGCCATATGACGCAACTCTCCGAGCTGGTTTCGTCAATAATGGTATTATGGCATTTTTAAGCAGCGCTACATATATGATTGATAATAGAGATTGAATCTATTCAAAAGAATGTTGATATCGCCACAACAATATTGGGATTAGCGAGATATTCTGATCATTATACAAGATCGGTATGATGTTCGCTAAGGATGTTACTGATCACGCTGATCATAATAAGTATTAAATTACGAACACCAGTAGCATCTGATCCACAACCAGTTGACGTTGAACATGAAGCTAGACCAGCTGCCCCCTTTGATGTTATAAAAGATGATAATGTTAATTACAACGTAGGGTTTGCAACTCGTAGAGGAGCGGGTAGATTATTGTCATGGTCGATTCTACTACATCATATATTTTGATTTTGTAGAAATGTTAGAAACGTTATCTTTGGAGCTAAACACACAGTTTTCCTCATGCGAAAAGGTGATGATAATGATACAATCTGGCGAGATGCTGGTGTTCCTGCTGGTAAAGTAAATATAGCAAAACTCTCATTAAGGATGCCAGTAATGACTCCATCAATCGTCGCAAATAAAAAATTACTATCATTTATGAGTGTAGGTGGTAAATCATTACTTTCATTTCTAACAACAACAACAACTAGTCTGCAAAGTAACAGTAATGGATACTTTTCATGGCATGTTACATCAAACAGGGGTGTTTCTGCGCCTCGACACATATTTATTGCGTTTCAGAATTATACGCGATTAAATTCTAAGGAGTGCAGCCATATGATATTTGATCAACTGGGTGTTAACGAAGTCACATTAAGAATAAACGGTCAACAGGAACCATCTGTGAATGTTTTACTCAATTACGACCAAAATCAAATAGCATGCTCATATCATCGTTTGCTGACATATATGGGACGTGATCAAAATGTAGATACTGGTCTGCAAAATATCACAATTAGATTGTAGAACCCTATATCCGATTTATTACCTTTGACTTAACTAGACAATCCGTCGTTGGCGTATACTTCGAAGCTCGTATAACCAATCCTCCTTCTGATGGTGGTGATTACAGAGCAATTGTTTTCATTCTCAGTGACAAGTCAATGCTGCTCGAAGGTGTTGGTGGACGCATGAGTATAGTTGATGCTCCAATAGAAAACATGAAGTGGTCACAAAACACGTAGACAATTACATCAATCTCGTATAAAATAAAATGACATATAGTCATGTTAGTGTTACTCTGACTCCTGGTCAGATTAAAAAGTTGCAATCGGATTCAGCTAAAAAATGTCGAACTACGATATCGTTAAAACACAATCAGATGTCTGGTGGTAAAAATTAACTATCACTGATTACTCGTCAGATTAGGCATTTCAATTATTCTAGTAAGGATAAAAAAGGTGTTCAGGTTACTCTCGCTGCGGCTGCGAAAAAAGATATGATACAATCAGGTGGTATATTTCCACTTCTTGATGCGTTACCAATGCTAATTGCCGCCGCCGTCTCCGCCGTTGCGAAGGCGGCCGCTCTTGGAGCTGTTGATACCGCCGCTGGGATGGCACTAAAGAAAGCGACTGGGCGCGGATACAAAAAAAGAGAGGAGATGATCAGTAAAAGGAAAGGGCCTAAGACTACCAGGAACTCTGTATTCATGGTACAGCGGAAACGGCCTGAGACTACCAGAGACAGTTTACTAGCACCTCGTCAAATTTTGATTTATTCGATGCTGCTAAAAAATACGCGATAAGAAACTTCAGAGGTGTTTTTATGCGAGATCAATTACCACAACAATCAAACAGCGCTGAGAATGGTATCATTAATCTTGATAACAGGACCGGACCTGGAACTCACTGGGTTGCATACGCCATTGATCCATGTGGGATTGTTTATTTTGATTCTTACGGGTTAGCGCCACCACTAGAATTTATGCGTTATATTAATCAAGTAAGATTTCTACATAAGTGAGGCTCTGGTACTCCAAACTACCAACACAAGAAATGACCGACCCACCAATACGTGGGCAAGAAGTAATTAATGTATTTAGCGCTATATCATCATCAAGTAAACCACCCCATTAAAACCGTACGCGAATATACGAGTAATCGCTTCTTAGAGAGATCTTAAAATATAATGATTGATATTTATGGGACAGCTCTCTCATGCCTGAAAAAACCAACGGGGGGAATATCTTCAACAAGAGATGTAAAAAAATAATCGAAGATGAAATATCCGAGATATTAAACCTCGCAAGTGTTAATCCAAACGAAATAGTCGTATTTTTCAATACAAACAAGGGAAATTGAAAACGAGTAATGTTTTCTTGACTGATATTCTAGTTAAAATTAATGGAGTAACTAAAAATTCCTTAGCGACGTTTCATTCCACCAGTAAGATTAAACCAGGGGTTCTTTGTGCAACTGTGATAGATATTATTAACAATCGAGTAAAAACATCCGGTGACACAATGATAGGAGTTCTCGACATGAACTCAAATAAAATAACCGCACCTGGTAATCCAACATTGGACACTGATGCTGCGACAAAAACATATTTAAATGTGTTAGACAATAGACTAGCAATGATATATTGTAAGCATACAACCACGGATGATAAACTAACGACTATATATGGTGAGTATAAAACCACAGATGATAAGCTAACAACGCTGCGAGCTGAGTATGAATGCTCATGTTGGCGGGTTTGGAAACCTCCATAGGAATTTTAGAAAATCGGATGAAACCATAGTTAATTTCTTTGGTGCTCCGATGTCTTTCCTAATGAAACTTTCTGATATTAAAACAAACTTTGATACGATTAAACAAACACAGGACAATATTGTTAGTAATTTTCCTGATATCTCGACACGGCTTGATAAAATTAAAATACCATATAACAAAATATCAATACCGTGTACTCGACACATCATGGATCTTTCACTTGGAGACCTCAAAATAACACCATTAATATTACCGCTGAAGTCAATGTTATCTGCTTTTAGCAGTACAGTTTAATGTGTCATCGGCTACATCTACTGATGTGAATATTGCAAGTGCAATAATAGATAAGGGTGCCATGGAAACATTTACAATTTCAATCTCTGTCAGTGGTAATTTAGCTCTGGCATCAATGACATACTACGTAGAATTTGTAATTGATTTAAGTAAATAGTATAATTAATGTCCAACAATACCGATATGATCATGTCCGTGAGTTTCAAAGTAAACTAAAAAATCTTATTGACGAATATACAACGAAGATAAAAAATATACCGCTGGCGAATTACCAGTGTTGACATTATTGTGTATTCGGTTTCAAGTGTAATTGCTGGAACGGGTACATTGCTATCAGCGATAACAGCACTAGTACCTGTGGTTGTCACAACTGGTGTGTCATCGGCGACAACAATTACAGGAATTCTTAGCAGCATCACGAAACAAAATATCCACATGCTGTCAAAATAAACTACACGGGTATATAACTAAGTTACATATCGCATCAGCCGCGTATTCCAAATTGTCGTCGCTGATTTCATCTAGTCTCGAATACACAACAATATCAGATAACGAATTCTCTGCGATGATGAACATCTACCACACAGCAACATCAAAATTTGAAACAAATCACAATAATAACAACAACAATCACATCGACAGCGGAATTACTTCAGCAGATAACCCCGAACACAAACCCGCAAAAGACAACCATGATCTCAATAACTTCAACCAGCCCTGAATTCAGTGTGAATTTTCCCAGTGCGTTACTGGTTAAAGAGATCGCGCTAGCAAAATTACTAATATTTTACAGTTGGCAGAATATTAGATCAAAATCATTTGTTGGTCAGCAACCGAATAATTCCTTGGTGTTTGCGAATAAAAATGATAACGATGGAAACCCGGAATGGAATATTCTTTTCTTACTATCTGGGACTTACCAAATCGAACAGACCAATAATGAATTCCAGCGTTGAGTAAAATCCATTTCCAAAAAAGAATAAAAAAATCGCTATAACGATCCATGAACCAACATTATCAGTCGCGATTGAAATAAACTCACCCTGCTATGTCGTAGATATCTACCAGAGTTCGATAAGAATTGTGCTAGGATGGCTTGAAAGCCCTCCACGGGTACCATCTTTACAAATACCAGAACCTAAAGAGTCTGATTATATCACGGACAAAAAATCATGTCATGATATCTCAGTAGCAACCATCCATCCCTATTATATGAAATATTTAACGAATCATGTTAGTTACGATAACGGGAGTTTGTTTTTTGAAGGGGGGGGGGGGAGCGGAAGGTGGTTGGCTCACAATGGATCTAGCTGAGGTCTTGGGATATTTCAATTCCCTTAATAATGGATATAAAAAATATCTAAATAAATTACGACAGAGCTTTCAAGATTATATTATCGATTTATCTTCAAAATCCTCAATTATCAAATACATGGAAATACTAAATCAAATCGCACATGATATAGAACTATTTAACATACATATTATTTAAGTTGTATTAAATGCCGAAGATGGTTCTGAGAGAGTAGAATTTGCAAAGAGATTTAATATACGCATAGAAGATATTTCAACATTTAAATTTCTTGCATATAATGCAAACGAACTAAAAAATCCGTCAGTGATGTCAACGATGAGTATTTACCATTGATACTGACCGCATGGATAAAAAAATAACACAACCACAGACAACTATTCTCAAACATAATAATGATCCAGACGGTGTTGGACGGCATATTGCTTCTTAGACTGCACAACATATAATCTTAATTATGGTATATAGAGACGTCACAACAAATGATTATATAGGACGGTACAACAAAGGATTATATACATAGACGGCCCAACAAGAAAGGATTATATAGGACGGTACACACAAAGGAATTTATATAGACGGCACAACAAAGGATTATATATAGACGGCACAACAAAGGATTATATAGGACGGTACAACAAAAGGATTATACATGACGGCACACACAAAAGATTATACATAGACGGTACACACAAAGGATTATAAAAAGACGGTAAAACAAAGGATTATATTTAGACTTCACAAACATGTGGACGACGGAGCCCTTCTCTACATTCAACTGAAACCACCCTCCCCCATAAAATCACCCCGAGAGAATGCAAAAAAACATACACACCGTGTGACAGAGTGACGAAGAGTGTTTTTCAGTTGAACTCTGATAATGAAAACTGGAACCCCAGTAGTAAAAACGGATGTATGCTATATAAGTTAACTATACACGGAAGGGATTGTGGTTTGTATTGTCGTTTTTATTTAATTGTAATTACTGACAGAATCTAAACAAAGCAAGAAACCTGACAAAAGTAGTTAAAAAAGATATTGTTGTTCTAAATACTTATTTGTTTCAGTCGTTCTCTGACAGGAAACCAAAAAAATAGATCAGTGATAGAATTAAAGACATTATGTGATTATTTCTCATGAGATCATAGAGATATTTCACCGTACAACAAAGATAACTCCCTGGGAAAAATCCCATAACCAGGGACATAACTATATCAACCATACACACACGCACACACATACCTGGAGGATTTATCTCCCTTCGGTAATAGTATTATAATAAAAAAAACTAATTTTCTGCCCAAATTTATTAGAAAGAGCTGATTTAGTTATATTTTCTGCTAGTTGTTGTAACGAGGGTTGGTAAATATCAAAATACATGATGGCTGAATTCATTGATTGAATTAGTCTTTCTTCACCATTGTCAGCATTTATAGATTTGACAGTTTTGCAATTTCAGGGTACATTCCAGTACGTCCGTGTTTGGTATTCTCACTCTGAGTGACAGCTTGAAGATTAATTAAAGAATTATCAGTTCTTATACAATTTATGTGCTAAATAACAAGACCAACTTTGATCAATCCATTGAAACATTCGAAAACGAATTTGTGTTTAAGATATATTTTCTCCCAGCATTAAATCTGAGATACAAATAATAGTTGACAACCCCGACTGGTTATTTTTAGTCTTCGGTTTCTGACAACACCATCACGAGACGCTTAATAGTCGATGATTACGGAATGTGAATGGAATTCTTGGTTAATTTATATACATATATATTATTTGTCTAATTAATTATTTAGTTTAATTATTATTTATTGAGACTCTAGTAATATAGTCTTGAGGTGTTCTTATGATTTTGTCATTGACGCTGTCTGGGACAGGGCTAGATACTTTGATTCGTCTATCATAATAGCGCTTAAGCTCCATGTATCGTGTACCACAATTGAGAAATAGTTGTGACTTATATCGTACTCCAACACTACATCGGATACAGGGTCACAGACCTAAGATTCCTCGTCGCAAACTCTGTGAATAATATCCACAGAATTCATTTCTGCATGATTTCTTACAAACCGTTACTGATCATATGATATGCCATTTACAGTGATTCATTATATATAAATAAATTTATTTAAATACTTGCTTTAATCATGATATGAAGGAGTTTGATAGATTATCCAAAATCAAACCCTTGAAAAATGTTAAATTCAATCTCGATAGAGTATCTGTAGATGCACCAAATAAGGGTCTAATAAGTGATACAAGCATGATAGGTAAAATCCATGAAGTTCATTGCTTGAAAAACATTCCCCAGCCACCAAATGCAGAATATCAATAAAAAGGTGCTCTCCATGGTATAGCAGTGTTAGAGACCAGCTTCGCACTGCTAAAAGACATCGCCGAAAAGAAGAGAGGCTTTGGCTTTCCACCAGACTCACTATTCATAAACAAATCTACAAAGCCGCTAAGAACAACGTTACAAACATAGTCCATGTAGCCAAATCATCCCACTACAGTACTACGATCACGGATAATTCCAGCTTCAAAGAGCTGTTCGAGATAACTTAGAAACTAATGTCAAGGAACAAATGTACACCACTTCCAACAATCTTCTCTCCACTAGACCTACCAGAACATTTTGCAAAATTATTCGATGACAAAATACAAACCATTAGAGATTCGCTTGACAGCACAATTTCAACTGATTCGACACCATACAGTTATGATGTGGAATTTCAGCGACAACCGTTAGGAGTATTTGAACGTGTTTATATTGATTAAGTACGGACAATCGTGATGAAAAGTGCACCAAAGTCTTGTGAACTTGATCCAATTCCGACATCACTGCTTCTTGAGTGCTTAGACCCAATATTGCCTTCATTAACTGATGTTATTAATATCTCTCTCTCTCATCAGGTGAATTCCCACCATTTTTCAAAACTGCCATCGTAAAGCCACTGCTGAAGAAGCCAGCACAGTACCATAACGATTTAAAGAACTACCGCCCAGTTTCTAATCTCCATTTCATATAAAAATATCTTAGAAAAGGTTTTTCTAACTCAACTTGTATCTCATTTGAATTCAAGCTGTTTTTTTTAGCAATTTACAGTCTGCATATCGCCCTTGCCACAGTACGGAAACTACTCTTCTGAAAGTATTTAGTGACATTCTCTCTGCTTTGAATAGTGGAAAGATTACAGTCCTCACTCTCCTATATTTATCTGCAGCATTTGACACAATAGACCATAATATATTACTTCACCGTCTAAATGATGATAAAACTGAGGCTATTCTGATCACAACACAAAGACTTTCTAATTCCCATCCTTTACCTCCGTCAATAAATATCAGCAACACCAACATTAAATTCTCACAGTCAGTACAAAACCTAGGCGATACTCTAGACAGTACTCTCACATTGCACCAACATATCATGAACATATGCAAGGCTGCATATCTTGAATTGAGACGCACCAGTTCCATTCATAAATATCTTTCAGATGATGCCACTAAAACACTTATGTGTTCATTTGTACTTGCAAGACTGGACTATTGTAATTCAATTCTGTCTGGTTCGTCACAATGTTTACTCCAGAAACTTCAAAAAGTTCAAAACACAGCTGCACGGATCATCTTTAGAGTACATCGATCAGATCAAACCTCACTACTGCTCTGTACCCTACACTGGCTATCAATTCGATACAGCATCAAACACACAATGTGTTCTCTGTGCTATGTTTCAATGACAGACTCCAGTCCAACATATCTATCGAGCCTCATCCATGTGTATACACCAGCTAGATCTCTACCCTCTTCTTCTGATAATCGTATACTCATTGTTCACAAGGTGAAAACAAAGTCATATGGACAAAGTTCGTTTGCATACCAGGGCCCGGCGACGTGGAACGAAGTGAAGTGCCCATTGAAATTAGACACAAATACACAGTGGTCGCTTTTAAGAGTGCTCTTAAGACTCACCTGTTTCAACTGCAGGGACAAACTTAGCGACCTAATCATGTTTTGTATCTCATATGTTTTCAGCATGTTTTATTGTTTTCCAATTTTATTGTATTTGTCATTTATTGTTCTGTAGTGTAGTCATATCATTATTGATGGTGTAAAGCGTTTAGAGCTTCGAAAGATTAGGAACTATACAAAGTCCTCATTATTATTATTATTATTATTATTATTATTATTATTATTATTATTATATTGATATATATATATATATATATATATATATATATATATATATATATATATATATATATATATATAAGACTGGGTCTAGCGAATACATGGATATAATTCATTTCTAACACTTCTTTTGACGTGCACAAGCTACGTCGAAGCGATTTATAATGATACATTGAAATGATCCACTATGAAAAATCCGTCTTGATAAAATGTTTGGTTGAGAGACTGATCAAACTCACAGTAGCAAGGTCGGCGCGACAAAGAATAAGAGTCATGTCGGTTAAACTCGCGCGCATAATCCAAACAAAACTACGACGACAAAAGAAACGCTAGCAAACTAAACAGACCCATAAGAGAGACTATTAGAGAATAAACTCTGAGTTATTTAGAAATTCTGTTTGGCGTAGCAGCAGAGAGGGTGAACAGACTAATTAGAAACGTCACCATTTTTGAGTACCAAATCGACTAATGGTGACTAACATAGAAGTCAGTTCAATGACTACACCTAGATTAACCCAAACAAATGTTATAGTCAACCCCCTCTGCTGCTCTCTTAATGTGTTAAATTGTCAATCTGAGGATAAAATAATCTTGTATATAAATCAAGCAAAATGAGTAATTCAAACTAACGATCAATCTGAGACTTTTTTGAACTTTGAGTAATATTCTTCCTCAGTTGGAGGGGTTTCTCTTCTAGGTATCAAAACCCCGTCTTTGATCCCACGACCGTAATACGCCATCAAAGATCTATATTTATCCATGTGGTTTCTTTGACAAAATGTATTTATGTTTTTTGCAGTATTCTCCACGACATTTTTATTACATTTATCTGTGCTTCCTTGACGCAGACATGTACAATTTTTCATATATCATATAGTATCTATTTAATTTAGTTAGAGGATATCGTTATTTTGTCAATCTGCTGCTACAAATTAGCCAAATATTTGAGCGATACCTACACGATATCTTGTCATGGGATCATGCAGATTTATTGTTATAAAACCATACGGTGTTGCTTGCGGACGTGAAAAAAAATTTCTGAATTTATTTATATCCATATGACCGCTACACCAGGTCTGATGAATATTTCTTAGCGTGTGTATACCGCTGAGTTACATAAATAAAATCAGAACTTTTACGTCTTCCTCGAGAAAAAATATTCTTGCCGGATTTGATTTTTCTTCTAGCATTACGTCATCATACACATCTAAATTATTAACGAATCCATCGAGATCATCGACAGATTATGCTTCATCAATATCTGTTATAAAATCAATATTATGATCACCGCTCAACAGTTGTGCGTTTTCACTAAATTCATTAAGTACTTCATAGCATCTCTGGTCATCTACAGATGGTGCAACTAAGTACAATTTATTCCACTTTAACCATCTCATTAACAAATTAAGTAATAGTTGTGTTTTACCGGATCCAGACGGGCCTATTAGTATCATTCTGATCGAATTCGGTAACGCTGGGTGATGTTTTACCTGTTCTTGTTTTCGTGTCGCTTAAAAATTAATTACATCCATGATATAATATTATACCATGGATTTATATTGTTTACGCTGTAAAGTTAAAACTCCAACTACTGATTTATCTATGGTTACAAGAAAAAAATAAACGAATAGCATACAGTGGAAAATGTACCATATGTGACTGAAAGAAATTTTCCTTTCTACCAAAAAAAAAAAAAACCGGTGCTGACATTGCAACATTATTGTCAAAATTTCCAGGAACTCCGTGGGCTAAATATCCCGGAGAAAAACATCTTCCAGGATATAATTACTGCGGTAAAGCACTCGACTTGATATCAGACTTGATGAGCAGGATCAACCAAAATCCGGTGAATATCCGGTTAATGCAATCGATAAAACGTGTCACGTTCATGATGTAGCTTCTAAAAGTAAATATATAGAACAACGACATATCGCAGATGTGAAATTGATTCATGCATTGAATTCCATAAAAAAAATAAAAATTTCAAAAACGGATTAGCCAACTGGTTAGTAAAATCTGCGATGGAAACCTAATTATCTATAGGTGCTGGGTACTTAATTATAATGCAGTCAATTTATTACAGCCCAAGAGGATCCTGGAAAGGAAGAGCAGCAATCGATAAACTCGCTAATGCAGCAAATGTCTCACTTTCTACCGCCGCAGGGTGGTTAGCACGACAAGCAATATGGCAAATTTACCTACCACCGCCTAAACAAATCGAGTACGCACATTTTGATGTTAATATTCCTAATGAAGTTCATCAGGCTGATATTCTGTTTTTACCTCATGATCGTATACGTAGAGTAACATTTAAATACGCATTAACCGTTGTGGATGTTGCTAGTAGATATTAAAAAGCAGGATCACTGTAAACTAAAACAGCAACTGAAGTTGCATCTGCCTTCGAACGAAGTTATCAACGAGGACCCTTCCGATGGCCACAACTGTTAAAAGTTGATCCTGGCAAATAATTTCTTGGTGGAATATCATCATTAATGAAGCGACATAATGATAAAATACGACGAGGACATACAAAAAGTCATCGTGATCAAGCGATCGTAGAACGATTTAATCGAACATTTGCTGAAAGATTTTTTGGATATCAATACGCACAGGAATTCATTCAGGATACAAGACCTCGTGAATGGTTTGCAAGATTACCAAGTGTGATAGCTGTTTTAAACAATGAGGTTACTCGAACAACTGCCTATAAACCTATTAATGCGATTACAAGGAAATATATACCAATACAGCATAATGTTCACCGCAGCCAATATTAGAGAATGTCATCATCAGATATTTATACGAACGAGGTGAACTTGAAGGATAGAAAAAGAGAGACAGATCCTATTTGGAGTATTACTACACAAAATATATCCAGCGTAGTACGATCCACAGGTAGACCTGCAATGTACAGATTAGATTCAACTGCTCCTCAACGTGGATTTACACGTGAACAAGTACAGGTAATTCCCGAGGATACAAAATTACCACCACATTCACTTAACTAGCAAATTCTTAACGAATTATGTGGAATCCACTCGCAACGTGTCCGAGATGGACGTCTAGGACCAAAACCGTGTTTACAATGTGGTGTTGGAGTACGAGGTGAAACACGCTTGTGTGTGCAATGTGGTGGTAAACGATACAGAAAACTGAAACGATATTATGATGAAAAATAATGATAGCGACAGGATTATAAAACCCCCAGAAGGTTATCTGATTAGATTTCAAAGTAATGATCAAGGTAAATAACGATTTAAACAAATGATATTTATATATATAATGGAGCGAAAGGAATTTATGAGACATCCTATCATAACAAACTACGAAGCAAATTGTGATGGTGTTATCAGGAATTGTCGACAAAAGAAACCGGTTGGTTTCGTTATTAATACTGGTTATCTCATCTTCATTTTCAATGAACGAAATAAAGTAAGAACATATCTCTGTCATAGGTTAGTCTTTATTCATCAAATTAATTCATCTCTGGATAAGCTGAGAACTGTCACACCCAATCAAATTTCTGTATGTGGTAATACGGGAAAGTATGAAAGAACAGTTGTAAGGATGGTGATTAAATCTATTAACACAGAGACTGAGGAAAAAATAATATTCCCATCAATATATTCAGCTGGTAAATATTTTGATATTCACCCGAATTCGGTACAATGTGTCGCAGAAAATATTAATAATACAGAATTTTCAAAAAAATATAAACAAAAAATTACATTTCAATATTGTTGAATGGAGAAACTGTCTCTCTGTAGTTAAGTTGTTCCTTATATTACTTTACTATTTATTTAATATATTTTTTCTTTTTTTTGGGGAGGGGATATTTTCAGTAAGATATAATACTATTACCTAGAGACCTTCAGTATTACAAAAATGTACCATCTCTCTCAGTTAATATAATACTGAATTGTAAATGAACTGAGAAATGGGAGAGAACTCCATATTACTTATTTCTGCGTAGATCGTGATTTATTTTGTCGCTGTATTTAACTAATTAACCAGCTACGTCCTAATTAATATCAGACCTGAGTTTATCGGGAAAACCCACTTTCTGTCTGTAAAAATATATAATGTCTGTCAAATATAGTCGTGTGTGTGTTCAAATTTCAGATGACAACATACATCATCAGGACCTCAAAATTCAAATTAAAAAAAATCAAAAACCAAATCGAAATTTAACAGACTTATGTACACACATCTCACCATGATTAGAATCATGGTGGGTGATCGTTTTACTCACCCGAGTTTGATATCCGGGTGTGTGTGTGTGTAGATAATCTGTAGAGAGGTCATCGTAATACGTAATTCATATTATAGGTATTGTTGAGTTTTTCATGTGCATTAAACTTGCTAGGACACGTGGTGAACTAGGGGTTCAAAAGTTGTGCTTGACTTAATTAAGATTATATGTTTCAAGTGCCTATGGTTATAATATCATTTTTTTATTCTATTATAATATCTTTTTTATTCGGATTTTGTAATTTTTGATGAAGTTTCATCCTTTTTTACCTATTTTAGTCGAAATATCATAGAAAAATCTATTAAAATTGTAATATTTGTAAGGTGAAACACCGAGCAATTCTCTAAATGATTTATCGATAAATCGTTAAATTTGCCATGTTTTGCTCATAAAGTACCTAAAATCTTATATATTTTTACAAAAATATACAAAAAAGAGACAAAATAAAGATGAAATTAACGATTTATCGATAAATCATTTAGAGAATGGCTCGAGGTTTTACCTTACAAAAATCAGAAATCTGACAGATTCTGTACAATAAAATTGACTAAAATGGATAAAAAAGATGAAATTCCATCAAATTTGTCAAGAAATATTGTTTTACTTAAATTGGATTTTTATTCAGAACTATATAATATTTTTTTTAAGTTCATCAAGTTTAATGCAAGAATGCGCGTAGTTATAATCTGATCTCGGTCACATGTGATCATAGAAATATGTTCTCGCCGCAATCTATCTAACTGTTCTTGCGTCAGTAAAAAATCTTCGTTACCGAACTCATCAAGGAATATATCAACGATGTTGAATGAAGACTGTGTAAATATTAATTTGATTGCATTTCGTAGTGCTTCCTTGTCGTGTATAAAAACCTTAACGTGCTGGTAAATATCTAGTATTTATCTGATTAATTCGTGAATCAAGATCAAAATATGAAATATGTCTGCCTTCTGCATCTGGATTTTTGTTAAATCTGAGAACATCATCATGATGTATTGGAGTTTTATCAGGCCATCGTAGAACAGATTTTATCGATGAACGATAAATATCTACGACGTAATCGGCAGATTTTACTTCAATCACAGATGATAATGTTGGTTCGTGAACAGTAATAGTTATTTTGGATTCTTTTTTTGTTGTTGACTTTATTCTGGGTTGGAATTCATCATTAATCTGTTCAATCTGATAACTATGGGGTTCCATCTGGTTTATTTTTGTTTGCAAGTACAATCGAAATATTTGGAGGTAATCCACCAAACGGTTTAGATCTGATATTTGGCCAACTATGAAATACTCGCAGTTGTGCAAGTGCAATCTCCCTACTTGAAATTGCAGTTGGAAAATTAATACTGAATTCAGGATTGGTTGCGCTCACTGATATCTTAGTGGTTTTCATCTGTGTTGTGTTCATGGCAATAGTTCTTGTGTTGACATTTATCTATTTATCTGTAACTTTAATAGATGTAGATTCTATCACATTCATTGCTACGGAGAATATTTTAGTCATTAATGCGAACTCAGAATCGGATATTGAAGCATCGTTGAGGCTTTCAGAAATTAACTGATAAAGTTTAGAATACGATGCCGTTGCCGCGTGTAACGTCGCCACATAATCGGATAATATTTCATTCGTGCACGTCGATATTTTTTTTGCGATTATATTAAAAACTTCAGCGATTGCAGTTGACGCTGAAACACAAATCGTTATGACCGCAGGTGATGTCATTGTTACCGCGGATAATAAAGGACCGGCTCCAGTAACAACCGCTGAGACTGAGTATACAATTATATCAATGACAATTACACGTCTGTGATATTTTTTTATTTTTATCGTGTAATTATCAACGATAGATTTTAATTTATATTGCCACTCACACGCTTGATTGTATCTGTAGTCCATATTATTTATGCTGTAATTAATTGAGGTGTTTCGGCAACAAATTCTAGACACCACCAGATCGTTGCTGCAGTTAATTTCTTGTCGGATGCAGCCAGGATAAATGTTTCTTCGTCTCCACGGCTTAATATAACAGATACTGTTCCAGAAAACTTGCCTGTGGGGTGACGCCATGGATACGTGGAAAATATTTCGAATATTGCACTACTCAACATAGACAATCTGTACACGCCAGTAATTCCGCGATATGTTTGATAGTATTATTTTGTTGAGACCATGTTGTTGATCCTGATGATATTGTGTATAGGACGTTGTTAATCCGCCTATGCAGAATTTTACCCTGATATTTTCAAGGAGATCAATTTTATTAATAATATCACGAGCACCACTTACAGTATCTTCCTGTGTTTTCTTAATCGTATCGATTGATGTTTTAATATCAGAAAGTTTCGTATCAACGATTTATGGTTTTCCAAAGAATTGATCTGCAATTTCATCGATCTTTCTGAAATTTCTACGAAGATTTGTAAACACACCTACGTGAACGTCACACTTGGCTCTCAGCGTAGATAATTTTCCGTCTACGGTATTGAGATCGTTTATGTGAAGCTCGTATTCTGATTTTAACGTGGATAATGTACCACTAACGGCATCATGTTCGGTTTTAAAAGTGGATTATTTAATATCAACAATGTTAACGTATCTTTGTTTTGCCCCATCTTCATCTAATGTTTGATCTCTCAAGACAGTTCTTTTATTTCCGCTCATGGAAAGTTCCCCTGTTAATACACCACCTGGCGTTGATAATCGTTTTTGAACATTTTTTTATAATCTCACTCCTGATATATTCTATCGATTTACCTGAATCTCGTATTTTTTCGCTGTCGGTAAATACCGGAATATTATCCATAGCAACGCGAACAACCCTACGAACTATATCATTTTACTTAATATTACTGATTTTCAAAACACCGTGTTTGTCCTGAAAATAAACAACTTCATCTCGGTCAACTCCAGTTCATAATATCAGCAAGGTCGTCTTTAGTTGCATATTTTTATGTGTCGAAATCTTTATCGGTTCCTTTCTTGGTTTGTGTATTCGTGTACAACTTTATGAGGTGTTTTAGTTTATTGTGATATCTCATCAAGTACAGCGATAGATTCACGACCACATATCGGTGGATCTGTCATTGTCTATGTCGGTAACGTTTAATACCAACTCTTGGCAGGTAAATGATTACTATAATTTAAAAACTCAACTGGTGGTGATAGTCCGTACGAATCAAACTAAACAATTCCGCGTGAATCAATCGCATATCCGACTGAGTGAGTTCCTGGATCGGAATTCGAATCGAGATTGATGATACCGGTTTCAACGTGATGTGGTCTTTTCGGTAATTGATCGCGCATGAAAACTCCTCTAAAATGTTTTATTTTTAATTTTTAGCAGCATTTATCAGATCAAAATTTGACATTGGTGTTATCATATTCCTTGAAGTCTCAGTCCATTTCCTAGATAAGTTCCCGGAAGTCTGAGACCGCATCCCTTTTTCATACCCTTTTCCTGTTGCTTTCTTTAATGCCATTCCAGCGACGGTTCCAACAGTACCTTACGCAGCCGCCTTTGCAACTGCAGGTGCGGCCGCAGCAATTAATGCTGGTATTGCTGCAAGAAGTTGAAATATACCTCCTGATTTAATCATATCTTTGATGGCATTTGGAGAAAATTCAAGTTCAACTCCAGGTTTTGATACCAGAGCTTTATTGAAACGTTTAAGCTCATTACCGGTTAACGATCATTTGTTTTTTCTTTAACGTTATTTTTGGCCCACATCGATTTGCGTTTTTATTGTATTTTTTTTATCTGACCTTGAGTCAGAGTTGCGTTAACATGACTATACGACATTTTTATATTTACTTGACTGATTTTAATTACATGTTCTCTACGGGTGCATCAACGACTCGCATTCGTCCACCAACACCCTCGAGTAACACTGCTCTGTCGTTAAGTATAACAGCGATCGCTCTGAAACCATCAGGAACAACAGGTGGACCTACAGCACCAGCAGGAAAATTACCTACATTAGCTCGAAAATATATATCAACAACAGATTGTCTGTATAAATCTAAATGTTCCAGTGAAAAGTAATAGTTCGGATATAATGTTGTAAAATCTTTTTGTGATATTTGCAAACCGGTATCTACATTTAGATCACGCCCCATAAATGACAGTAAACGATGATATGCACGTGAAACACTATTATGTTCAAAATTTAACTTTATATCTTCTTGATGTCCATTTATTCTTAACTAACCTCGGTAACATCAAGTGTGTCAAATATCATCGTACTTTTTTCTGATTATTTAATCGTGCATTTGCCTGAAGTGCGATAAAAATATCTTGTGGTGCTGAAACCCCCTGTTGTCCTGATATATGACATGTAAATTGACATCACCATTACCTTGAGTTCTATCTGTAGTAATTGTTTTCCACGATAGCAGTGATTTACCACCTTGATTCATGAAAGAAATTTATTTACTTCTGTGATAGATTGAAATATTACCGGCATCCATAATGATAATTTTGCTATCGTTATTTTAGCTTCATCAACAACGCCATCGGCTCGCCAGACTGCATCATTGTCGGAGTATTTTCTGACAAGTACTATAGTGTGTTTAGCACCAAATATAACCTTTCTAACATCTCTGCAATATCCAAAAATATGAGATAATGGAATTACACACGAAAATTATCGATTAGAGTTCAACATTGACTTATGTGCTGCAAATCCTAGGTTGAAATTGTTAGTTTTTGATAATACCGCATTTACATCTGCGAGTCCATTACCATTGGGGCTCTTACATTACCAGTAGTTAAATCTGTGTGACCTGCATGATCGGTTATATCCTTTGCAAACATCATCGATGGACCAGCTGATCTTGAATAGTCATTAGAGTATCTTGCTAGACCAAGTATCGTCGTAGCAACAACATGTTGCAGACATGATTCGATACGTTTTCCATCGATGATGTATGTGGCCATAATTCCATTATTGACAAAAGCAATTTTAGTAGCAGCTTCATAATTTGTATCGCTTACGTTTAGAAGTCTACCTTCGACTTCGATATATGCGTCAGCTGGTAAGAAATACCGACTTGTATCTTGTACTTGTAATTCTATTCTTCCACGTTGATTTGGTTGTACTTAATCGTAAGAATAATATTGATAATCGCTCAGGGAATAATTTTTACAAACTGGTTCATCAATATCCAACGCTGTATCAATTTCACGCTTAAACATTTTATTGTAATTACTATAATCTAAATTAAAATTATCTACGAAGACCACTTCCTGCTATCAGACTAACGGTTATGTTATCTTCTTTTTCTTTTAACGATGCATCAACCAGATCCGTTAATCTTTGGGTTGCGGCCTGATTTCTTTTTTCTACTTTCATTTGCAGGTATAACTTCAGTAGATGGTAATTTCAGTTGTTTTTTTCGTCGTAATAACCGTAACATTCTATCCTTGACAGCATGAAAACGCTTTACCTGCACGATCACCGATTGCGCTAGAAGCTTTGTCGCGAATAACATCGATACCTTTCATTGATAACTGTTTTGCAATTGGCATTGCTTTTTGGGGCTATTCCCGATAGGTATTAATGTCCATGATACCACCGGTAAATAATCGTCGACAAATATCAGAGATTTCGTTGATAATTTCATGAGAAGTATTTTCAGCGCGTTTTCCTCCTATGAGGATTTCTAGTTTATCCACGTCGGCGATGACGCTGTCAGGGCAAGTGATATGATCATTTCCCAAACCACTTCCTGTAGTAACACCAGAAGAGTCATCACCAGGATATTTTTATCTGTTTACTTGGAGAAAATATACTGCCTTACCATTTAGTTTTTTCTTGAAACGTTTATTTTATCGATCTCTCTCTATTTTCTTCTATCTGTTTCTTTTTTTTTCCTTTTTCTTTATTTTTCTAGGTTTTTCAGATTGATGTGGAGACTATTGTTGTTGTTCGATTTGCTGCAGAGGTGGAGGAAGTAATACTGAGGAGGTTGTTCTTTTTGTTGCAATGGATTAGGAAGTTGATACTGGGATTGCTGTTGTTCTATTTGCTGTTGAGTTTCTTCTGAAAAAAATCTTTAATATAATCACTATATACTGGGTTATCACTTCTAGCTTGAATTTTATTGTAGTACACACGATATGGCCATTTAAAATAGTTCTCAGCATTTATGTTAATATACTCAGGTTTTAAAATTTCAGACTTTCGAGAAAAACTATCATATGAAGCACGAGAAATATCCTTCTCTTTAATATTTTTATTAAGATGTTCAATAACACCTTCCTTAAATGTACTAATGAATTCAACATCTAAGTTGATCCAATTGAAAAAGACTGACTCATTGGTTTCAAAACACGAAATTTTCATTTAAATAACAAACAACTCACACAACACAATTTTTTCAACTAACAAACCTTTTTTTATTCACAAATATTTTTTTCAACTAACAAACATTTTTTTAAATAACAAACATTTTTTCTTCAAATAACAAACATGTTTTTTCGTCAATAGCACAAATACATTATCTTTGACATGGTTGACAACGTTGTGAATTAACTTGAGATTTCCACTGTTGGAAGTCATTGAGCCATTGATGTACACTACGTTTCATAGCTAAAAACAACATATAACCATAATGGTCACAAATCCATCGATCTACTTTGTCATCGTTTCGAGACGAATGACGGTCAAAATAAGTCACTAAATGTTATAAGAAATATCTTAGACTGCGATGATGCGGATAACAGACTCAATATTATCCACACACCTTAGAATTTGTGCCTTGTAATTTCACATTATTGAATTGTGTCGTCTGGGCATTTGTTCTCATAAAGTCAATGATATCGTCTTCAAAAGTGGGCAATCCATATGAATCAAAATACTCCACACAAACCTCATGAGGAAAGTAGACAGCAACCCAGCGAGTTCCTGGAAGATGACTGTCGTCTGTTTTGATGTCATACGATTGATTCTCTTGAGGTTTCCGATGAGGTAGTTCATCTTTACCACACACGACAGGATTCCAAGAAGCAGTGTATGGACTACGGTTCAAAAGGTAATAAAGTTAAAAGGTATCCATGTTTTTGTGGCCTTGTTTTTCACCTTTCTTCACAGGTGATGATGTCATCAATTCAATCCAGACTTTTTGTTTGAAAAGGTTTATCTCGTAACTGTTTGTTTGCTTCGTCTTCTTACTCTGTGTCAAGAGAGCTTCGATGTGATCAATTTCTCGAGCAAACAATGGAGGAGAGGAATGATCACGCAAGTCTTTATACCACTGAAGTAACACGGTTTCTTCTGAGATGAGACTCCAAGCTTCGTTCAGATATTCGTCCAATTGTTCTTCTTGACTCATGATCATACATTTATCGTGTTGAATTCGACTGGGATAATCGATTTAACATCAATAACAATCTCTTTTAATAATGTCTCTCATTGTATTCTCCAAGTGGTTGGCGAAATAGGTGACTAAATGTTGTTCCTGTTCTGGCCATCTGGACTGCATTATAACTACTTCTTCTTTTTGGTCTTCGGTGTCTGCATTCTCTGTAACCTCCCATTCCATTTCCATTGATTCTCCACTATTCAAAGAGGGACAAGAGTTTTCCATAGTGTTTACTAATCTAGAATGACCTATCTCAAACTGTTGATTTCTATGGTATTAACAAATTTGGTATACAAAATGACATTCACAGTTTCAGTAAGAGGTCCTGCAAACTGAAGTTCCACAAGCAGTTGCCCAGATTTTATAGGGTGGAAATGTCCCTCGTCGCTGCCTTGTTCTGGAGTGAAATCAAAATCCCACAAAGTGTAACCTCCTGCATAATCGTCGTAGGAAATACCGTGCCTGATTTTCGAGGTACGCTCGGTAAGGGTAAGTATCAATGCTTCTGCTTACCAGTTTGTTATTCATGTACAAATCCACATCACTGAACAAGGAATGCATGAAATTGTTGACGGGATCTACTAGGGCATCGGTTCCTGGAACGGAGTTGTACGTTTTAATCACTTTCACTTTCAAATACAAGTAACTGCTGTTTAGATCGTTGTAATCTTCGGGTTACCCTTTGCTTTCAAACTCAATGGGAGCTGAATCCATCAAAGAGGAGACGGGATGAAATTTGACTCATTGGGCTTCTTGCATGGTCATCATCGTTGGTGGCGTGGCAAAGAGATCCAGTTCCGACTTGGAACAGGCACAAAATTCTTGGTGCATCATTGTTTTATCTCAGTCTCTATGTTTTACTTTTAATAATCGAAAATGTCTAAGTCTCGATCGATTGTTTTTTTTGTTCGTCTTTCTAGCTTTAAAGGTACGGAGACTTTTGGAAAGGTGTTTTCGTCGACGCTTTCTGCCTTATCCTTGCTGTGTCCTCAGGGAAGCAGGAATGCCAGACTCGGTACCGTTCAGGGCATTTATAGGACTTTCTCGTCGACCCAAAATCTCTTTACCCGTTTGAAGCAAGACATTATTGCCTGCTCTCAAGAAAGCTTCTTTGGGGTTTTGTTTCTCAGTGAGGACATTTTGAAGAAAATCTTTGCCGTGAGTCAATGAGGCATCTTCGTGTCACCATCGGTTTCAAAACAGGGACCACGGAACTAATGGCTGTTTTAAACATATCTCCTAAACCATGTCCTCGTTTTCGAGCGACTCCTCGGTATACATGATACATTACTTTTTCAGTTGTACGAGAATCGTTTTTAAAAATGGAGTTTCACTGTGACTTTCCATTTGGTATATGGAATATTTTGTCCCAGGTCTGCTTTTATAGTAATGTTGACACTGTCAAAATACGATTCACTGACGGGCAAATAATGAAAATGTACAAATTAGCGGTGAACGTGATTTCCATGTTCCTCATCAGCGGCTGCGACAGAATTCACTTTGCAAGGAATGACAAGCAGTAACAATACAGAGGTGTGTCCTACCACGTTGTACTCCAAGGAGTACACAAACATCAACCTGAGTCCCTTTGCTCATTTTTACAGGAAATCGAAAATATTTCGCAAAATCCGAGTTAGTGGTTATGGATGGTATTTAATTTTTCTTGACCACCATCCTTGGATCTCCACCTAATATATCATACAATTCAGGACAAAAGGTAATGGCCATCATTTTTCCTCTGACAATTTCATCATTTTATGGTACTCAAAGGTAACACTTGTTTAGGCTTTCTCCATGGCTTTATCAAACATTGTATTGAATCTGGTAGCAAATGTAGTCACTAAATGTTGACCACTAAAATAAAATAATCAGCAGCAATGGTGATCACATAGGTGGACCCTTTAGTTTGGGGGTCAACTGGTTTCTTTGTGTCACTGCCAGTGATTTATCGTTCGTCTAAGGATTTTTGCAATTGCTCGTCATACACTAGTAATTTGAAAGTGTTTCGATTTTCGACGATGCCTTTCATTTGTGTCGTGTTTATCATTTCCACTAAAGCTACTTCCCAATGGGCATCTTGATCTAAATGAATGGCTTGAGGTAATTTAGCAGTGTAACAGCACAACGTGTTGTTAGGGAGCACCTCCATGGAACGGTCACTAAGTAACATTACGTAAAATTGGTTAATAGTGTTGTTCATAATTCCAACGTTCTTCTGTCCGAGGAATCACTCAAGGTTAAAGTAGTGTCTCAAAGAGTATTGTGATTGGAAAGGTAACTGTTAGGAGAATGACTAACGTTGGACGCAAGACCCCCAATATTGTTTTTGTTGTTCCCGTTGTAAGAGTATTTCAGGGAAGGATTTGGAAGAAGATAACCGATGCAACTGCTGAGTAAAATGGTAAAAACAAATTGGTCTCCTTGTTGCAAACACAAATTAGCAATGGCTGCACCGATGACAAAATACACCACAAAGATTTGACAGAAAAGGACGATTTGTGTTTTAGAGACACGTTCTCCACACCACACCCACAAGGGTTTCTTTTGTAAATCTTGCAGAGACGAACTGGGTGAAGGATTAGTCACTGTGGTCACTGAAGCTCTATTAAAGGGCATGATGGTCACTTCTTTTTATAGTCAATGACTTGCGAAGCGTCAATCCAAGAATTAAACTAGGATGATATCCTTCCCAACGTACTTTGGCTTCTATGACACGACGTTTTCCTACTTCACGGTTTCTTTGTTCAGGAATGCTTTCAATGTCGTACACGTCGTCTTCTTTTTTGGTGACACGTTGTAACTCAGGTAAGTAAAACGTTCCTTTTAATACTTCTCCGTTCATGTCTTCCAATTTATAGACGGTTGGATGGCGGTCACGCACTCGTCCAGTAACACGAAACAATTCGGTGGTCCAGTTGGGTAAGTAACCTTTGTCGAAAGTGCATTTGGTTTTGCCAATGCGAACCTAATCTCCAGGGGTTAACCCTCCACCTTTCTTGGGGACAGCAATCGTCCGGGACGTACCAAACAGACGGTCAAAAACAGTCATTTCGTTGTGAGGTGTCACATCTTGTGGGGTGCGTCCAATGCTTCTATGGTAAGATTGATTGTAGGTTTGGACTAAGTGCGGTAAGACGTCGATGTACTTGAGAGTGTGTTGATGCTTAAAACATTTTCACATGCGTTCTTGAAAATGTTCCACAATGCTGGCTTTGGTTTCAGGATTTTCGGTGGTGAAAAAAATGAATGTCACGTTTCTTTAATTCTCGTTGGAAAGCTTGGTTCAAACATTCGGTGACTTTGTCGGTTTTTCCATCGAAGAGGGTGACGACCACTTTGTTTCAACTGCAGTTGCAGGACTCGTACTAACTTCCCGCTCGATTTGGATGTCAATGGTACGACCCAGGAAAATTTAGAAAAAACGTCGAGGACACAAAACAAATATTTGTAGCCAGGATTGTAGGTGGCTAAACGAGAGACATCGGCTCAATCGACTTGCCATTGATGATCGATGCCTTCCACTTGAGTACGAGTTCTGTGAAATTTTCGTCGAATGGGCTTGTGTAAAGTGTACGTAGCTTGTTCTTGTAACCATCGTTGTACTTCAGATAAACGGAGCTTTTTCAGTCGAGGTTTTGAGCACGATACAATTTCTGAACGCCTCCGTAACCTGCAGGCTGGTCTGGATCGTACTAAATGTTGGCTAACACCTTCTCCATGGTCTTGGTAATAAGTCATTCACTCTCCGATGATACTGCTTTGGGTGGGGCGAAATGGGGGTTGTTTGGAAACGGTTTTACGTGTCCGATGTGCCACAGGAGTCGACGTCGAGGGCACTGGTGGTGGTGGCGGTGGTGGAGGTTATATCAGAATTGGGTGGTAAATGGGGGGAGGTACGTTGTTCTTGCCAACGATGGTATTCCATCCATCGTTTGTAAGGGACTAAAGTCAGTTTTCGTCCTTCCATGGGCTTCCAAAGGTTACGTCTGATATCGTGGTGCTCCATGGGTTTCTTTTATCTTCTATAAGGATAAACTTTGGGATATCCCTCGTGCCATCCCTTGTGTCAAACCTGACAACATACTCATGCCGGTTTTCGCTAATCCTCCCAACACAGGAATAAGAATGGGGAAAAAATCCTCCGCCTTGCACCAACATCTTTTTCTTTTCACGGACGGGTATTTTCTTTTGGACTATTTGACGAAGAACGTGTGTCAATGTTTGGCTAAGCATTTTTTCTGGTGTGGAGAAAAAGCTATCGTGCCTTTCAAAACATTCAAACATCATTCGCACACGGTATCGATGACATCTTTGTAGACCGTTTTAATGTTTTGTTTTCGTATGGGTGGATAGGCTTTGGACAGGACGGACATCACGTCTCCGTGTTTGGCTAAACGAGGAGGAAGTTCTTTCCTCATCTTTCCTTTCTGTGGTGAATAAGAATGTTTTCTGCGAGGTGACATCTTTGCTTGTTCGTTTCACAATACCAATGACGTCAAAAACTTGGAATACACACCCTTTTATATTTTTTGTTGTGCCATCACTTGTTTTATAACTGGCAGCAGATCTTTAAAAATAAAACAAATCCTCCCCGTTGCACCAACAGTTTTTTCTTTTGACGGACGGGTATTTTATTTGAGCCATTTGACGAAGAACGTGTCGATGTTTGGCTAAACAAGGAGGTAGTCCTTTCTTTTTTTTTCCTTTGTGGGGTGAATAAGAATCTTTTCTGCGAGGTGACTTCTTTGCTTGTTCGTTCCACAATACCACTGACGTCAAAGACTTGATACACACCCTCTTTTATCTACTTTTTAGGAACAAGGGCTTCGTCATACAGGTAACGAGGTTTTTCCCATAATTACCAATGTAACCTCCTTTTTGGTGACTGTTCTTTTCATTTAAGTGACTGCGTCTTTTGAGGGGATTACATCGATGTTTGGTTTTTAAGCGTTTTGTAGGAAAACGAGATTGTCTTTTTCCTTTTCCTTTTTGAATAGCAGAACGCCCAGGGTTGTACTGTGCACGTTTTTCAGGAGACATCATTTGGTGTTCAGCAGTGGCACAGAAAATATTGATTCACGTTATTGTCCTAAAGTCATTTTTATACTGGAATACGAAGCTACTGATTATCTTTCCGTCGTATAAACTTCATGACAGGTAACAATCGTCGTGATGGGGTTCGCAATGGACTAAATCGGGACAATTCTTGTTTGGACATATCCAGTGAACTCTTGAACATGCCTGATCTTTCTTGGACTTTGACTTTGGGGGCAGATACTTTGTGAGCAGCTGCTACTGTCGCTAATGAGGTAGAGGGTGTCAGCGGTGGAGGAGACGTTTTTGGAGAGGCAGATTTCCAATGTTTCATCAAATTAGGAAGAACGGGTGTCAAATTGGATTTGGCTGACATCACCAGCAACGGAGAAGTGGAAAAACCTGAGGCTATTTGAAACGCAGTCACTGTTGATGTAGGTCTTGATTTACAAAGGTAAGGTTGCGTCCTGGCCGAACTGCCTCTTTTGCGGGTGACAGCTCTTTTCTGTGGACTTTCCTTTTTCTGTGTTTTGGTCATGGCACCATTGTTCTTTTTCTTATGGGTTCGTTTTGCTTTTTTCTTGGGGTGATGTTATCGAGCATGGGAATCCCATTTTAAAAGGGAACGAATGATGACACCTCCTAGAGAACCGCTACCTCCAAGTTTCAAAATGATTTGCATTTTGGTTTGCCGTCAATGCGAGGATCAGCCAGTTGCGTCAAGGCTACTTTGTTTCTGTCAAGAAAGCGTTTGGATTGATTTGGAATGTGAATGATGCCTTGCAGTATTTGATGCGCTGTCACCGTTAACGATCGTAAGACTTCTTTGAGACTGGCTTATAAGAAGTGAGCACGTATTTATGGATTTTTTCGCGACTGATACCGTACAAGGCACGAATCAATTTGATGGGAAGATGAGACTGAAGGGACGTCATGTTGACGATGTTAGAGACAAGGTCAAAGTGACCGAGGTTTTTTTATAGATTTTTTAGTTTTTCATATTGTTATGTCGACGACGAGGACGTGTACACGACTGGTCCTCCGTCTCGACACCAGTCGTGAAACAAATGGGTACGAAATCGCAAATAATCGGGATTAGTGGGTTTTAAATCCACAATAAAATAGGCGTGTGGAGTTTGAGTGGCATCATCGTACCCATGAGTCAGCCAAGGTGTTCCTAAATGTTAGGCTATGATATGATATGCACTTGCGATTTATCTGGAGGACTTTTAAACAAGACCACGTAATGAGCATTGAGACTAATGGTACGATGAGCTTTACTTTGTTGAAATAAATTTTGTGTAATGTAAATGACACTGGCATTACGATGATTCCCTTTACGCGTGAACCACAGTTTAATTTCTTCTTCGTCTTCTCCTAACATGTCGTAAAAAATTACCAAATGAGTCTGACTAGGGTCATACACGATCCCATCGTCTTCTCTAGGAATGCTTTCCACAAACACAATGGAATCACCTTGACTTTCTTGCAAGAGGCTGTATGTCGATTGCCACTCTTTGTAACACCACACGATGGGTTGAGGTGAACGATCAATCAAATGATGTTTATGTTCGATCAAACGTTTAACAAATTTGGTTTTGCCTGAACCGCTCGGTCCAGCAATTAACATGTTAAAAGGATGACGAAGATACAAGGCTTCCCAATTAGCTTGATCTAAGTGTTCGTCAATGACTTTGAATGACGAGGAGGAAGGAGTAGAAATAGCAGAATTAGCTATAGTAGTGTAGGGTATGATACCATTGACACAAAAACAGACAAGACAAGAGGTTTTTATACTTTCTTCAGGACACGTTTATTTCAATGCTATTTAAATTGGAACAACACGAAAGACAAAAATATATAAAAGTCAAATGGATAAGTACAGGAATAAAATACACAGGGTAACGATCGAAGTGGCATATAAACAAGTCATTGTACAACATTGTTTGAGTAACCAATGTGTCCTAGAGTTAGTGTGTAATGTTCTTATAGTCTCTACATGGGGTACAGTCACATAGGTGTCCTCTCGGAAGAGTCTTTGTGGGGGAATGTCCATGACAGTCCTGTCTTGAACAGAGTGATTGACCTCGGTGACAGATTCTTCTTCTGTCACTGTCACTAACACAGGTTTAAAAGTGACTTTTTCACTCGACGATGAATTTTACGAACACAACGCTTGAGCATAATGGGATGCTTCTTTTGTCCAAGCCTCAAAACCCCAACTTTTCCAGTCACGTACATCTGTCCAATGAGGTGTAAATCACAAGCTACACACACATCTTCGTACACCAATTCCGTTCGTAAAAGTTGACGAATCTTTTTTCTTGTAGAGGTCGAGACGTATCCGGATGGAAGCGTAAGGCTTTTAACAGAATGAGACTCTCGTGGACATTTAAAGGAGTCACCATACTGTCTTTTTTGTAGATAGTGTTCGTTAAGTGTCCACAAGGAAAGGACAGGTAAACGAAATCCCAGAAAGCAAGTCACTAAAACACACACTACACGTCGATCCCAATTAATAGGACACATTTCCTGTAATAAGTTTTCATAATCCTTCGCCGTGTGAATATTCTTTTTGAAATCCTTCCACGGAATCTGTTTTATCACAAGTGATAAAGGTTGTGGCATTGTAGTTCTATTTTACACTTTTTTATATCGAAGACCATAAGAGTATATTTTGCACAGAATTATTTAAAATATTCTCCAAAAGATAAAGTGATTAATGTAACGTGTAATTTCGGACCACTGCCATTCAGGGTAACGAGGAAGAATGATCAAATCAAAAAATCTTCAGATATAAACGATCTAAATTCGAATCTGTGGAAGGTAGACTTGATCCAGAGAAATCTGACACGTTGGCTAATTTTTGCCTCTTTCCTCTTGTGAATTTCACGACACAAAAGTTATACAGTCACCAATTGAGATTTTTCTTGAGCAAGTCCCTGCCAAACATCCTTGTAGATCTTCTCTTGCATTTTGTGTGGTAATCTTTGAATATTATGTTTCAGCGAGGGTTTATATGCTGGACTAGGTTTGTCTCCAAGCCAAACTGGTTTGTTAAACGACATGGTACAGTATTGTCACTTTCAATCGCTAGGTCCCACCAGAGGTAGGTATTGACAATTCGGAGACCATCGAGCATGTTTCAGGTAAGCGAAGTCTTTTTGTTTCCACTCGTAAATTGACACCCCACAACTGGAACATATGACGTTATCCCCGTTGCCCAAGTAGAAAAATCCGGCTCTGGCTAATTCTTCAGGAGTTGGTCCAGGCAGATATTTTGGCTATTTATTTTTGAAGGTTTGAAATCGACTTTTAAAGTGACAGTATTCAGGCAAGCTCGTAGGGAAAGAACATTCGACTCTCCTCACTTCAGTTCGAAGCAGGAATTGTGAAATTGCTAGGAGTCAACGATAACGTGTGGCACCGCTTTCGCATCCCTCACGTTTATCACACACAGCATCACTTTCCATGGTAGAAATAGGGGTAGTAGTCATAGCAAAGTTCCCACGATGTTCTGCTGAATCGCTAAGGTCACAGCGTCTGGGATCACTACAAATCACAAGGTTTAGCATCGCACTCCACTTGAGAATTCCAAAATTTGAATGAAGTCTGTTTATATGGATTCATCGTCTTTCGCTTGGTCATTGTAGTTACAAATGAACTATTGGTATTGCCCCTTTTTATATGCCCCCTAATATCGACGTGACTGTACGGTAGAGTGAAGTGATTGGGAAGTTGTACTCTTGGGACATCCGTGAAATAAGCATCCATTAAACTCGTACACGATTTGAAGATTTTCTAAGTCCCAGCCATCCACCGAATACGTTCCGATGGTCATTTTGCCTCTTCCGTTGCGGGTGTGTTGGATCCATTTGTCTTCTTTGTCGTCGCACAAGTAATGTAGCCAACGAAGGGCTTTGAACGAGTATCGACGTTTGACAAAATGCGTTGTTTGAGGGCTGATGACAGCGAGGGTATTTTCAAACAAGAATCGTTTTCGGTACACTAAGGAACACGCTTTGGCGATGGTACAAGCTTCTTTCAAAGGATCGATTCCTCCGTGTTCCATGAACAATTCTCGAAATATCCCACAACAAACGTCGTAAAAGGTCCACGTCAGATCGAAAGTACTTTAACATTTCTTCTTGACAGTCAAAGGGGTCCGAGGAGTGAGTCTGGTACCAAGGTGGAAAGCTTGCCGTTGTTCGGTACGCATGTTGTCGGGATCGTAGTCGTCAGCCTCAGGCAAATGGGGTAGAACGGCATGTAAATTTGTACCGGTATTAAAAAAATGTGGAAAATAATCTTTGACCATTTCTGGCATTCCAAACGTTTTAGGCATGCGACTCAAAGGCACGGTCAAGTAACTCATTGAATCTTTAAACTGCTCTTGTCTTATTTGCATAGAAATTATTTTGGCTCCGTTTAAAGTCACTTTAGTACGTTCGGTACTTTGTTCCGCATAGTGTCTGAGCAGAAATTGCCCATCGTATCCCGAGAAATTGTGAGCCATTACTGTGGCATGGTGATGACAATTTCCGTAACGTTTGATGTCTTCTGGACTCCACGCTTCGTCGATAGGGTTTAAGATGAATTGGGCAAAATTGGTCAAGGTGTTTGACCATAGAAAAAGATTTTTTCACGTCCTCCAGGAATCTTGCTACAGTGAGGGCAATGAATAAAGATAGGCTCTTGGATGCACTTTTCGCACGCTCGGAGAGCCACGCAGAAATTAGGAATGTGAATATCGGTCTCTTGCATGCATTCGAAATAAAAAAAACATACAATTCCCTTTCGTTTGGATATCTTCTTATTGGGGTCGGTATTTTTTACTGAAGCATTCGTCTTCCATGTCTACAATTTGGTGACAAATGTGACATCGTTTCTTCCCTAGACAAACATGAAACTTGGTATTACTAGTAAGTATGCCTTGTCCACAAGTAGCGCACAATCTCAGAAGCTGACAAGTACTTTTCTGCTGTGAACCTTGCATCTTCAAATGTTGTTGGTAACAGGTAGGACTGACAAATGTGCGCTGACAAACAGGGCAATGCACTCGTACCTGTCCTTTGTCCAGACAGGGTTGAGAGGCCAAACATCCCTCACATTTCGTTCCACATATGCTTGTGGTGTTCTCTATTGTTATAACCGTAGTCACATTTTTCACAGTAGTAACTGTATCTCAGAAATGCAGTGATAATGGTAATGGTATCAAAATGCCCATCGTGATGATAGACGTGAATGTGTTTTCCATCTTTGAAATCGTGGCCTCGAAAGGTGTAACGTGGCGCTAAGACATCTTGTAATTGTTGCATTTCTGGAATGCCTCAAGGGGTGTCTTTGGATAAAAAATAAAAATATTTCACTGAATAAAAAAAAAAAATATTTCACAGCAATTAAAAATATTTCACACTGAATAAAAAACAAAAATATTTAACAAAGAATAAAAGTAAAAGATATTTCACACTGAATAAAAAATAAAAATATTTCATACTGAATAAAAAATAAAAGATATTTCACACACAGCGAATGAAAGATATTTCACACACAGTGAATAAAAGATATTTTACACACAGCGAATGAAAGATATTTCACACACAGTGAATAAAAGATATTTCACACACAGTGAATAAAAAAAAATATTTCACACTGAATAAAAATTAAAAATATTTCACACAGCAATAAAAAAATATTTCACACACAGTGAATAAAAAATATTTCACACACAGTGAATAAAAAATATTTCACACTGAATAAAAAAAATATTTCACAGCAATAAAAAATATTTCACACTGAATAAAAATAAAAATATTTCACAGCGTTAAAAAATATTTTACACACAGCAATAAAAAATATTTCACAGTGAATAAAAAAATCAATGGACCGTTAATGGATGGTTTAGTCGATACGATGGTTCCGATTGATCAATGGATAGATGGCGCAAGTGTGGAATTATATATTTTTATAGCAATTTCCACACTTGCGCCATCAATGATAGGTCAAAATAAGACTTCCACGATGGTGTTAGGTCGGGTTCGGGAAAATTGTTTTACAATTGAAACATTGTTTGCAATTTCAAATAATGGTCAATGAAGCATTAACGACCCGATTGGCTCGTGAACGACTAGATGCTATTAAGAGATTTATACCAATTCGTGACTCTGTAAGGAAAAAACTGCAACAACGACAGAGTTTACAAACTGATTTTGCTGTGGGGTCTGAAGAGTTGTTTAAACCAGTAACCACAGCAACGAAGGGAGTAGAGCGTGCTATATACGGAGATGTTCCCGAGACGGGAAAATCTCTTATTGGTGAACTTGAAAAAATAGCAGCGGAAACTGAACAAACAAAACAAGCTGTACAAAAACTCCACGGTTATGAACTACCTAAATAAAAAAAAAACAGTAGATGATTTACGCGCGAGATTTATCAAGGAAGGGTTAGCAGCAATTGATAAGACTGATCCAGCAGAAATTCCTTGTTGTTACGACTTATGAAAACAGAAGAAAAAAAATGTTGAAACCAGAACATCACAAGTTTGTTAGAAATATAACTCATTGGGCTGATATATTCTACGAAATCAAAACTAAAACAAGTCAAATTGATACCGATAATGCATCATACATTGGAGATATCAATGCGGTGGGTACAGTGTATAAGCGATGTGAAGAACTAAAACAAAAACAAAAACCGCAAAAATTGCAGGGAAAGCGACAGCAACCTGCAAAGAAAATATCCTTCTCGCCTAAAAAACAACAACAACTACCAGCTGATGATGATGTTCTTGATTATTTACAAACCACGGATACAGAAAAACTGGATGAAGCAAATGGTTATAGCGGAAAATGATTGCCAGCAATTTCCAAAGATTCCAGTGGAAACTGTCCTGGTAGTGTTCTCAGTGATTTATCACGATTAGAAGTTCTCATCGGAGGGTTCCGAGCTGGAAAAAACTCACCGGAAATAATTAATGAAGCTGCTGATCTCTGTAGACGGTTATTTGCCGGCAGTATGATGGATATCAGCACATATCGAGATTTCATTGGCGAGTTAGTGGAAAGTGGGTATCATAGTGACTGAATTGAAAAATTGTTTTACAATCGAAAAATTGTTTACAATTTCAAATAATGATCATACACTACAATCATGATAAACCAACTAGCGTCTATGTAGTTAATTCACGATTGCCTGTTTATAGAGCATATTACGGAGATGGTTTCGGTGATACCATTTTAGGATTATTTTCAAGAATGGCCCCAAAAGTGATGCCGTTGGCTAAACAACTAGGAATGAAAGCAATTGATGTTATTCGTGATAAGGGTATTAGTGCTGTTGGAGAACTTGCCGGAAAAGCGTTTTCAGCCGCGAAGAATAAAATAACATCATTAGTTAGACGGAGAAAGAAACTGTTACCATCTACTGCAGTTATGCCTGCAAGTGTTAGGAAAATAATAAATAACGCAGTAGATGAAAAACTAGAGTCATTGATGACTCCCGACCAAAGCAACATCGCAAATATGATAGCAGGAAGTGGCTTAAAACCACGACGAAAACGTTAGCGTTTTTCACGACGATGAAAATCATTGTTGAAATTCGTTTACGATGAAATGGAAAATCGTTACGATTTCGCGATTTAGATCAATGGATATATAATAAAATTTTCAAAAGGTCACCTGATCAAACGTTTGATAAAGACGCCCCAGTCCTCAAGGATGATTCTGTACGCGATTATCAATATTACGCCTATCATGCAATAGACTCAAATAGTCGATCGCGAATTGAACTTCAAATCCATGATACCAGTAAATATTTTCTACCCGCTGAAGCGTTTATTGAAGTAGAAGGAGAACTTGTAACAGCTGCTGATACTCCTGCTGTACCAGCACCGTATCCAGTTGGTACTCAAGTCGAGTTTGTCAATAATGGCATCATGGCGCTATTTGAGAGTGCAAGATATCTCATTGATGGAAAAGAAATTGAGTCGATAGATCGCGATGTTGATGTGGCTACAACAATAATCGGGCTAGCGAGATATTCTGATGATTATACAAGATCAGCAGGACCTTCTATGATGTTTGCAAAAGATGTTAAAAATACCGCTGGAGGAAATCAATTTATTATAAGACGACCACAGAATAATGCTGGTGCTGCTAATGTTGATGTCGCGAATATGATTATAAACAACGATCCTAATTTCAATCTAGAAGCTGCAACACGTATATCAATGTTGGAGGGGCGGCGTAAATTATTTTCATGCGCGATTCCACTACATCATATATTTGGATTCTTTAGAAATGTACGAAAGGTTATCTACGGGGCGAAGCATACAGTAGCACTCGTGCGAAAGAGTGATGATAATGATGCAATTTGGAGGATTCCCGCAGACAATGCAAATCCAAATGCTGATGCCGGTAAAGTCATTTTAACAAAAATATCCTTGTGGATGCCAGTGTTGACTCCATCAATTACCGCAGAAGAACGATTACTATCATTTATGGACCAAGGAGGAAAATCATTACTAAGTTGGCTAACGGTAAGTACAGATGTCAAACAATCAAAATATATATAAGTGTTGGTAAAAGAATGAGAGTGGTAGATGCGCCAGTGGAAAATCTATGATTTTCAAAAACATGTAATTGAAAATCCTTCAGATTTTTCCATTGAATCGCTTTACGATTTAGAATCAATCTATTATGTATAATGTCATACAGTGTTATTAGTGTTGCGTTAATCCCCGGTCAAATCAAGAAATTTCAATCAGAATCAGGTAAAAAATGTGGCACCACAATCACGCTGAAACCTAATCAAATGACTGGCGGGGTGAATAAATTATCGCTGACAACTCGTCAAGTAAAACACTTCAATGATGCTTTCAAGGATAAAAAAAGACGTTCAGATCACTCTCTCTGCGGCTGCTATCAAAAATATGATTAAAACCGGCGGTATATTTCCATTGTTAGCTGCAATACCAGCATTGATTGCAGCAGCAGCCCCAGCGGTGGCTAAGGCAGCGGCGTTAGGAGCCGTTGGTACTGCAGCAGGAATGGCACTAAAGAAGGCAACTGGACAGGGATATAAAAAAGGGAAAGGGTCTAAGACTACCAGGAACCCCGTATTCATGGTACAGCGGAAAGGGTCTAAGACTAGGACCGGTTTACTAGTTGGAGAGTCTTTGACTCGGGAATCTTTGGTTCCTATGTCCAATTTTGATTTAATTGATGCTGCTAAAAAACTAGCGATAAAAAACTTCAGAGGTGTTTTTATGAAAGATCAGTTACCGGCACAACCCAACAGCGTTGAAACCGGTATTATTAATTTAGATAACAGCACCCGACCTGGAACTCACTGGGTTGCATACGCTATTGATCCACGTGCAATCGTCTATTTCGATTCATATGGATTAGCCCCGCCGAAGGAATTTATGCGTTATATTAATCGCTTAAAGACTTTTCCAATGAAGACTTGGTATTCTACGCTACCAACACAACAAATGAATGACCCACCAATATGCGGCAGCGAAGTATTAAATGTCCTTAACGCTATTTCTAACTCCTTGGGTAACCCAAGGGGAAAACCATCACATGTTGTCGTAAATGAATACAATAGCAGTCGCTGGAAATCGAAACGATTTTAGAGAGAGATGTATAAAATAACATGATTGATATTTGGGGAAGATCTTTATCAGCGATGAAGAAACCCGAACCAGATGGCGTTGCAACTGGTGATATAAAAAAAAATCGAAGATGAAATAGCTGAGACGTTGAACTTAACAAGTGTTGATCCTAATGGAATAGTTGTGTTTCAAGATCGTCAGGGTAAATTGAAAACTAATAATGTGTCGTTGGATGATATTTTGGTTAAACAACGAAACTCAATCGAGGACACTATCGCGTTATTTTCCGATCAGGGTAAACTCAAACCGGGTGTACTTTTTTCGACGATTACAGATAGGTTAAAAACTCTAAATGATGAATTAAAAAATTCTGTGTTGGACCTAGCAACACTTCAATCTAAAACTGAAGAACACGGAAAACAGTTTTCGAATTTTCGTAGAAACATCGTGGATAAATTTATTGGAACCCCGTTGGATAAAATTGAAATAAAACTCCATCGATGAGACGAAAAACTTCATCGAAGCAATCAAAAATGATTTTTCGAGGATCATAACAATCATTGAAAAATACAAAAATTCCTCATGAGAAAACCAAAAACGTAGTATACACGATCCAACACGGATTATTTGCGTGGACACCTACAAACAACAAATTAGATATCACTGCAACCGTTAAAGGTATTTATCGATTAACACTAGTGACAACGACTCAATTTAATATTTCATCGTCGAGTTCATCTGGGGTCAACAATACGATTTCAACGATCATCGACAAGGATGCAACTAAAAAGTTCACGATAACATCTACTGATAAAAATTTGGTTAGGGTTTCAACAACGTGGTATTTGGCATTCGTAGCGGATTTAAGTAAATAACGGTTTCAATTGAAATCGTAAACTGATTTAAAAATTAAATGATGTCATCATCGCAATATCGCTATGATCAGGTCGGAGAATTTCAAACTAGACTCAAAACCCTCGCCGAGGAGTATCAAATAAAAATAAAAAAATACCGACAAAGAATCATGTATGATTTCAATGTGTATATCATTCAAGAGTTATTCCTTGAAAGAAAGCATAATACGAAAATAGAATTTGCAACGAAGTATAATATACGCGAAGAAGATATTACCAAATTCGATCTACCAGGATATAACGAACCAGAACTAAAAATCTTCTCAATGATGCCATCGATATTGGTTTTAAAATAATTCATGATGCGTGGAAAAAAACAACAAAACCACAAACAACTATCCTCAAACATAATAATGACCCAGAAGGCGGTGGTAGACATATTGCTCCTCAAAATGTGAATATTTCATCGGTGATAGCGCTCAATTTAGTATGCGATGTTATCGAAGGAAGCTATCAAATAAATCTAGAACGATCAAATCAAGCTCAGCAGGGATATATTTTGTATTCATTTGCACCAACAACTCCTCCAGGATTTCTAATTATTGAGTCTCCGGTTAATCCAGTCTATATGCGGTGTCATAATAATTCATTAACGAGAATCAATTTTAAACTCACTGACCAGTCTAATAATCTGATTGATTTACAAGGTGAGGTTTTACAAATGAGGTCTGTTTGTAAAGTCCTAAGCCCCGAGGACGCGATATCGTGTCGGACTTGATAAAATATTCGGTTGAAATCATAGATGTGAGTGTCCATCGTGTTTTTTATTCATTTCGAAGCCTTTTGCATTGTTGTTTTGATGGTTAAAATCGATTTTTGGCTAAAAGTTGTCTGATTCACCCTCTCTGCTGCTCCTTCATACTATAATTAAGACATGTATTTAAATAGAGAATTTATTATATAATGAATCATTGCAAATGGCTTATGAATGGATCAGTAACCTCGTGTAACAAATCATGCAGAAAGGTGTTCTGTGGGTATCATATGCAAAGCGTTCGTCGCGGAAATCTAGGTCTGATTACATGTATAGGATGTGGGGTAGGGGTGAGAGGAGTATCACAATTATGTCTTGGTTGTGGTGGTAAACGATACAGAGAGTTGAAGCGTTATTATGATAAGAGAGTTAAAAACTCCATTAAGGATTCCATCAATGACTCTGACTGTGTCAGTGACAATGTCATTAGAACCCCTCAAGATTATATTGAGAGATTCTCAAGTAATGTAATAATTCAACCAAACAATGAATTAGATAAACAATAATATAGTATATAAATGAACCAAGAATTCAGACCGCACCCATTGATCGCAAATTACGAAGCGTCCTCTGATGGTACTGTCAGACATTGCAGATTGAAGAAACCGGTTGGGTGGGATAATGGTGTGGGGAATTTAATGTTTGGAACTGGAAAGAAGAAATATTACTGTCATAGATTCGTCTTCGAGGTGTTTAAAGGAGACTAGAAACCAGTGGAAATATACAATAATATTAAATACACTGCAGAGAAAAACATGATTCTGAAGCGTCGTGTGCGACCGTACTGCCAATATTGAGATATTGGCATATCTTCTAGGCGCTGAGTTTCCGTGACTTCGTATGCATATTTTCCGCGCCTATTCGGTTACTTTCGGAAAGTGACGTCATACTAGCAACTCCCGCATCCAGACCTACAGTTGCAAGGTTCATTTCATATAGAGTACCATGCCGTTTTGCGTTGCTTACGGGTGTAATAGCATACATAGAAAAGGCTGTGGAGTTCATTTTTCTTTCTTTTCCAAATGATAAAGGGATAAAGAATGGATACATTATTACAAGCGAGTCGATTTCAGTGCAACACCATACAGCAATCCGTGCCCATTACATTTCACAAAGGAATGTTACCAGAGGGATCCTAAAAACATAGAACCTCTAGGATACACGAATGCTAAGCCAAGACTAAAAGTTGAAACTGTTCCAGACATACATGTACCATTGTATATTTTAAATCCTGGTAGAGTGTCAAACGTACGAGTTACGAAAATAGGCAAAAGGCCGAGTAAGTGCTAATAACAAATATGACAGCCCGACACCTGATCGTGCTGATGAAATGAGCAAAATTTTTTTCTTCTTCAAGATTACAATCTAAATAAAGTCACCACTGTCCTATGTATAATTGAGATCTGACTTTAATCAAATGGAATTTTTGCTTAAAAAAAATAATAATAATAAGATTATCAACCCTTGACACTGTCGTGTTTTGAGAAAAACAATTTAAGTAATTTTTTAAAAAAATATTAAAAAATTATTTAAAAAAACACAACCTTTCAGTCTATGCCTATTACTCGTAAAATGTATATACGGAAATCTGTAATGATTGGAACTGATATAAAACTGTCCCTTGGGCAGTTTAAGTAGCAGCGATTAAAATAAAAGAGATCCGATATAAAATCAAAGTTTCACATTAACTGGCTGACAATAGAAATTGGGAGGAGGCGACTATTGACCCCACCTATTTGCCCCGATGTGCAATTTCTCCCTGTGATACGCCTTATTATACCCCAGGACAAGACCTTTTTTTTCATATTCTGGTCTGCATAATAGTTAGAGGTTAGAATTAAGTACACAAACATAATGGCAGTTTAACAAATTAACAATTATTCCTTATCATTGCACTTATGTTTGAAAAGGACTGGCCCTCTGACATAATTCAAAGAAACCATGTGCTACAGAGTGTGTATGTAAGCACCAGAAAGTCATTGGCAAATAAGCGATGCCGAATTTTGTTGTAACTTCGATGTCAAAGACTTCATTTTAAGAGTTCAAATCTGCAGTCAAACGTTACCGTATATGTATGTGGCCATTGTTTTCCCACATTTTATATCCCATCCTATTTCCATTAGTTCAAGTGTTAAGATATGTAACACTGTTTACTGAATTAAATATTTATTTTGAATTAGTTTTTTTAGGGGCACATATACTGCGTCGTATTTTTTTAATTCCTTCTTTTAATTTAATCATGGTAATGAAACTTTACATAGATGGTAGTGGAATGTCAGGTGTTAACTGGCCGAGTTTTTTTTAGGGCGGAAATGGGGATTTTGTTTGCAGAGAAAATTACGCATCCTTCATTGTGATAATTCATGGGTTTTAAACTAATTGGTGACAATTTTTTTACAAGAAGTACTTCTGTAGTAGTTAAATAATCTGAATTTTACGTGAATAATGTTTAATCTTAATCTATTTAGTGAAGACAAAAACTGTCCTGTGATATTAATTATTTCTTGACTACAATATTCACAAGTGATAAAATAGAATATGACATTTGTGGACTGCACACTTGATGAAAAAATTACATACGGATTTTCTTCTTCTGAGAAATGAAAATTGAGAGACATATTGAAATAATCGGGAGTTAACTGCGAAAAATCAAGAGAGATAATAGGGAGGAAATACCTCCAAAATTGGAATTTATTTTCTTTCTTTCTTCTCTCGGCTTGAAAATTAACATATATGAACTGTTCGGGTTTGTGGAATTTCAGTCAGGGCTAGTAAGTTTATTTAAGTCATCAGCCCGGGGCCTGTGCTTAAAACATTTCTTTCAGCACTGACCAGTACAGTACGTACTCTGTTAACGAATCATGTATATACTTACAGATTTATCAATACGCTAACTGTAGCATGCATGTAAAATACACTGTAATTGAATCATAGAAAGGAAGCTTTTTAATGTTGAAATTAATTACGTATGATTTCCTCCTCGCAGATTTATTTGTGGGGTGTTGATTTTTTGTGTGTGTGAAAAATTACTTCCGATGAAAACCGTTATCAATGGCCTCTCTCGCTTGCCATGTTTCTGTTTGTATACGAGGACTTGCTAGTATGACGTCACGAGACCACGTGATCTGTCGTCTCATTAAAACTCGGAAATACTCGGCAATTTACGGAATCATTGTATCTTCTTCGCAATATAATCAATATCCGCACACGATATTATATTTTTAAACATTATATTCGAATTAGAATTTGTAAAGAATTACATTTATAAAATAAAAATTTTCATTTCTAGTCTCCTTTAATGGATTGATCAAGGATGGTCTTGTTATTAATCACATTGATTCCAATCCACATAATAACAAATTAGATAATCTAGAAGTTGTTACACAGAGTGAGAATTTAAAACGAGGAGGATCTGGTACTTATAAATAAATTGGGAAAAGACCCGTAAAATCTTTTAATACAACAACTAACGAACAAATTGTATTCAAATCAATGGGTGAGGCTGGTAGGTATTTTGATATTTGTAGACCCTCGGTACGAAAAGTAGCAGAAGGAATAACCAAGACGGCTTTTTCTAAAAAGATTGAACAGAAGATTCGATTTTCGTATGTCTAAATCATATTTTATATAACACCAACGGAGATAACTCGTTTAGGTATGTTTACGGGTTATGAAATAATTATCTCCCTTAGATTATGTCACCGATTTTGATGGGCTATCTTTTGACTGGTTTACAAAAAATAAATAAATTTACTATTTTTTTGACTGATTTTAGTCGATTTTTTATTAATTTTGGTCGGTTTTTGACTGATTTTAGTCGATTTTTGACTGATTTTCAGTGGTTTCAGTCGGGTAAAATAGTTGATTTTGCATGGGATTTCTCGTAGACTTTTTCATGGAAATCATTGTTTGCGATATGTTTTCATTTTTCGTTAAAAATCAGACAAAAAACAACAAAAACAGACAAAATTCAGTCAAAAAATATCAAAATATCGCGGTGGTCTCAGTCGGGTAAAGTAGTCAATTTTGCATGGAATTTCTCGTAGACTTTTTCACGAAAAATGACTTTCGTATGCCTGATTTTATTTTGGTATAAACGGAGATAACTCGTCAGGGTATATCAGCCTATGAAATAGTTATTTCCGTTAGATTGCGATTTTGATGTGCTATCTTCTGATTGGCTGTTATAATTATCACGATTCTCAACGGAGATAATCAATTATCGGCTTTTTTAGAAAAACGAATCAAATAGGAACTATTTACAAACAGCTGTATTCTTTATTTTTTAGTGTTTTCAAACGTTCAGTCTTGCTTGAATGCCGTTAATAATCATTATTAAAAACACGAAATATATAGCGATAACACACCTATGTGTTCAACTTTCATCTATAACCAGCTTATATACTATATCGTCTGTGTTATTATTGGGCTTTAGCGTCGAAGCCCATATGTGACCAATTAATACAACTCACACACTATTCCACGGTGTGTGGGTACTTTTTGTATCCATACAACCTGGGAATTTTGTTCTGGGTTGTATGAATTAAGTCCGTATGGATGTAGACCCGCCCATCATCCCATCCCATCATTCATTTCATCCCATCATTCATTTCATCCCATCCCATCATTCATTTCATCCCATCATTCATTGTATTTACCATCCCATTGTATATACCATCCCATCATTCATTGTAAATACAACATCATTCTTTGTATATACCATCCCATTGTGTATACCATCCCAACATTCACTGTAAATACCATCCCATTATAGACGCCCATTCCCCTAAACATATCTTCCTTGGTTTCTAACTCGTTATTTGACTAGTTGGATCCCTTATGAAGGGGGAAAAATGCTTTGTGGTGTATGAAATGGACGTCGGAATAAACAGTAACGTAGACTTTCCATCACATTTGGGTAATTATCGGCCAAAGAAACTGTCATATGGTCTCATTTCAAAGAGAGAAAACCATTCATTGTAAATATCATAAACTCACTGCATATAACCATTTGCCATTCATTGTAAATATGATAAAAAATACTCACTGTAATACATCTACCATTCATTGTTCAACCATCTACCATTCATTGTATATACCATAAACAACTTTCAAATAAAGAACCCTATGAAGTACACAAAGGTTTAATAAGGAACCCAATGAATGAATAACCGCTTATCACGATTACTGTTTATTTTTGAAAAAATATATCAATGCATTTTTGTATCAGACATATATTATATAATTATATATGAACTCTGAAGATATTGATGAAATTATAAATGAAATATCTAATCTAAAATCCCTAAAAATACCATTGTCAGATGGTTTAGATTATGATAAAATCCTCTCTGATTATCAGGATATTTGTTTCGCTTCTATGCATAATAAATACTTATTACCAAAGAAATATTCTTTGATAAAAAAGATCCAGAATTCTCTCCGTGATACCCTTACACAATGTCACGATATTAATGTGTTTGTCCCGTTATTTATCATCGTAGAAAGAGTTAGAAGAGAACTAGGCCAACAATATGAGATCAAAAAGCAGGTTAATGCAAAAATTAGAAATATACGGGCATTAATAAATGAACAAAAACCGCTAGATAACGACCATTCATGAATTTCCTTGTTGTCCTCACTCCTAGTTGTATAACGCGTAGTAAAATTCTCGCTATAAATACACCACTACAGATGTTGTATTCCGCTATAAGATTGTAACTGCAAAGTAAAATTTGTACTATAAATAACCATGGACTGCAATACAATGGAAAGGCGCACAACTGTATAATCAATACCGGCTTGCAACATGGGAGTAAATTACTATGGTGAAAAACCTTTTAGCGAGTGTTTTTTATGTTATTTTTCATTACCTATCTGAGTCTGGTTAAACGTAAAATCATTTTATGATGACAAAATCACTACATGAAATCTCTTCGGGATTCAAATTGGAAATTGCTTTACTGTTTCAATAATGGTAAACGAAGCATTCCGCTATAAGCTTGTAACTGCAAGGTAAAATTTGCACTATGAATAACCATGAACTGCAATACAAACAAAAGGCATATACGCTCAATCAATACCGGCTTGCAACACGGGAGTAAATTGACACGATGAAAAACATTTGAGCGAGTAGTTTGGTTTTAGTTATTTTTCATTGACATTTATCGGGTTAAATAGTCAATTATTTTTAAATGAATCAATTAGACTCTTTCCATTTGAAATTCTTTAGATTTTCATGTATGATGACAAAATCATTACATGAAAATCTCTTCGAGATTCAAATTGGAAGATTGTTTACGATTTCAATAATGGTAAATGAAGCTTTAACCACTCGATCAGCGAGAGAGAGACTGGCGAACATCAAAAAATATATACCCGTCCGTGATTCTGTCAGGGGTAAATTACAGAATTGGCAGAGTCTTCATATTGACCTTTCCGTGGGATCTGAACAGTTATTTCAACCGGTTACTATAGCAACAAAGGAAGCAGCAAAAGGGATAATATCAGCTACTGAGCGAGCTATATGGTGGGATGTTCCCAAGGACAAACCAAGAGTAAAAAAGCCTCTTATTGGTGAACTTGAAAAAATAGCAACAAGAACTGAAAACACATCAGCGTTGTTAACAAAACTACTTCGTAGTCCAAAAAAACTAGTGGTTCATTAGTGGGCAAATTTACCAAGGAGGCTATATCACAAATACAACAACAGAGTAATTACGATTTAAGCGGTTTTGCTATTAACAAATATAATTCAAGGGGGGAATTTTTAGTGGACGAGTATAAAGACGATCCAATATCACCCGATGACTTGGCTAATGCGTTGTATAAAATAAATACTGGGGTTTTAGAGAAAAGGATTAGGGAGTATCGAACCTTCAAAAAAATTTTTGATAATTATAAAAAACAAGAACAACAACAAGAACAACAACAACAACAAAGAAAGCGCCAAACACCAACACCAAGACGAAAAAGACAAGAAGACCCTCAATGGGATGATGATGATAATTTAGAAGAAATGGATACATCACTGTATGAATTATTTAGTAATCAAGGTGCAACAGGTAAAAGCGGAGATGGATATCAAAAGGTTTTTCAGGTAGTGGTTTAGTTAGTTGTCCTGGTAATATTCTCGGTGATATAACTCGATTAGAGGTTCTCATCGGAGGAAAACGAGCCGGAAATAACTCACCGGAAATAATTAATGAAGCAGCTGATATCTGCATGCGGTTATTTCAAGGTGGCATCATGGATATCAAAACATATCGAGATTTCATTGACGAGTTAGTGGAACAACCTACGGCTTTTCACGATCATGGTTATCATAGTGATTAATCACCATGACTGAAAATTCTTTGAATTTTTCATTAGATAAATATCATTTAAATAAGATGATCATACACTACAACCATGATAAACCAACCAGCATCTATGTAGTGAACTCAGGATTTCCTGTTTATAGAACATGCTATGGTGATGGTCTCGGTAATACCATTGCAGGTATTTTTTTTACAAGAGTGGCTCCAAAAGTGGCGCCGCTAGCAAAACAATTATCGATGAAAGCCATTGATGTTATTCGTGATAAGGGTATTAGCGCTGCTGGAGATGCTGCCGGGAAAGCATTTTCGGCCGCTCGGGATAAACTAACAGCGCTAGTTGGACGGCGAAAGAAACCGGGACCGTCACCATCTACAGCGGAAATGTCCGCGAGTGTTAGTAAAATAGTAAATAACGCAGTGGATCAGAAACTAGCGTCGCTGATGACTAATACCCAAGATAACATAACCGCAAATATGATAGCGGGAAGTGGCTTCAAAAAACCACGACGTCTTCGATGATTTAGACTTTGATTTATCAAAGTGATATATAATATAATGTTCAAACCGTCACCTAATCCAGCGTTTTGATATGGAAGCCCCAGTGCGTAAAGATGATTCTGTACGCGATACCAGTAAATACTTTTTGCCTTGTGAAGCATTTATCGAAGTGGAAGGAGAACTTGTAACAAATGTTGCAGATAATACACCATACGCAAATGACCCACTTATCCGAGTGGGATTTGTCAATAATGGGATCATGGCATTATTTACTTGCGCTAGATATCTCATTGATGGAAAAGAAATTGAAACCATTGAGAATGATGTTGATGTTGCTACAACATGAATAGGGCTAGCAAGATATTCTGACGATTATACAAGATCGGCAGGTCCATCTATGATGCTCGCTAAGGATATTACTGATCACCCTAATCACTCTCCGTATATTAAAATACAGACACCACGAGCTACTGCACCTGATCCACAACCAACAACTGATTCTTATGAACACAGAGAGAGACCAGCAGCCGCCTTTGATATTGTCGGAAGTGTTAATCCCGATTACAATCTAGGATATGCAACGCGCAAAGCATTGCTACAAGGAGCACGTCGACAATTATCATGCGCGATTCCACTGCATCATATATTTGGATTCTGCAGAAATGTCCGAAAAGTCATCTATGGAGCAAAAGCATACAGTAGTACTCGTGCATAAGGGTACTGATAATGATGCAATTTGAAGAGGTGCTGATGCTGCCGCCGATAAAGTTAAATTATCAAAACTATCACTGTGGATGCCAGTGTTGACTCCATCAATTACCAAAGAACAGCGACTACTATCATTTATGGACCAAGGAGGAAAGTCGTTGATGAGTTGGTTATCGGTGTCCACAGATACCATATGTTCTGATATTACTGGTACATTTACATGGCACCTGGCAGCGCGACAAGGTGTTTCAAGTCCGCGTCATATATTTCTTGCGCTACAGGATAGAACGCGATTAGACAATCAAACACGTAGCCATATGATATTTGATCAGTTAGGCGTTAAAGAAGTCTCGCTGAGAATAAACGGCCGACAGGAACCATCCGAGGATATACAACTTGATTACGAGAACAATCATATTGCACGCGTGTATCATCGGTTGTTGACATATATGGCGCGCGATCAAAATGTTGATACTGGTCTACAAATATCACAGTTGGATTTTAAAAGCTTATATCCGATTTATTACTTTTCGCTGGAACATCTTGATTTAACAAGACAATCCATCGTTGATATACACTTTAGAGCCAGTGTAAAGCGTCCAACTAATGCGGCGGGTGATGTTGTTCTTATCCCGAATTATAGAGCGGTTGCTGTCATTCTCAGCGACAAATCAATGCTACTCGAAGGTGTTGGCGGAAGAATGAGAGTGATAGATGCACCAGTAGAAAACATGTAGTGGTCCAAAAACATGTAACAATTAGATCAATCTGCTATTGTATAATGCAATACAGTTATATTAGTGTTGCGTTAACTCCCGGTCAACTCAAAAAATTGCAATCGGAATCAGTTACAAAATGCGGAACCACAATAACACTGAAACCCAATCAGATGACTGGTGGTCAGAATAAATTGTCACTGACAACTCGTCAAGTAAAACACTTCAATGATGCTTTCAAAGATAAAAAAGGCGTTCAGATCACTCTCTCTGCAGCTGAGATCAGTGACATGAAAAAAGCAGGCGGTATATTCCCATTGTTAGCTGCGTTACCAGCATTGATTGCTGCGGCAGTAATGGCACTAAAGAAAGCAACTGGGCGAGGATATAAAAAAAGGGAAAGGGTCTAAGACTACCAGGAACCCCGTATTCATGGTACAGCGGAAAGGGTCTAAGACTACCAAGAACGGTTCATTAACCCAGAAATCTTCGATTTCCAAACCGATGGTTGTAGAGTCTTTGACTCAGAGGTGTCTTTATGAAAGATCAGTTACCGACACAACCAAACAGCGTTGAAACCGGCATCATTAATCTCGATAACAATACCGGACCCGGAACCCATTGGGTTGCATACGCGTTTGATCCACGTGTAATTGTTTATTTTGATTCATATGGATTAGCGCCGCCATAGGAATTTAACCGCTATATACAACCATTAAACATCCATTTTGTTATTCTACGCTACCAACACAACAAATGAATGATCCACCAATATGCGTCAGCGAAGTATTGAATGTTCTTGATGCTATTTCAACATCTGGAAAACTACCACATGTCGTCGTAAATGAATACACCAGCAATCGGTTCTTACAGAGAGAGAGAGAGTTTTACAATAACATGATTGATATTTGGGGAAGACCTTTATCAGCGCTGAAGAAACCAACCACAGAAACATCTGCGACAGGTGATATAAAAAATATAATCAAAGATGAAATCGCTAAGACGTTGAACTTAGCAAGTGTTGACCCCGGGGAAATAGTTGTATTTCAAGATCGTCAAGGTTAATTGAAATCTAGTAATGTTTCTCTTGATGATATTTTAGTTAAACAACGAGACGCAACCGAAGGCACTATCGCGTTGTTTTCCGATAAGGGTAAATTTAAATCTAGTAATGTTTCTCTGGATGATATTGTAATTAAACAACGAGACGCAACCGAAGGCACTATCGCATTATTTTCCGATCAAGGTAAACTCAAACCAGGTGTACTTGTTTCAACTATTATGGATAGAATTAACAATATTGACAATCCGTTACTAGATTTCCTTGGAAATCCACCGGTGACTACACCGAAGATCACAACGATAAAAGATTCTGTGTTGGAACTAGCAACACTTCAAAGCAAATATGCAGACCACGTTGAAAAGTTTACATCATTTCGTAAAAATATCATTGAGAAATTTTTTGCAACCACGCTGGATAAAATTGATATAAAATTTCCTGATAATAAAACATCCATCCATGAGATGAAAAACACCATCGAGGCAATCAGGGAAGATGCAACCAGGATGATAACAATCGTTGAAATAACAAACATCCCTCATGCGATCCAACACGGATCATTTGCATGGACACCCACAAACAACAAATTAGATATCACTGCAACCGTCGAAGGTATTTATCGATTAACACTAGTGACACGAACTCAATTTAATATATCATCATCGAACTCATCTGGGGTCAACAATACGATATCAACAATCATCGACAAGGATACAACTGAACAGTTCACGATAGCATCCACTGATAAAAATTTGATTAGAGTTTCGGTATCATGGTATGTGGAATTCGTAGCAGATTTGAGTAAACAATTAAACTGAAAATTGCAAAGCAATTTCACTAGCGGTTTCAATTGAAATCGTAAACTGATTTAAAAAATAAAATGTCGTCATCAAAGGAACCTTCGGTATCTCAATATCGCTATGATCAGGTCAGAGAATTTCAAACTAGACTCAAAACCCTCGCCGAGGAGTATCAAATAAAAATAAAAAAATACCGACGAAGAATCACCGCAATTGACGTTACCGCGTTCTTGGTGAGTGGTGTAATCGCCGGAGCTGGTATAATACTATCTTTGGTGACAATGATTGCTCCGATAGCTGTTCCGATTTGTATATCCGCGGCGACAACAATCGCGGGAATCATTTCGATTATAACAAAAAAAATATTATCATGCAGTCAGTGTAAACTGCAAGATTATTTAAATAAATTTCATGTTGTATCAACCGCGTACTCGCAATTATCCTCGTTGATATCGTCGTCGCTCGATGATACATTTATATCAGATAGTGAATTCTCAGTGATGGTAAGTATTTATCATTCCGCGATATCAAAATTAGAGCGACAACATGAATATAATAACAATGACAACACCGCAGGAATTACTTCAACAAATAGTGGAGAACACAAACCCAAAAACCAGCATGATCTCAATAACCTCAACGATATCATATAGTGAGTTCTCAGTGATGGTAAGTATTTATGATTCCGCGATGTCAAAATTAGAAATACAACATAAGTATAATAACAATGACAACACCGCAGGAACTACTTCAACGAATAGTAAAGAATACCGAACCAATTCAACAAATAACGGAAAATACCACACCGATGAAGACCAGCATGCTATCAATTACCTCAACGAATGCTGAATTCAGTGTGAATTTCCCGATTCCGATTCCCGTGAAGGAAATAGCGTTAGCAAAAATACGAATGTACCATAGCTGGCCTAATATCGGATATGGTGGTCAACAACCGAATAATTCATTGGTGTTTGCGAATAATAATAAACCCGATGGAACTCCAGACTGGAACGTTGTTTCAATACCATCAGGGTCATATCAAATTGAACAAATCAATGCTGAATTCCAGCGTAGAATAAAATCTATTACTGGAGCAGAATCGAAAATTGCTATAACGGTTCATGAGCCGACATTATCATCTGCGATCGAGAAAAACTCACCTAATTATGTCGTAGATATCTATCAGAGTTCAATAAGAACTATACTAGGATGGCCTGAAATACCACCTGAGGGGTATCAAATACCCGAACCCGAAAAGTCTTATTATGTCACAGACGAAAAATCATATCATGAAATCAACCCATCATATCGAGATGATTTGTATAGCATAAAAAATGCAAAAATAACCGATAGATTTATCTTTACCGATAACAATACCATGCAATGGGATTTTGTTTTCGAGAAAACCCTTGATTGATTCGTTACCATTGCATTTACGTTAAAATACGTCATTGATTACTTCGGTGAGATTAATCGATTACATAAAACACAACTAGAACGACTACGACGGAGCATTCAGGAGCATCTCTCTGATATAACAAAACCACGTGATGAGATCAGAAAATATGTTGAGATATCAAATCAACTTGTATCCGATATGGAATATATCAACAAACGAGTAATTCAGGCGATAATTAATGACAAAAATGGGGATAAAGAAAAATTCCTAACCGATCATAATATCACAGAGGTCGATTTACCCGATTTTAAGTTTCCTGGGTATAATGCAAATAAACTAAAAAAATCTGGTTATGATCTTATTCAAGAAAACTTTTCTTTGATACTCAATAAATGGAAACAACAAACAACTGTCCTCAAACATAATAACGACCCAGATGGAGGCGGCAGACATATCGCTCCTCAAAATGTGAATATAACCTCAGTGATAGCATTGAATTTAGTATGTGATGTTATCGAAGGAAGCTATCAAATAAATCTCGAGCGATCAAATCAAGCTCAGCAGGGATATATTTTATATTCATTTGCACCAACAGCTCCTAAAGAATTTCTAATTATTGAGGATCCAACTAATTCAGTCTATATGCGATGTCATAATGATTCACTGACGAGAATTAATTTTAAACTAACTGACCAGTCCAATAATCTGATTGATTTACAAGGCGAGATCCTACAAATTAGTCTGTTTGTGAAGTCCTAAGGACTTTCATCGTAAATGATTTTCATTGTTAACCCATAGCAGCAGAGGGGGGCGGACTTGATAAAATATTTGGTAAACCCATAGCAGCAAAGGGGGCGGCAACAACGACCATGGCATCTCAAGCATGCCTTTTTTTTACGATTTCGAGGAAGCCTTAGTTTGCCAAATCGACGCTTGTCGGATTAACGTTTCGAGGAAGCCTTAATTTTCCGAATAGATGCCTAAAAAGTTGTCGGATTCGCCCCCTCTGCTGCTTAAACGGTCAACAAAAACCGTCCGAACATATTTTGCACGAGTACGGCCAAAACCAAATAGCGCATATATACCATCGTTTATCAACGTTTATGGGGCGTGATCAACATGTTGATACTGGTCTACAAATATCGCAATATGATTTTAAAAGTTTGTATCCGATTTATTACTTTTCACTTGAACATCTCGATTTAACCTGACAGTCTCGTTGACATATATTTCCGAGCTCGTGTAAACCGAGGTGCTATCTCTCAGTACAGCAAAATTGCTGTCATTCTCAGCGACAAATCTGTGTTACTCGAAGGTGGAGGTGAAAGAATGAGAGTCATTGACACACTAGTAGAAAACATGTAAACAATTAGATCAGTCTCATTATTAATAAAATATCATACAATCACGTTAATGTAACTCTGATTGCTGGTCAGGTGAAGCAACTACGATCGAATAACGCACGTACATGTGGAGCAGCAAGAACATTAAAACAAGATCAGATTGCTAACGGCGGACCAAATAAGTTGTTGCTGACTAAAACGCAACTTAAGCATTTGTGCTTCAGTAGTAAAGACCGAAAACTAATAATAATAAGAAGAAGAATTAGAATACTACTAATAATACTACTAATTTATTTAATATGAATGTTCAACAAGCCTTTGAAAAGTATACTTCGTATAGTGGTAGTGTTATAGTCCTTACCTGGACATAGATTTGTCTGACATTCCTGAGACGATGAGTTATTTCCAATGCAGTCCCTGCCGTGTTGATGGCCGTTCAGAAACACACACTGTCTGCTTCTAAACTGAATACCGCCGCCGCAAGTTTTGGAACAGGTCGTATAGTTATTCCATGCTGACCACACACCGTCCACTAATCATTAATAAAAAATGTTATGATGTGCAATAAATGATTACTATATGCTTGAAATTGTAATTATTACGTTTAAAATTAAGATTAGTTATGCACAAGAATATTTTGAGTATTCTATTCTCCAGGATTAAAATGAAATTTTATTAATCATATCGTATAATAAATTTGTAGTCTATACCATGGATAAAATACAATTACAGAAAGTTCACAAGTTATCAAGCATTTTGAAGCATGTGTTGACACGAAGATTTGGTTGAGTATTGCAATATTTTAAACATGTGATATATTAACTTCATGTTTCTTTAAAATGTATTCCTGATTGTATCAATAAATGTGAATGTTTATTTATACCAATTCACACACACACACACACACACACACACATACACACACACACACACACACACACACATATATATATATATATATATATATATATATATATATATATAAAATCGATTAGTTGCATATTTCGATCTTCCTTTCGACTGTACTGTTTATTAGAGACAAAATGTAGACCAAGACAGTTATACAAGTATTTAAATTGATAAATAGCAAATAGATTATTAAATCATGTTTCATGTTATACTCTTTTGTATTTTCTTGTGACATATTAAAATATATTGTAACCAGGGCATGGTCCTGCATTGCAAGGTTCAGTTGTGGAGTTAGCACCACAAAATGTTGCTCCATGAGGGGCTGCTGGATCGTTAAATAGACAGCTCTGGTTCCTTGTATGTGTATCATTATCGCATGACACAGAACACGTGAAATAGTTACTCCAATCAGACCATTTTCCATCAACTAAAGTAAACATGAATAATTAGAAAATAAAAATATCGAAATAAATTTACAACTTGGTTTAAAACCTTTCCACCCGAAACCTGAAAAGTTCTTTATTTTGTTTTATAAAAGACGAGTGTTATACAAATCACCCTGGAAATCGGTATGGACTATTTGATCTTAGCATTGACTATTTGATATTAGCGTTGACTATTTGATATTAGCATTCGCTAACAATTATTTCAGCTACATATTTCATTTTTGACAATTGAATTATGTATACTTTTTAATGAGGATTGCTCACATTATTTCACTCCATGCCAATCCTTAAAACAGTACGGATACATTTTTAGACGATGTGAACTAAGAGGCGTGTTTATGCATAAGGTATATTGAATGTCGTGCTGTATGATGTCACATTGGAAACTATATATATATATATATATATATATATATATATATATATATATATATATATATATATATATATATATATATATATATATATATATATATATATATTGCGAAATAATTGATTTTTACCTGCATTGGTAATGGTTATATATAACGACATATTTTTCTGACCAAGTGTAGGTCCAGTTGGATATTTAAAAGTTCATAGTGATCTCCTATTTTCGTCTGAAAGTTGTATGATAACTACTACGGATTGCGATCATCTTGTTTAATGTGTATAATGATTTCATCAATATTACATATATCATCTTTGTGATATGCTCTACACCTGTTCTACTTTTTATAATAACCCTATTTGTAAATTTGTTTTTTGGTGACGCTCGATTTATGTTATAGACGCGTGCATGAGTTTATGGCGAAAACCAAACTTGGTTTAAATGTTTGTTTGTCTCTAACAGAAATGACTGAACCCTTTCGTATTCGTAATAATGGAATCGATATCAAATACCGGACTGATGGAAATCTCTTAAATCTGGTGATACTTCTGGCAGCGACAAAGTTTAAAGAACCGACTGTTCGTGATTTTTTTTTTGCTGATCACTGTTTCCTGAATGTCAACTCTTAGTCGGAAATGCGACAAATCTAGGGATCATTTTTCGTCAGCTTATGACGAATTTGATCCCCTCGAACAGTAATCAGTTTGATAGAGATCATTCATCACCAAAAATGCTGTACGTAGCGATTAATATCCGAGTACAAGGGCAAACCCGCCTAGCAAAGTCCTAGTGGACCTATCTCAGCCACACGTTCTGACGTTCAGCCAATTTCGGTTAAAATAATTGCAAAATTGACAAAGCAAAATTGCTTTATGGCAGGTTACATGCAATTGTTGAAAGCGCAGAGGGATCGATCTACAAACAAATTTCAAAGTCTATGACGCCATTGTTTACCAATCTAGCTGTATGCTTGGGAATTCTGTATGTTGTACAGATAATATGCTTCGAAGTTGAACCATTTTCACATGAATGACCAATGCCTTTAATCGAAAACACTGCGGCTGTTATGCAAAAGCATATACTGTTTTCTACGTCTGACTAGATTATCGCTGCATATATAACATTCTACGGCATTAGGACATAATCATTGTACAGATGTGTACATTGGAAATCTAAAACGTTGCGCCAGAACATTCCACTATGAATGAGGAAAATCATATATCTGTCACAGAATTAGGCGAAAATTAAATTTATTTTCTTCTTGATTTACAAACTAATCGTACCATTTTTTTTGTTTCGTCGTACATGCGTTGCCTGGGGTGAATAAGTGGTTTTTCCCAAAGTAAGCGGCGTGTAACGATTTGCATGTGCCTGATTTTGAATTACATGAAATCCGGAACATTTGTTTCACGTAGTGCACAGTAATCGTGCCGTGATTTCTGCTCACCTATTTGAGGGTATATAAGGCAGAATATTTATGATCAATATTACGGGACCTAAAGTATCTAATCACAGGATAGATAGCTCGCCTTTCAATCTCCAGCCAAAGGGGTGAGTGTTAAATTTATATTTCGTTTTATTGTGAATTTTATTCAGTTTATCATTTCATATAATGATGTCTTTATTGCAATGCAGATTTTAAACGTGAATATTTGGAATTACTAGTCACTATTAGACTTTAAATGCAATAGCGTGATCTAAGGTTTAGATTATTTTTTGAGACAACTATTATTAGTCTGGTTTCTTCATTGTAGCTGATAACGCATCTGATAGCGTCTCTGATAACGCATCTCTGATAACGTCTGATAACGCATCTGATAACGTCTGATAACTCATCTGAAAACATCTCTGATAACGTCGGCTGATAACATCTCTGATATCGTAGCTGAAATTGTTGCTGATTTATTGTGCAATCGAATTGAAGTATCTGACTGTCTGTCTGTCAGATTGTCTGTCCGTCTACATCTGTCGTGACGTGTAAATATCCGGAAATCTAGAAGTCCGAGTGTCGGAACTGTCTAGAGTTGTAAACATCCGGGGTGGCATCTAGGGTATTGAGGAACGTTAGTTCTAGTAGATGTTGTATGCTGTCTGTACGTATAACTGTGGTGGATCCGTGAAGGGCAAGTGACCGATAAAAGTATTGTGTCAACCCTAGGTTTTCGGAGAAACTGGGCGGCGATTCAACAGGTGGTGAATCGTACGGTTATACAGGGTCGAGACACATGTGTGTGTTGCAGTTGTAGTACAATTGAATACATTGTTGTATTTACATGGTTACTTCAAATCACAATAGTATTTCAAGGCATTGCATGATTCTCAATAAAAGCTAGCAACTTGATTAAATACATGTATATGTTCGTGCTAGTTGTCGCAATCCATACGTGCGATAGTATAGATTGATGCTTGTGTTTATTATCGTGATTTATACTTGCGTTAATATAACTTTTGTAAAGGATCCTTGGATCTGTGTATAGTCCAAGAGATTCCTTTGTATCTGTGTTTTATTTTGTATTAATATTTCATTTATTCATGTATTGTGAATGGTTGTGAGTGTAATTGTGGGTTGAGCGCAAGAGTTATTGTGTTGATACATCATTATTTTCCATTAATAATTTATTTCATAAATTTATATTTTCTTTCACATATTGTGTTTGTGTTGTTCATTTAATCCACCATTCTCTCGGTAACAATTCTGTTACAATATCTACTGGTCTTAGTACTTGCCCCGGTGCTCGACCCTGTCTTGGAAGTGATATTGCACTGAAAGTACATTGCCAATAATATGGATCTGTTCGTGAATATTACTACTGACATAAAAGTAGACTATTTTATCCTGTTGTTGAACAAACATCTGTGACTGTGAACAGTTTATTCTAAGCAAACTACACACTAGTACATTGTCATTGAGATACATCAAGAGATCTAGTCTCACTTTATCGCTGCTGGTTAACTTCAGCAAGAACTGTGAAGTTCCTCCCGACATTATTTGTCCTTCACAATGGTTTTAGTTCAGTTGACACTCAGACACATGACAGCGTATGACGGACAGTAAAATTCCATTGGCTATAGACTACGCCAAACTCAAGAAACAAACTGTTACGTCTACAGATCACTAGATCGGTTTTGGAATAGGGTCTTGAGCATCATCAAATATTTTAAAACCAAATAAATACGGTGATGATATTACTAATTTTGATGGATTTATTAATAATTTAGTTGCGTACGATGATGTAATGCTAGATAAACAATCAAATCCAGCTAGAATATTTTCTTGAAGTAGACATAAAAATACTGATGTGTTTTATGTTACTCGGCGGTAGACGCAAATACCTAAATAGATACTGTACTATTGTATTCTTGCGTAAGGGAGTTGATACACAAATAGATTTGCCGTTATTTGTTTTCAGTTTCGTAGGACGCTTTAGTTTACCAAACGTTGTAGGGTTCACCCTCTCTACTACTAAAACTAGCTAGCAATTGATATCGCAGATGTTTTTGTGGTTGGTTTCTTCAGCGCTGATAAAGGTCTTCCCCAGATATCAATGATGTTATTGTAAAACTATCTCTCTCTCTAAAATCTTTGATTTCCAGCGATTGCTAGTGTATTCATTTACGACGACATGTGGTGGTTCTCCAGATGTTGAAATAGCATCAAGGACATTCAATACTTCGCTGACGCATATTGGTGGATCATTCATTTGTTGCGTTGGTAGCGTAGAATACCAACGAGGAGTTTTTAAGCGGTTTATATAGCGGTTAAATTCCTTCGGTGGTGCTAATCCATATGAATAAAAAAAAACAATTGCACGTGGATCAATCCCGTATGCAACCCAAAGGGTTCCGGGTCCGGTGCTGTTATCGAGATTAATGATGCCGGTTTCAACGCTGTTTGGTTGTGTCGGTAACTGATCTTTCATAAAGACACCTCTAAAGTTTTTAATCGCGAGTTTTTTAGTAGCGTCGAGTAAATCAAAATTGGACAACGGAACCAAAGGTTCCCGAGTTAATAAACCGTTCCTGGTAGTCTTAGACCCTTTCCGCTATACTATGAATACGGGGTTCCTGGCAGTCTTAGACCCTTTCCCTTTCTTTTATATCCCTTCCCAGTTGCTTTCTTTAGTGACATTCCTGCCGCGGTACCAATGGCTCCTAACGCCGCCGCTTTAGCTACCGCTGGGGCAGCCGAAGCAATCAATGCTGGTAACGCAGCTAACAACGGGAATATACCGCCTGCTTTTTTCATGTCACTGATCGCAGCTGCAGAGAGAGTGATCTGAACGCCTTTTTAATCTTTGAAAGCATCATTGAAGTGTTTTACTTGACGAGTTGTCAGTGATAATTTATTCTGACCACCAGTCATCTGATTGGGTTTCAGTGTTATTGTGGTTCCGCATTTTTTAGCTTATTCCGATTGCAATTTCTTGAGTTGACTTGGAGTTAACGCAACACTAATATAACTGTATTTCATTATACAATAACAGATTGATCTAATTGTTACATGTTTTTGGACCACTACATGTTTTCTACTGGTGCATCTACCCCTCTCATTCTTCCGCCAACACCTTCGAGTAGCATTGATTTGTCACTGAGAATGACAGCAACCGCTCTGTAATTCGGGATAAGAACAACATCACCCGCCGCATTAGACGGACGCTTTACATTAGGTCTAAAGTGTATATCAACGACGGATTGCCTTGTTAAATCAAGATGTTCCAGCGGAAAGTAATAAATCGGATATAAGCTTTTAAAATCCAACTGTGATATTTGTAGACCAGTATCAACATTTTGATCGCGCGCCATATATGTCAACAACCGATGATACACGCGTGCAATATGATTGTTCTCGTAATCAAGTTGTATATCCTCGGATGGTTCCTGTTGGCCGTTTATTCTCAGCGAGACTTCTTTAACGCCTAACTGATCAAATATTATATAGCTACGTGTTTGATTGTCTAATCGCGTTCTATCCTGTAGCGCAACAAATATATGACGTGGAGCTGAAACACCTTGTCGCGCTGCCAGGTGCTATGTAAATGTACCAGTAATATCAGAATCTATAGTATCTGTAGACACCGATAACCAACTTAACAACGATTTTCCTCCTTGGTCCATAAATGATAGTAATTTCCCCTCTGTGGTGATTGATGGAGTCAACACTGGCATCCACAGTTATAATTCTGATAATTTAACTTTACCGGCGGGAGCATCAGCACCATGCCAAATTGCACCATAATCAGTACCCTTTCGCACGAGTACTACCGTATGCTTTGCTCAATAGATGACTTTTCGGACATTTCTGCATAATCCAAATATATGATGTAGTGGAATCGCACATGAAAATTGTCGATGCGCTCATTGTAACATTGCTTTCCGTGTTGCAAATCCTAGATTATAATAGAGATTAACGCTTCCGACAATGTCAAACGCTTTAGCTGGTCTATCTCTGTGTTCATAAGAATCAGCTGTTGGTTGTAGATCGGATGCAGTAGCTCGTGGTGTTCGTATTTTAATATACGGAGAGTGATTAGGATTATCAGTAATATCCTTAGCAAACATCATAAATGGACCCGCCGATTTTGTATAATCGTCAGAATATCTTGCTAACCCTATTATTGTTGTAGCAACATCAACATCATTCTCAGTGGTTTCAATTTCTTTTCCATCTATGAGATATCTAGCGCTAGTAAATAACGCCATGATCCCATTGTTGACAAATCCCACTCGGATAAGTGGGTCATTTGTGTATGGTGTATTATCTGCAACATTTGTTACAAGTTCTCCTTGTACTTCGATAAATGCTTCACAAGGTAAAAAGTATTTACTGGTATCATGAACTTGAAGCTCAATTCTTGATCGAAGATCTGCTTGTATTGCGTGATAGGCATAAAATTGATAATCGCGTACAGAATCATCTTTACGCACTGGGGCGTCCATATCAAACGCTGGATCAGGTGACCGTTTGAACATTATATATATCTCCTTGATTTATCAGCGTCTAAATCATCGACGTCGTCGTGGTGTTTTTTTTAAGCCACTTTCCACTATCATATTTGCGGTTATGTTATCTTGGGTATTAGTCATCAGCGACGCTAGTTTCTGATCCACTGCGTTATTTACTATTTTACTAACACTCGCGGGCATTTCCGCTGTAGATGGTAACGGTCCCGGTTTCTTTCGCCGTCGAACTAGCGCTGTTAGTTTATCCCGAGCAGCCGAAAATGCTTTCCCGGCGGCATCTCCAGCAGCGATAATACCCTTATCACGAATAACATCAATGGCTTTCATCAATAACTGTTTTGCTAGCGGCGCTACTTTTGGAGCCATTCTTGCAAATAACCCTGCAATGGTATTACCGAGACCATCACCATAGTATGTTCTATAAACAGGAAATCGTGAGTTTACTACATAGACGCTGGCTGGTTTATCATGGTTGTAGTGTATGATCATCTTATTTAAATGATATTTATCTAATGTTGAAATAATGTCCAATTCAAAGGATTTTCTGTCATGGTGATTAATCACTTTGATAACCATGGTGATCTGTAGGATTTTCAACTAACTCGTCGATGAAATCTGGATATGTTGCAATGTTCATGATGCCACCTTGAAATAACCGCATGCAGATATCAGCTGCTTCATTAATTATTTTCGGTGAGTTATTTCCGGCTCGTTTTCCTCCGATGAGAACCTCTGATCGTTTTATATCACCAAGAATATTACCAGGACAACTAACTAGACCTGAAAATCTTCGATTTTCCCCTGAAATTCCACCCCAGAAAATCCCTTCCCGCTACTATAACCAATTGCTGCATCCAGTGTTTCTAAATCTGTATTTTGTAAGTAATCAAGAGTGTCATCTCTATCATCATCTTCATCTCGAACAGGTGTATACAATGGTCCAAGCGAAGCTTGGGGTGGTAGTTGTTGTTGAGGTTCTTTTTGTTGTTGAGGCGAGAAAGATATTTTCTTTGAATATTGCTGTCGCTTTCTTTGCAATTTTTGCGGTTTTTGTTGTTGTTTAAACTCTTCATATTGATTATTCACTGTATCCACCGCATTGATATATTCTATGTATGATACATCTTTATTCTTATAAATTTGACTTATTTTAGTTTTGATTTTGTAGAATACATCAGACAAATGAGCTATATCTTTAATATACTTATGATGTTCTGGTTTCAACATTTTTTTTCTGTTTTCATATGTCGTAACAACAAGCGCAGGAATTTCTGCTGGATCAGTCTTATCAATTGCTGCTAACCCTTCCTCGTTAAATCTCGCGCTTAAATAATCTACTGTTGTTTTTGATCCAGGTGGATCACTGACATCACCGTTGAGTTTTTGTACAGCTTGTTCTGTTTGTTCAGTTTCCGCTGCTGTATTTTCAAGTTCACCAATAAGAGGCTTTTCTTTTCTTCGTTCGTCCTTGGGAACATCCCCCCATATAGCTCGCTCAGTAGCTGATGTTATCCCTTTTGCTGCTTCCTTTGTTGCTATAGTAACCGGTTGAAATAACTGTTCAGATCCCACGGAAAGGTCAGTCTGAAGACTGCCGATTTTGTAATTTACTCCTGACAGAATCACGGACGGGTATATATTTTTGATAGCCGCCAGTCTCTCTCTCGCCAATCGAGTGGTTAATGCTTCATTTACCATTATTGAAATCGTAAACAATCTTTCAATTTGAATCTCGAAAGCGTCGAATTCAATGTTAAGTGAAAAAGTCTACGGGAAATCCTATGTTACATCGGGCATTTGACCCGACCGAGACCACGTTGATATTTTGGTGTTTCGTGGTGATATTTTGGTCGAATTTGCTGATTTTTGTTGAATTTTTGTTAAATCTTGTCAAAAAAAGCGGCGAACTCAATGATAAGTGAAAAAGTCAACAGGAAATCCGATGCGAAATCGGGCATTTGATCCGACCGAGACCACTAAAAAAAGCGTCGAAAAACCATCAGCACGGACAAAAAAGCACCAAAATCAGACAAAAAAAAGTATTTGCTATGAAATTTTCAGTAATAAAATATTTTACTATGAAATTTTACAACTTCCTTGTAGTAAAACATTCATTGATAAATGCCAGTATATTATTTCACCGCTATTATTGACTAAAAACCGCTGTCCGAAAGGGCTTTTCATTTTCTTGAATTAACGTCCTTATATTTCTAATCTTCGAATTAACCTCCTTTTTCAATTCATAATCTCGCCCCAATTCTTTTCGTATTCCTTCCACGATAACAAATAACGGGACAAACACACTTACGTCACTACAAAATGCAAGAGAGTCCCGAATAGAATTCTGGATTTTTTTTATTAGCGCATACTTCTTTGGCAGCATATATTTGTTAGTGTTAATACCGTATTCTATATCTTGAAAGTCAGACATAATTTGGTCAGGGTTCAAATTGTCAGATAGTTTAATCTCTTGATTTTTCAATTTTGAAATTTCAGCTATAATCCTATTCATATTTTCAGAATTCATATATTATAATACATATTTCTAATACGAAAAAAAAATTGAGGTCAATTTTGTATGATCATATCGTAGCAGTTCTTGGAATTTAAATCATAACAGTTTTTTGAATTCATATCATAACAGTTCTTGGAATTTATATCATAATAGTTCTTGGAATTCATATAACATCAGTTCTTGGAATTCATATCATAACAGTTCTTGTAATTCATATCATAACAGTTCTTGGAATTCATATGACATCAGTTCTTGGAATTCATATCTTAATAGTTCTTGGAATTCATATCAGAACAGTTCTTGGAATTTATATCATAGCAGTTCTTGGAATTCATATCATAACAGTTATTGGAATTCATATCATAACAGTTCTTGGAATTTATATCATAATAGTTCTTGGAATTCATATCATAACAGTTCTTGGAATTTATATCAAATAGTTCTTGGAATTCATATAACATCAGTTCTTGGAATTCATATAACATCGGTTCTTGGAATTTATATCATAATAGTTCTTGGAATTTATATCATAACCGTTCTTGGAATTTATATCATAATAGTTCTTGGAATTCATATCACATCAGTTCTTGGAATTCATATCACACCAGTTCTTGGAATTCATATAACATAAGTTCTCGGAATTCATATCAAATCAGTTCTTGGAATTCATATTCATATCATAGCAGTTCATGGAATTACTGAAGGATCATATAACAGCAGTTTTTGGAATTCATATCATAACAGTTCTTGGAATTCATATCATAACAGTTCTTGGAATTCATATCATAACAGTTCTTGGAATTCATATCATAACAGTTCTTAGAATTCATATCATAACAGTTCTTGGAATTCATATCATAACAGTTCCTGGAATTCATATCATAACAGTTCTCGGAATTCATATCATAACAGCTCTTGGATTTTATATCATAGCAGTTTTTGGAATTCATATCATAATAGATCTTGAAATTCATATCATAACATTTCTTGGGATTCATATCATAACAGTTCTTGGAATTCATATCATAACAGTTCTTGGAATTCATATCAAAACAGTTCTTGGAATTTATATCATAGCAGTTCTTGGAATTCATATAACAGCAGTTCTAAATCAATAACGAACAGATGTGATGACGTCAATGGATCGATCACAAAGCCATGAACGAATCCATATACCTTCGTGTATGAAACAAAACCAAATACTTAAAAGAAAGAAAAAAAAATACAATTATTTGTAAAACACTAAATATTTTATTCGTTTTCTTATCCACTGAGAAATAATCGGAAAAAACCATTGAGATCTATAACTCTTTCATAGGCTGTAAATATACCTACATGAGTTATATCCCTTGGTGTTATATAGAATAATGCAAAACATGATTAGACATGAACGAACTGTAGTTTTTGTTCAGTCCTTTTTGAAATCGCCGTCTTGGTTATATTGTATGCAACGTTTCGTACTGAGGGTTCACAAATACCGAAATATTTACCGGCTGCAGTCATTGATTGAAATATTATCTCCTCGTTAGTTGCCGTATTAAATGATTTGACAGGTCTCTTCCCAACGGATTTAAAAGTACCAGTTTTCCCAGATGTAGTATTCTCACTTTGTGTAACAGCTCGTAAATTATTCAAAGAATTATCAGTCTTAATCCCATTTATGTGATCAATAACAAGACCATCTTTGATCAATCCATTAAACACCTCGAAGACTAATCGGTGATTATGATAAGTTTTCTTTCAGGTGCCAAACACCAAATACCCCTGATTATTCATAGCACCAACTGACTTCTTCAGCCAACGATTTCTGACAATACCGTCACGAGACGCTTTATAATCACTGATCACGGGATGCGGTTGAAATTCCTGGTTCATTTATATACATAATACTTTGTTTGTCTAATTCATTATTTGGTTGAGATATATTATTGGAAAATCTCTGAACGTAATCCTGTGGAGTTCTTATGATCTTGTCGTTAACGCTGTCAGGTTCATTGATGGTGTTTTTAACTCGTTTGTCATAAAATCGCTTCAACTCTCTGTATCGTTTACCACCGCAACCCAGACACAACTGTGATATTCCTCTAACCCCTACCCCACATTGTATGCAAGGTAGGGGTCCATTACTTCCTCGACGAAAACTTTGCATATGATACCCACAGAACTCCTTTCTGCATGATTTGTTACACGGGGTTACTGATCCAATCATAAGCCATTTGCAATGATTCATTATATAATAAATTCTCTATATAAATACTTGTTTTAATTATAACATGAAGGAATTCGAGAGATTATCGAAAATTACGCCTTGGAAAAATGCTAAATTTAATCTCGATAGAGTCTCTGATAAACCAAAGAGCCTAATAAATGAAAGAACTATGATAAGTAAAATCAGTGACTGTTTTAATGAATTCAAACACGATGGAGCATCTCATTGTTGATCAACATTTCGAATTCATGGTAGTGTTGATGCTACCATGAACTACAAACGTGCAGCATTGATAATCTCACATCTTACGCGGAAAAGGTATTTTTTTAGAGTGAAATTTATTATCCGTTCAGACGCGGGAGATTGGATTATCAGGGATAAATTTGAACCCATCTTGAAGGATAAAAGAACCGTCGTTGTGAGTCGAGATTCCAAACTAGGAATTCTGACTGGAATTGACAGACCGTACCATGAAAGATCTTATCCTGTAACAGCAGTTGTTTATGGGATATATTTGTTAAATGATAAACCGAGTATTGAAAAACTAAAAACCATGAAACTGTCCTTGATGACTTCATCATTGACTTCGTCAAGAATGAATTGTGAAGCAGGACGAATAATAGAACACTTCACAAATGCATCCCGGGGAAACAAATTGACTGATTTAAGACGCCAAAAAATAAATAAATGGGGATTAACAGTTCGGAAAAAAGGAGCATCGATTCAGGATATAGCTGAATTAGAAAAATCATTAAGATTTCCAATAACCGTAGCGATGATAACCGGGGAAGTATTATACGAATCGAAATATAAATCACAAGGAACTCCAATCAAAATTATTGATCATAACGAACACGCATGGACACCTGCGGTAACAATATTCCCGCGAAATAGAACAATAAAGTATATACCCGAAGAATTTTCCGCTCCAGAATTCTCTGAGAAAAAGTTGTTCGATGCTATTTACCAGTTGAGTAAAAACGATCCGGTGTCAGTGTGGTGACTTCACAGTGTTGAAAACCCCGAGGGTGGATTTGATCAGTTTGTAAGATCCTATGGAGAATTATACCGTACCGAAGCCCTCCATGACAAGATGAAACAGCTAGCTAGTAGTTTCATGAAGAGTTTCGACGATGAACAATTACTAACAAATTGCTTTACAATTCCGTAGGTTGCGTCTCATTTTGCGAGAAACAGAAACTCGTGGAAACCAACAGGAGCTGAATTTCTCACAGACATCGAATCAAGCTGCATCGAATATAACCACGGCGGATTATGGAATACAAAATACGACCCTAACAATATTATTTCGGTTGATATAGTCGCGTGTTATCCCGGGAGTTTTTTAGGTTACGGAGAAACCGCTAAATACTTCAAGCGATTTGGACATCCAAGCCATGAGATGGCACGTGTTGCGATTAATGGACCACTACCCTATTTTGATTTAACCTGATTTGCTCGTGTGGTATCATTTGAATCGGCTAAATGACTTCATCCGTGTTGTTATGACTGGATTGGTAGACATATGTCTGCGAAACAATGGATGTCAATGTATATGATTGATTGTACCATGCTGCTGATATCGCTGATTGTCAGTGAAGCAATTATATCATATCGAGCACAGACTGAAGTCTGGTTACCACCACAACCTGATCTAGATAGTATAATCAGCGAACAATGACAACAATTCTCGGATCTCGACGAAGAATATATCATGAATTGGTCCAAACTGTTATATGAAATCAGAAACAAAGACGCAAAAGATCTTGGTAGAAGAATAATTGGTAAATTCACTCAAGGTGGTAAAAACGACGATGGACTATATTCTTCACGGTCGATTATAGATGATGCTGAATACGATTTTATAATCGCGGTTGTAACATCTAAGGGCATATATGTCGATCGTAGAGACGCCTTCTTGTCCGATGGAACCAAATTGGGTACAATTGTTACTTACAGCGATGGACACAGTCTTCAGTATACACATTTGAGAGCATCTATGCTCTTTATTTTCGATGATAAATAGATTTCCTGACACCGCAGTTAGAGTCGCCACTGATTAATTTTACATAGACATGAAGCACAGAAAGGCAGTAGCTGAATTCACAAATTCCGACGAGAGATGGGGATCATGGAGAATTAAGCGGGAAATACCGTGTGATTATTCAAAATCAGCAGATGTTACGATTGAAGATAAATACTTGAAAAGCAATCAGTGTTCAGAACTATCTAACGCACCGCAGATATCTGATCCAATATGTAGATATAAAAGAGTTGATTTAAACGGTTGTGGCGGGTCAGGAAAGATGACTCACGCGATTGAGTTATTTCGTGGGAAATCAAACATGATTGTGTTAACACAAACACGCAGACTTGCCAGAGAGATGAAACAACGAGGGATTAATGCTTCACTTATCATAGCTTCTTTCGATGGAAAGGTGATGAATGGACTCCTGATCGAATGGGTGAGAAATCCCCAGCGTCATAATTTGGGATGAGATATGCACGGTGTCATTAGATGTATTACGAAAGTTTCTCGAGTGGTTATTGCACGCGAATACAAAGGTCGTCATGTGCGGCGATCACGGCCAACCACCACCATTTGTCGGTTTATCTCCGCATGATTGGCTAAAGAATTTCGTAGACTATTATGAAGAAATTAACACCGATTATAGAGCACTTGACGAACAATTACGCGAGTTCAAAAAAAATAATCAGATTACAACCTGATAGAATTCAATGTGAAATAGCGCGTGAAATAATTTCGGAAACTACCATGAAAGATTTCTGGGAAGCGTGGAGATCAAACGATTTGATAATCGCAAGTAGAAAGATAGTCAGAGACACACTTCAGATGAAGTTATTTGAAACACATAAAGAAAAATCCAGTGCCGTTGTGTTATAGGCCTTCGGATACACGAAAGCCAAATATTGAAGATGATATTCCAGGACAGTGTGAAAAGCAGAATTTAGTGCTAAATGATATTGTGCTGGTTGATATCAGCGTCGTCGAAGATGCATTGCGTGCTGATAAATCCCCGTGGACGCTAGGGTACGCAGCAACAACACATTCTTCACAGGGATTGACTATATCCGATACAATTATTTGGATAGTGGATAATCACATCGAGTGGTCGAATTTAATTTATCTCGCAGTGTCCAGAGTACGAAGAATAAATCAACTTCAAAGAGTTGTCTTGACAGAGTCAGGAGATGATAATGACACTACAATCAATGATACTGTCACTGGTGATTTCATCACTAAGAACATAATCAGAAAAAAAACTATCTGGTTATAAACAACAGTATAAAAAATAATAGAGAATTTGATATTGATGCTGAATTAATAATCGCGCTGAAGCAACAACATAATAATCACTGCGTGAGTTGCAATTGTATAATGCGCTGGTGCTGGTCGGATCCTCGACAATTTACCGTAGACAGAAAAGATAGCGGCGTAGGTCATACTAGAGATAATGTGATGCTGACCTGTCTTGAATGCAATAGACGAAGAGGTGCTAGTTAAGACCACGTGGTGGTAATTCAGTATCCTCGGGTATCACCTTTAGTTGTTGTCGAGTAAATCCACGCTGAGGGGCAGTTGAATCCAATCTATAGATTGCTGGTCTACCCGTAAATCGTGTTATACCAGATATTTTATGCGCGGTGACACTCCAAATAGGATCAGTAGCTCTTTTTTTTACCACCTTCGAGCTGTCCTGGTTCATATAAATACCTCACAGTGACATTACCGAGAATTGGTTCTTTTGAAAAATCTTTTTGCGGTTGTACGGGTATATACTTCTATCTAATGGCGTTGTAAGGTTTCATGTTTATTGTTCGAGTAATCTCGTTATTCAGAGCAGTAATCACAGCTGGTAATCTCTTGACCCATTCACGGGATCGTTTATATTGAATAAATTCTTTAGCGTATTGATATCCAAAAAACCGCTCAGCAAGTGTACGATTAAATCATTCAACAATCGCCTGAACGCGATGTAATGCAGTATGCCCTCGTCTGATGGTTACATTATGATGTTTCATTGTTGATAACACTGCACCCTGAAATTCCTTGCCAGGATCAGCTTGTAATAGATTTGGCCAGTGCAGAGGACCCCTTTGATAAATCCTTTCAAACGCAGAAGCCACTTCAGTTGATGATTTTGTTTTTAACGGGTCTGCTTGTTTGTATCGACTCGCAACATCATCTACGTTTAAGGCGTATTTGTAACCACCATCATGCGGCAGAAATAATATATCAGCTTGATGAACTACATTAAGAACGGTCACATCAAAATGCGAGTAGTTAATTTGTTTAGGCGGGGGTAGATAAATTTGCCTTATCGCCTGTTTGGATAACCAATTAGCCGCAGTGGTATCTTTTACCTTCGCGGCGCTAGCGAGTTTACCAATTGCTGCTTTACCCCGCCAGTATCCGCTTGGAGAATAGTAAATAGATTCCATGTTGTTATTAATTATCGGCACCTAACATCAATTTACCTTTTATAGCCGATTTTACGAACCATGAAGCCAATTTTTCTTTGAAAGATTTATCAGTGATCGAATTCAACGCATGAATTAATTTTACATCTGCGAGATGTCTGTTTTGCAAATTACTGATTTTATAAGCGACATCATGAGCATGACATGCTTTATCAATGGCGTTTATTGGATATTCACCCGGTCGAGGTTGGTTTTGATCATGAAGTTTGATATCGAGTCTGGTTCCGGGTCCACAGTAACTATATCCTGGAAGGTGTTTTTCTCCTGGATACATCGCCCATGGTGTCCCTGGAAGTTTAGCTAACCTGGCTGCAATATCACCTCCTCCTTTTTTTTAATCCCTTTGATTTATCAAGGGAAACAAATCTAAATTTCTTTGTACTGCATTGTACACACTTACCAGAAAGTGCTGATCGGTTATGTTTAGTTGTAATCGTCGTCAAGTCGTTTGTACCAGTACGCGCCTTACACTTCACACAATATAGATCCATAATTTATATATAATAACATGAATGTAATTGATTATTCAGCTACCCGACGACGGGAACCTATCAAACACCATGCGATGTTGCCGAATTCAATTAGAACGATTATAATCGGACCATCTGGAAGTGGCAAGACACAACTGTTACTCAATTTAATAACGAGATGGATGAAATGGGACAGGTTGTATTTGATAGCTCCTAGTGTAGACGATCAGCGATGTTACAATGTGTTAAAAGATTTTAATGACAGCACGGTAGAAAAATCCGGCGAGGGTATTATTGAGTTTATAACCGATATCGATGAAGCACCGAGTATTGATGATATTGATGGAGATATTAACAATTTAGTCGTATACGATGATATCATGTTAGATAATCAAAAAAATCCTGCTAGGATTTTTTCCAGATTCAGACATAAAAACACTGATGTGATATATGTTACTCAACGATACACTCAAATTCCGAAGGTGATCAGAGATAACTGCAATTTGTTATGTGTGTTTAACGGAGTTGATACTCATACACTACGAAATATTCATCACATTTGGTGCGGCGGTGATATGGATTATAACCAATTTAGAAATTTATTTAGTCGCGCTCAGTCAGTCCCACATGGATTCGTGACGATAAATTTACACGACCCGAGATCAAGATATCGTGTCGGATTGATAAAATATTTGGTTAACCCATAGCAGCAGAGGGGGCGTCGACAAAAACCATGGCATCTTCGAGGAAACCTTAGTTTACCAAATTGACGCCTGTCCGATTCATTTTTCGAGGAAGCCTTAATTTTCCGAATAGATGCCTATAAAAAGTTGTCGGATTCGCCCCCTCTGCTGCTTCACAATTAGATCTTAGAACCCTATATCCGATTTATTACTTTTCACTGGAACATCTTGACTTAACTAGACAATCCGTCGTTGACGTATACTTCGAAGCTCATGTAACCAATCCTCCTGCTAATGGTGGTGATTACAGAGCAATTGCTTTCATTCTCAGTGACAAATCAATGCTACTCGAAGGTGTTGGTGGACGCATGAGTAAAGTTGATGTTCCAATAGAAAACATGAAGTGGTCACAAAACACGTAGACAATCACATCAATCTAGTATAAAAAAATGTCATATCGTCATGTTAGTGTTATTCTGACTCTTGGTCAAATTAAAAAGTTGCAATCGGATTCAGCTAAAAAATGTTTAACTACGATATCGTTAAAACACAATCAGATGTCTGGTGGTCAAAATAAACTATCACTGATTACTCGTCAGATTAGGCATTTCAATGATTCTAGCAAGGATAAAAAAAGTGTTCAGGTTACTTTCTCTGCGGCCGCGAATAAAGATATGATACAATCAGGTGGCATATGTTCACTTCTCGCTGCGTTACCAACGGTAATTGCCGCCGCCGTCCTCAACGTCGAAATCAGCCGCTCTCGGAGCTGTTGATACCGCCGCTGGGATGGCACTAAAGAAAGCGACTGGGCACGGACACAACAAAAGGAGACGAAAAGTAAAAGGAATGGGTCTAAGACTACTAGGAACTCCGTATTCATGGTACAGAGGAAACGGCCTGAGACTACCAGAGACAATTTACTAGCTCCTTGTCAAATTTTGATTTACTCGATGCTGCTAAAAAATACGCGATAAGAAACTTCAGAGGTGTTTTTATGCGAGATCAATTACGACAACAACCAAACAGCGCTGAAACCGGTATCATTAATCTCGATAACAGCACCGGACCTGGAACTCACTGGGTTGCATACGTCATTGATCCACTTGGGATTGTTTATTTTGATTCTTACGGGTTAGCACCACCTAAAGAATTTATGCGTTATATAAATCAATTAAAAATCCCTCATAAGTGAGGTTCTGGTACTATACGCTACCAACACAAAAATGACCGACCCACCAATAGGTGGCCAAGAAGTAATAAATGTACTTAGCGCTATATCATCATCAAGTAAACCACCCATTAAACCGTACACGAATATACGAGTTATTGCTTCTTAGAGAGATCTTAAATTATAATGATTGATATTTACGGGAGAGCTCTCTCATGCCTGAAAAAACCAACGGGGGAATAACTTCAACAAGAGATGTAAAGAAAAAAATCGAAGATTAAATATCCGAGATATTAAACCTCGCAAATGTGGATCCAAACAAAATAGTCGTATTTCAATACAAACAAGGAAAATTGAAAACGAGTAATGCTTCCTTGACTGATCTTCTAGTTAAAATTAATGGAGTAACTAAACATTCCTTAGCGATGTTTGATTCCACCAGTAAGGTTAAACCAGGGGTTCTTTTTCCAACTGTGATAGATATTATTAACAATCGAGTAAAAACATCCGGTGACACAATGATAGGAGTTCTCGACATGAGCTCAAATAAAATAACCGCACTTGGTAATCCAACATTGGACACTGATGCTGTGACAAAAACATATTTAGATGTGTTAGATAATAAACTAACGATGATATATTGTAAGCATACAACCGCGGATGATGAACTAACGACTATATATGGTGAGCATAAAACCACAGATGGTAAACTAACAATGCTGCGAGCTGAGTATCAATGCCCATTAGGCGCTTTTGGAAACCTCCGTAGGAATTATAGAAAATCGGATGAAACCATGGATAATTTCTTTGGTACTCTGATGACTGTCCCAATGAAATTCTATGATATTAAAGCAAACATTGATACAATTAAACAAACACAGGACAATATTGTTAGTAATTTTCCTGATATCGCGACACGGCTTGATAAAATTAAAATACCACATAAACAAAATATAAATACCGTGTACTCGACACATCATGCATCTTTCGCTTGGAGACCTCACAATAATACTATTAATACTACCGCTGAAGTCAAAGGTTTGACCCTGCTTTAACAAAACAGTTTAAAGTATCATCAGCTACATCTACTAGTGCAAAAATAGATAAGGGTGCCATGGAAACAATTACAATAACCTCTGTCAGTGGTAATTTAGCTCTGGCATCAATGACATACTACGTAGAACTTGTAATTGATTATGCAAATAGTATAATGAATGTCCAACAATACCGATATGATCAAGTCCGCGAGTTTCAAATTAAACTAAAAAAATCTTTTTGACGAAGATACAACGAAGATAAAATAAAATACCTCAGGCGAATTACCAGTGTTGACGTTATTGTGTATTCGGTTTCAAGTGTAATTGCTGGAACGGGTATCTTGTTATCAGCGATAACACCACTAGCACCTGTAGTTGCCACCATTTGTGTGTTATCGGCGACAACAATTACAAGGATTCTTAGCGTCATCACAAAACAAAATATCCACATGCTGTCAACATAAACTACATTGGTATTTAATTAATTTAGATATTGTATCATCCGCGTATTCCAAATTGTCGCTCATTGCATCTAGTCTCGATTACACAACAATATCAGATAACGAATTCTCCGCGATGATGAGCATCTACCACATAGCAACATCAAAATTAGGAAAACAACACAATAATAACAACAACAATCACATCGACAGCGGAATTACTTCAGCAGATAACACCGAACACAAACCCGCAAAAGACAACCATGATCTCAATAACCTTAACCAACCCTGAATTCAGTGTGATTTTTCCCAGTGCGTTACTGGTTAAAGAGATCGCGCTAGCAAAATGACGAATATTTTACAGTTTGCCCAATATTAGATCAAAATCATTTAATGGTCAGCAACCGAATAATTCCTTGGTGTTTGCGAGTAAAAATGATAACGATGGAAACCCGGAATGGAATATTCTTTTCTTACTATCTGGGACTTACCAAATCGAACAGATTAATATTGAATTCCATCGTTGAGTAAAATCTATTTCGGAAAAAGAATAAAAAATCGCTATAACGATTCATGAACCAACATTATCAGTCGCGATTGAAATAAACTCACCCGGCTATGTTGTAAATATCTACCAGAGTTCGATAAGAATTGTGCTAGGATGGCCTGAAAGCCCTCCACGGGTACCATCTTTACAAATACCAGAGCATAAAGAGTCTGATTATATCACGGACAATAAGTCATGTCATGATATCTCAGCTGCAAGCATCCATCCCTATTATATGAAATATTTAACGAATCATGTTAGTTACGATAACGGGAGATGGTTTTTTGAGGGGGATCGGAAGGTGGTTGGCTCATAATGGATCTAGCTGAGGTCTTGTGATATTTCACTTCCCTTAATAATGGATATAAAGAATATCTAAATAAATTACTACAGATCTTTTAAGAATATATTATCGATTTATCGTCAAAAACCTCAATTATCAAATACATGGAAATACTAAGTCAAATCGCACATGATATAGAACTATTTAACATACAGATTATTTAAGTTGTATTAAATGCCGAAGATGGTTCTGAGAGAGTAGAATTTGCAAAGAGATTTAATATACTCGTAGAAGATATTTCAACATTTAAATTTCTTGGGTATAATGCAAACGAACTCAAAAAATCCGTCAATGATGTCGACGATGAGTATTTTCCATTGATACTGACCGCATAGAGAAAAAAAGCACAACCACAGACAACTATCCTCAAACATAATAATGACCCAGACAGTGTTGGACGACATATTGCTTCTTAAAACGTTAATATATCCTCGGTGATTGCAGTAAATCTGGTATGTGATGCTATTGATGGAAGTTACCAAATAAATCTCGTAAGATCAAATCAGGCCCAGCAAGGATACATTTTATATTCGTTTGCACCACTGGTTCCAGCCGGATTTTTAATAATACAGGAACCCGTTAATGCAGTGTATATGCGATGTCATAATGAAATACCTACCGGCTTTATTCATTGATGGAAATACCCTTTGTTCGTTTGCTGTATTAAATGACTTTATAAGTCTCGCATTTTCACGTGTTTTCCAGTTAATCCTCGTTTGGTGTTTTCACTCTGCGTAACAGCTCATAAATTATCCAATCTAATTATTTTGAGTACATCAATATGATCAATAACAAGACCATCCTGGATCCGTCCGTTATATGCATCATACACGAAACGATGACAATAATAAGTTTTCCCTCCAGCGCCAAACATCAAACACCCCTGATTATTCACAACACCAACTGATTTCTTTATTCTGCGGTTTCTGACAATACTGTCCCGAGACGCTTCATAATTGCTAATCACGGGATGCGATTGAAATTCTTGGTTCATTTGTATACTAAATATTATTTTCTAATTCATTACTTGGTTTAATTATTACTTGGGAATCTGTCAATATAGTCTTGAGTTATTCTTATGATCTTGTCGTGGACGCTGTCAGGGATGGAGTTTTTTTATTCGTTTATCATAATAGCGCTTCAACTCTCTGTATCGCTTACAACCAAAATTGAGACATAACTGCGATTTACCACGCACTTCTATCCCACATCGGAGACAAGGAGAGGGCCCAAAACTTCCGTGACGAACGCTTTGTAAATGATATCCACAGAATTCCTTTCTGAATAATTTGTTACATGCGGTTACTGATCCTATCATCAACCATTTGCAATGATTCATTATATAATAAGCTCTCTATTTAAATACTTGTTTTGATTATAAGATGAAGGAGTTGGAGAGATGATCGAAAATTAAGCTCTGGAAAAAATGCTAAATTCAATCTCGATAGAGTCTCCGTAGATACACCAAAATGTCTAATAAGTGATAGAAGCATGATAGGTAAAATTCGTGTTTGTTTTAATGAATTCAAGCGCGATGGAGCATCTCACTTTTGGTCGACATATCGAATCGATCGTAGTGTTGATGCTACCATGAACAACGAAAACGCAGCAGTGATAATCTCACATCTTGACAAGAAAAAGTATTTTTTAGCGTTAAATTCACTATCCCCTAAGAAACAGGAGATTGGATTATTCGAGATAAATTTGAACCAATCTTAAAAGATAAAAGATCTGTCACTGTGAGTAGAGATTCCAAACCAGGAATTCTGACCGGAATTGACAAACCGTAGTACGAGAGATCCTATTCTGTAACAGCTTTTGTTTATGTAATCTAACCGATAAATAATAAACCGAGTATTGAAAAACTAAAAATCATGAAACTATCATCGTTGAATTGTGTAGCAGAACGAATAATAGAACACTTCACAAATGCGATGCGTGGAAACAAACTGACGAATCGAAGACGCAAAACATAAATGAATGGGGTCTAACAGTAAAGGAAAATGGAGCAACGATCCAGGATATAACCAAATTAGAATCATCATTAAGATTCCCAATAACCATAATGTCGATAACAGGTGAAGTATTACACGAATCAAAATATATATCAAAAGGAGATCCAATCAAAATTATTGATCATAACGAACACGCATGGACACCTGCAGTAACACTATTTCCGCGAGATAGAACAATAAAATATATACCAGCGGAGTTCTCGGGAGAAGAATTCTCTGAGGAGAAATTATTTGATTTTATTTACGAGTTAAGTAAATACGATCCTGTGTCAGTGTGGTTACTTCACAGTTTTGAAAACGAAGAGGGTAAATTCAATCAATTTGTGAAACCAAACGGAGAATTATACCGTACTGAAGCCCTCCACAACGAGATGAAACAACTAACTAGTAGTTTTTCAACAGAACACGACGAACAAATATTAACAAATTGTTTTACAATTCCGTCGGTTGCAGCTCATCTCTCGAGAAAAAAAAACACGTGGAAACCAACAAGAGCAGAATGTCTATCAGATATCAAATCAAGATGCATCGAATATAACCATGCTGGATTAAAGAATACAAAATACGAACCCAAAACTTTTATTTCGGTTGATAAGGTTGCGTGTTATAACGGGAGTTTTCTCGGGTACGGAGAATGTGCTAAGTACTTCAAAAGATTGGACATCCCACACATGAAATGACCCGTGTTGCGAATAATGGACCACTACCTGATTTTGATTTAACTGGATTCGCTCGTGTGGTATCATTTGAATTGGCTAAAGGACTTCATCCGTGCTGTTATGTTTGGATTGGTTGACATATATCTGAAAAACACTGGATGCCAATAATACTATTACGGTATATTATTGATTCTAAAATGCTGATATCGCTGATTGTCAGTGAAGCGCTTAAATCATATCGAGCGCAGACTGAGGTCTGGTTACCACAACCTGATAGTCTAAATAGTATAATCAGCGAGAACAAAAAACATTTCCCTGATCTCGACGAAGAATATATCTTGAAATAGTCCAAAAAGCTATTTGAAGTTAGAAATAGACAACAAAAGATCTCGGTAGAAGAATAATTGATAAATTAACACAAATACGACAATAACCGATATTCTTTTCGATTAATTATAGATTATGATGCAACATCTAAGGGTATATATGTAACTTGTAAAAAGTTTTCTTGTCCAATGGAAACAAATTGGGTACAATTGTTACTTGCAACGATGGAAAAAATCTTCAGTATACACACTTGAGGGCATCTATGCTTGGTTATGCTTCTATCAATTTATTTTCGATGTTAAATAGATGTCCTAACACCGCAGTTAGAGTAGCCACTGGTTCATTTTACATAGATGTAAAACACAGCAAAGCAGTGGCTGAATTCAAAAATTCTGACGAGAGTTGGGGATCATGGAGAATTAAAAGGGAAATACTACGTGATTATTCCAAATCAGCAGATGTTACGATTGAAAACAATTACTTGAAAAATAACCAGATATCAGAACTGTCTAATGCACCGCCGATATCTGATCCAATATGTAGATATAAAACCGTTTACTTAAACGGCTGTGGCGGATCAGGAAAAACGACTCGTGCGATTGAATTATTTCGAGGAAACGCTAGCATTTTCAAATCAAACGTGATTGTGCTAACACCGACCCATAGACTCGCAAGAGAAATGAAACAACTAAGAATTAATGCCTATACTTATCACAGTTTCTTTCGATGGAAAGGTGACGAATGGACTCATGATCGAATGGGTGAAAAATTTATTCCTGAAGTCAATATTTGGGATGAGATATGCACGGTATCGTTAGATGTATTACAGAGATTTATTGATTGGTTATTGCTAGAGAACACTAAAGTGATAATGTGCGGCGATCATGGCCAACCACCACCATTTGTCGGTTTATCCCCACATGATTGGCTAAAGAATTTTGTAGACTATTATGAAGAAATTAATACCAATCATAGAGCATTTGATGAACAATTACGCGAGTTCAAGAAAATAATTAGATTACCACCGGATAATATCCAATGTGAAATAGCGCGTGAAATAATTTTGGAAACTCCATTAAATGATTTCTGGGAAGCGTGGAGACCAAACGATTTGATAGTGGCAAGTAGAAAGATAGTCAGAGACACACTTCATATGAAGTTATTTGAATTGCATAAAGAAACATTTGCAACACTTTTAACGCCGCTGTGTTATAGACCCAAGGATACACTAATACAGAATATCGAAGTTGATATTCCTGGGCGAAACGAGAAGCAAATTCTCGTATTAAAGTATTAAAGGATATTGTGTTGGCTGATATCAACGTCGTCGAAGATGCATTACGCGCTGATAAATCTCCATGGACGCTAGGTTACGCAGCGACAATAAATTCTTCACAGGTATTAACTATATCCGATACAATTCTTTGTATCATAGATAATCACATAAAGTGGTCGAATTTAGTTAATCTTGCGGTGTCCAGAGTGCGAAGAATATATCAGCTTCAAAGAGTTGTTTTAGATGATAATGACACTAAAATAAATGATATTGTCAGCGATGATATAAGCAAAAAAAACTCTCTGGTTATAAACAGCAGGATAAAAAAAAAATAACAGAGAATGTGATATTTATGCCGAATTAATAATTACACTGAAACAACAACAGAATAATCAATGCGCGAGTTGCAATTGTATAATGAGTTGGTGTTGGTCGGATAAAGACCCTCGACAATTTACCGTAGACAGAAAAAATAGCAGCGTAGGTCATACCACAGATAATGTGATTCTGACTTGTTTTAAGTGCAACAGACGCGGAGGTGCTAGTTAAGACCACGTGGTGGTGATTGAGTAACCTCGGGTATCACTTGTAGTTGTTCTTGAGTAAATCCTCAATGAGGAGCAGTTGAATCCAATCTATAGATTGCTGGTCTATCCGTGGATCGTGTTATACTAGATATTTTATGTGCAGTAACACTCCAAATAGGATCAGTAGCTCTTTTTCCCACCTTCGAGCTCTCCTGTTTCATATAAATACCTAACAGTGACATTGCTGAATATTGGTTGTTTTGAAAAAATCATTTGGTGGTTTTACGGGTATATACTTTTTTTAATCGCGTTGTTAGGTTTCATATTAATTGTTTGAGTAATCTCATTATTCAGCGCGGTAATCACGCCTGGTAATCTCTTAAACAATTGACGAGATCGTTTATCCTGTATGAATTCCTTCGCGTATTGATATCCAAATAACCGCTCATCAATTGTCCGATTAAATCGTTCAACAATTGCCTGATCGCGATGTAATGCAGTATGTCCTCGTCTGATGGTGACTTTAAGATGCTTCATTGTTGATAACACTACACCCTGAAATTCCTTGCCGAGATCAACTTGTAATAGATTTGGCCAACGCAGAGGACCCCAACGATAAATCCTTTCAAATGCAGAAGCTACTTCAGTTGATGATTTTATTTTTAATGGCTCAGCTTGTTTGCATCGACTCGCAACATCAACTACGGTTAAAGCATACTTGTAAACACTGTCATGTGGCAGAAATAATATATCAGACTGATGAACCTCATTATGTGCGATAACATCAAAATGTGAGAAGTTAATTTGTTTAGGCGGTGGTAGATAAATTTGCCATATAGCCTGTTTGGATAACCAATCCGCTACTGTAGTATTTTTCACCTTTGCGGCTCTAGCGAGTTTACCAATTGCTGCTTTACCCCTCTAGTATCCTCTTGGAGAATAATAAATAGATTCCATGTTGTTATTAAGAACCAGCACCCATCATCAATTTACCTTTCATCGCCGATTTTATCAACCATGAAGCCAACTTTTCTTTGAAGAAGTTATCAGTGATGGAATTCAACACTTGAATCAATTTCACGTCTGCGATATGTCTGTGTTGCAGATTGCTGCTTTTATAAGCAACATCATGAGCGCGACACGCCTTATCATGGCGTTTATTGGGTTTTCACCGGGTCGGGGTTGGTTTTGATCATCAAGTCTGATATCGAGTCTGGTTCCGGGTCCACAATAACTATACTCTGGAAGGTGTTTTCCTCCTGGGTATTTTACCCATGGTGTTCCCGGGAGTTTTACTAACTTGGCTGCAATATCACCTCCTCGTTTTTTTTTTTAAATCATCTGCAGATTTCATTGAAACAAATCTAATGTTTTGTATACCACGTTCTACACACTTACCAGTTAGTGCTGATCTGTTATTTTTAGTTGTAATCGTCGTCAAGTCGTTTGTGCTAGTACGCTTCTTACATTTCACACAATATAGATCCATAATACATTTATAATAACATGAATGTAATTAATTTTTCGGCAAGAAAAACACGAGAACCAGTTAAGCATCATGCAGCCCTACCAAATTATATTCGTATGATGATAATCGGACCATCTGGAAGAGGCAAGACACAATTGTTACTTAATTTAATAACAAGATGGAGGAAATGGGATAAGTTGTATTTAATAGCCCCGAGCGTAGATGATCAGCGATGCTACGAAATGTTAAAAGATTTTAACGAGAAAGCATGATCGGAAATCGATGAGGATATTATTGAGTTTATAACCGATATCGAGGAAGCACCAAGCATTGATGACATTGATGGCAGTATTAACAACTTAGTCGATTATGATGATATCATGTTAGACAATTAAAAGAATCCCGCTAGGATATTTTCCAGAGGAAGGCATAAAAACACCGACGTGATATATGTCACTCAACGATACGCACAAATATCGAAAGTGATTAGAGATAAAGCAATATTCTTGCTATATTCAACGGAGTTGATACACATTCGCTACGAAATATTCACCAGAATTGGTGCAACGGCGACATGGATTATAATCTCTTTAGAAATTTCTTTAGTCACGCTCAGACAATCCCACATGGATTTGTAACAATAAATGTTCATGATCCTAGATCAAGATTTTGCGTCGGACTTGATAAAATATTCGGTTGAAATCGTAAATGATTTTCATCGTAAAAAAGTTTTTTTTCCCCATAGCAGCAGAGGGTGCGCGATAACAACTTTGGCGTCTTTTTTGTTTTTTATTCTGATTTGCCAAATTGGCTTCTATAAAGCATTTACGAGAAAGCCCTGGTTTTGCCAAATTTACGGTTATATAAAACATTTACGAGGAAGCCTTGGTTTGCCAAATTGACGTTTCTATAAAGTTGTCCGATTCGCCCCCTCTACTGCTGAAATATATAAAATTGCGTTAACTTCGGAAAATGTATAAAATTGCGCTAATTTGTAGGTATAAAGTCGCATGGAAATATATAACATTGCGTTAACGTAGGAAAATGCATAAAATTGCGCTAATTTGTAGGTATAAAGTCGCATGGAAATATATAAAATTGCGTTAACGTAGGAAAATGTATAAAATTGCGCTAATTTGTAAGTAAAAAGTCACATGGAAAAGTAAACAATTGCGCTAACTAGTACAAAAATATATAAAATTGCGATAACTTGTATGTATAAAGTTGTATTCGCGAAAATTTAATGTGATTTTATTTTCAATGAGTCCTTTTTATTCCTGAAAAAGTTTCAAATTGGGTTGAAACGCTATTATTTTATAGTTGGAGTTAAATTCGATTAAAATACCAACTTAAATTCAAATAATTTACGTATGTTTGTGATTTTTTGTGTCAGCAGGAGACTTCGAAATGAGTTTTAAAAAAGCTTTAAATTGTTAGCGCAATTTATGGTCTATGGAAATGCGCTAGACTCCCATTTACTCCACTACTAGTCTTTTGTATAAATACATGGCAAATGAAGCTCAGAAAATATGAGATAATGAAGCAAGCTCTGAGTTTAAAAAACATTACAATTTTCATAACTGTGCTGTCTTGTATATGCATTTTGTATTAAATAATATTAGACTACTTCCTCTTATAATTATTTACATAAATGGCTCATAACATGGAAACACATCTAAATAAAAAATTTCCTCTCCGCTTTAAACAATTTTTATGCACGTGATTAAACAAACGGCTTGAAGTGGA